>BLKR01002228.1:0-212774 GCA_011170035.1 Teleogryllus occipitalis
TTATATATCAGTAATTCTGCTATACGTTTTCGGAGTTATAAACATGTTTTTTGTGTAAATACTTTTTTTCAGCGCAGTAGAAAACTAAAGAATTCTCTCAGTGAAATGTAGATAAAATATGTTCGGTTTCTTTTATCTCAAAATTCAAATAAAAAAAAAAGTCGGACATATTTCACCACCGCATATAAAGACCTACAGATCGGGGTATTATTTATCTGTTAATTCTCTCGACATACTTCTTGTGTTCTTCGTGCTTGGAATTTTCACTGATCATGAAATGCCTTATTCAAAAGAGGTTGCAAAAATTTCGGCTTTCGTAAATGCATCTATTCTTTTCCAAAGACTTCGACCTGAAAAACCTACGTATTAATTCGAACATGCTACCTTTTCTAGGATTTCTAATGACTAACAATATCATTACCGATGAGTGCTGCTTCAAGAGGCTTGGTCAGTCGAAAGATTTAGACTATTTAGTTATTTTTTAACGTTTTGGAAAATATTTCCATCTTCATGGCTATAATGTGCAGGCCTACAATAAAAGCACTGTAAGGTTGTGTTAATTTATCAATTAATCTTAACTTTTCTTTTATATAATTCCTGTAAAAACATGGATGAAAATAATAAAATTCAAGTACAGAGTAACGTGTAGACTAATAAATAAATAATTATTATCACTAATAATTATTTAACAGACACTATTCATTAGTCACCAGACAATACGCAATGCACGTACTTGTATTTCAGGTTTTCCTTCCATGTGTTCATCGTAATTGTAGTGCGAAAAAGTTTGAACTTAAGTGGTTAATTAATAGAATGTTAATGTGCTTTTTTGATCATGTACATTATAGCCCTGATGATGGAAGTATAATTTCCGAAACGTAAGCAAACAAATCAATAGTCTAATTCCTTCCACTTCCACAAAGCCTCATGAACCAGACTTCATTATATTTATGGTCGTAAGGAATGTCCATATTACAGATATCTTAACCGCCTTTAAAGAGAATGTATAATTTGATTCCGTTACATAATTAGAGTAAAATGAGGCAGTTGTGTTGTTGTTAGCATCGATCCCTTCGTTGCACGACAAATTGCCTGCGACGGCCCCTCCATCATAATCCCCCACTAATCCCATCCGCGTGCAGGATTCGGTCTCAAGTTTCTCGTGCGGCGCGAGAGCCTCGGTGCGTAGGCGGTCAGTGACCGGCTAGTTTCCGCCGCCCGCTTAAGGGGGAAGATACACCTTAAAACCTTACAAAATGTGATTTTTGAAAATATTTTTTTCCTATGCATTAATTATTCAGGAATATTTTGGTGAAAAAAAATTCGGTATCTGCAATAGTTTTCGAGTTATAATCTAAAAGGTATGTTGCTGCATGATGCATGTATTAGAGTATAAAAGGAAGCAAATCTCATGACTCTAACTTGGTCCCTTGTTTTCCAGAATTAGCGTTTTTAAGAATCGTTTCCCTTATAACTAAAAACCTAATCATTTTAAAGCTATAAAACTTTTAGGATGCATTTAACTAAGTATTATCTACAAAACCATGCTAAATTATACACCTTAGATCAATATTTTGTGTGATAAAAAATTATAAAACCGACAAAGTTATTAATAATCAATGTATTAATTTTGGATTCAAATTAAGAATATTATTTATTCAGAGAACTAAATAAAAGAGAATGATTTTGTACCTGTAGGTATTGCCAAAAAATTAAAAGAAGAAATTTGTGAAAATCTTCAAAATTATTTGAGTCATCAGGGAAGCACTGAGTACATAAAAATATGGTTGAATTTTAATTTTTCAAAACAAAATCCCAATATTTTTTTAAAGTTAAAAGCAAATTTTTCCTTGAAGAAGAAAGATATTTCTGTGTGTCAGGTCATTTTTACGGCTGTGGAGTATTATTTTAATGGAGAAAGAAAAGTGAAAAAATAATAAAAATATAACTGCTGTAAGCTGTTTTTCCCCCTTAAAGGTTCCCACAAACCGGCGCGGTCGACCCGCGGCGGGTGCGACGCGGAAAGATCCTAGCTGGACGCGGCCGCTGAATTCGCGGGACCGTTCACACCGGAGCGTCAATTATGAGTCAGCGTTTGGTGACGGTTGGCAAGGTCGCTCGACCCAGAGAGGAGGAAAGACTCCCGAACACGGTCGAACTTCCACGAAACTCAAGCTGTAGCGGACGAAACGCGGACGACTGCGTTACAAATTTCGCCGTCGATTAAACGCTGCCAATCCGTTGCCGCGACGCCCGCCTACCGCGCAGGTCTGAACGTGCTCATAAGGCCACACGTAACGCGAAACTTCCGCTGCGGCCAATCCGCGTAGGCTGCGGGTCTTCCGCGCCGGTCTGTGGGAACCTTAAATCTCCGCCTAAGAAGCAGATCTTTCATCCTGTCCTCGGGCTACTATATCCTCGTCAGTCACCATTAATCACATCACCGAGTCCCCCCAAAGAGGCCAGAGGAACGTCCCGGCCGGGGCTGTAAACGAGAACGTAGGTCAACCCACGAGGAAGGCAATAAGCGAGGTTGAAAGTGACACTGTGGCTATTTTCGGTCATCTTCCTGTCGTGTTCTGGAACGAGCATTAACGAAAAATGTGTGTGGAAGTTTGATATTATTCTATCGATCTTACATTATTTGTTTTAAACTTGTCCCTGTTGTCAATGCATTATTACTCGCAGTAAATTTTTGCGGAAATATTTATAATCTAAAAATGGTATGATTCTATTTATAACAACATGACATTTTGAATTGAAGTTATTTTATTTTGTTGCAGGTTTCTCACACCTTTTAGTATAATTTCATGTCTCCAATTAGACATGCTTATCAAATTTAACTTTTTTTAATTATTACAGCTCGCCAACTTCCTATTATTTCACTTTAAAACCTTCCTGGCAAGGGAATATTTCGTGCAAGTCGCTGAATAAATCTTTCTTTTGTTTCTGACACATTTACTTGGACAGAAAGTCCATCAGATCTCGTTGTGAATTGTCGAGCATCTCGTTACCCTTTCTCATTCTCGCTTTATTCGATTCCCTTTACAAACTTTACAATTTTCATTCGTACTTCTGTATTTTTATGTTCATCCGTTTCCTTTCTGGAGTTACGAAGTGTGTTATAATTCATTTTTAATGTCTTCATAATCTCAAGAACTATTTCCCCTTCAACGCACAGGAGAATTTATGGAATACTTTACAGTGACATAGCCATTACCATAAATTAGTACTAATTACAAAACAATCTTACTGTTGGGCGAGCAGAGATACTTGCCCGCTGTAATTAATGCAGAGTAAATAGATAGCCAGGCGAGAGGTGTGGAGTGGGGCGAAGGGGCGGTACGCGAAGGAGGCAACCGAGGACGCGAGAGGGGGAGCAGCGGCTTGCCCATTGATTTCGGAGCGAATACCTGTCAGAGCTATTGCTACCTCGCTTCACCCCATCACCAGCTCGCTCCGCGACCGCCCCGCCCACGCCACCCTCTCCGTCCTCGTCATCCCCACCGTCCTCACCGATCTCCCCTCTCCGTCCTCGCTGCCCTCGTCATCCTCGCCAAACTCTCCTTCCTAGTCGCTCTTTCCGTTTTCCCCGATTCATCCGCCCTCTCCGTCATCGTCATCCCCCCCATCCTCACCGCCCTCCCCTCTCCGTCCTCGCTGCCCTCGTCATCCTCGCCGACCTCTCCTTCCTAGTCGCTCTTTCCGTTTTCCCCGATTCATCCGCCCTCTCCGTCCTCGTCATCCTCCCCGTCCTCACAGCTATCCTCTCTCCGTCCTCGCCGTCCTCGTCATCACCGTCGACCTCTCCTTCCTGGCCGCTCTCTACATCCTCCTCACCATCCTCCCTGTCCTCACCGCCATCCCCGCCCTCGCCGCCATCTCCGGCCACGCCGTCCTCTCCACCCTCGTCCTTCTCCCCCCCCTCCCCGCCACCACTCCGCTTGTTTGTTTGCGTCCGTTCGGTCTCGTCCCCTCCCGTCCCGCGCCGCACCGCATCGCGCCGATTTGCAGCTCGCAGTCTGCCTGCCTGCCTGCCCGCTCGCCCGCCCTCTGGAAATTTCGAGGGCCTAATTCCGTCAACTACGAAATTATTTCCCCGTTTCGTCGACGGCGGCCGCGACCGCTCGTGCACATTGTGCCCAGACAGGAACCAATTTCCGTAGGATACAAATTTAATTTGCGGGCTTCCCGCCGCTAATCTGTACGGGGCCCGCGAGCGAGCACCGCCGATGCGGCTGGGGATAATGATGTGCAGCGGTGCATTGATGAAGTGTCGGCGGCCGCGATTTCGGCGTGTTGCCGCCAAGAAGGATCAGACCTGAGCCATTTGCGATGGCCCGCTACTCCCCGCGACATGCTCCGCATCCCCGCTACCCCCGGCATTGCTTCCCTCATCGCTCCCAGCTTGCCCCGTTACATCGAAGCCGCTCTACGTCATTACAATCGACGACTCTTCTACCTGCATGCTACCAAGACATTGGTTCTTTCATTGCTTTGTCGACTCTCATAGCTGTCTACGCGGTCCTGTCATTGATCCTGGGGTTCTCCAAGCTGTCTAAGCTATTCCTGTCATCATTCTCATGGCTCTTCTAGTTGTCTACGCTATCCCCGCCATTGCTTCCTTGATTCTTCTAGCTGTCTCCGTTATTCCCGTCGTGAATCTCTTCGAGCACTTCTCTCTAATCTGACGTTGCTCTCACGGCTTTTCCAGATTCCCTCATTATTCCCGCTATCCTCTCACGTCTCTTCTAGTTGTTTTACGTTATTGCGTCTTTTTCTCTCTCATTGCTTCCATATTTCTCCTATTTATCATCACTATCACGCTCACTATTGTGGCGTCATGGAGAAAAACACACAGACCTTTACAAGTATGTACAAGTTTATTTACACGTATGTACAATAACCAACGTCTGCTCCGAAACTACACACTTGTGAGTATTTCCCTGTGGATACCCCACATAGCTAGGGAGGCCCCGCCTCCTCTGACGCTACTCCCGCGCCACTACCGTGACATCGTCACACGTGCAATAGGCACGACACGCTCCAGCCTGGGCGTGAAGTTTTGCGCATCGCGCGGTTTCCAGAATAAAACCCCCGTATGAGCTCGTCGGCTCGATTTTATACCAGAGTGTAGCCGTCACGTGACCGTCCTAGATGTAGGAGGGAGGCTCGCGTCTACCACGTGACCTTCCCGGTCAAGCTGGCGTCTCCTTTGTCTAAATGTATCGCCGGGGCGCCAGCTATTCATCCCGCAGGTACGCGATACTTCCGCTCCTCCTCCCACCCACGGCCCTCAACGTGACGCTACACTATTTGAATGCATCATCCTCACGCAATTTCAGATTTATCGTAGGTACCTTTCAATTCACCTTGCTATCTTAGTTACACAGCCATCAATTCTCTCTCTAATTTCATATAGTTTGCTCATTGTTTTAAAATATACTTCTCTCCTCGCAGACACTTTTTGTCTTTCGCTACTCTTCTTGCTTACCTCAAACTTCTCACATTTCTGATTCCCCGAAATCTGGCTTTCTGCATTGTCGCCCCTCCTGCCTTCTCGACTCACGCATCCTACTATTCATTCCACCTTCATCGGTCTTCATCATAATCAACTCGTCTCCTAGGTTTGATTATCTTTACTATTCTTCTTTCACATCATCCACTTCGCTCAATCTACCCGCTCCTCACGTCTTCCTTTCTCTCCACGTTGCACCGCTTCCTTCTTCCTCCACCTCTGTCTCTCCCTAGGTGGATTCGTTTCCTAATCTTTCTTGTCCATCCAGGTTGTGCCGTAATGTATCCGCTCCGCGGTGCCTGGCATGCATTTGGACGGACCTCCCCGCCCCTCACAACCTACAGCTCAGTGTGCTTCGCTGCACTGCTCCGCGCTGTGCGGGTCGCAGCCATTTCATCCAGCCGCGCTGCGGGCACGCAACTGCGCCACTGCATTATCTGCAGTTGAACGAGGGGATCGTCCGTGAGGCGAAGTACGGGCAAGACTATGAAAACCAACTTACGACCGGGAGCGGTAGCTCAGTGCATCAACTGATGTCACTGCAGTGCCTCTGACCGGGAGGTCCTAGGTTCCCACTCCTCACGGCGGCAGGATTTTCGACACTAGTCGTTCAGCTAGGTCTAATTCAGTCGCTGTCTGGAGGAGAATTCTAGCGGCCGGCTGCTCTGATCGGTAGTTTCCCGTGGTTTCTCCGATCAACACCAGGCGAATGCCGGAGCAGTACCTTACCAAACGGGCTCACGGACCGCGCGCGATCTGACCTTCCTCTTCCTTGTCCTATCCTCTCCCCTTTCACACACACACTAACATGCACTACACTACCACATATTCCGGGAGACCGGTCGGGAGCTTAGAGCTTGTCCCGACTGGGGCGGTGCCCCGCTGAGTCTTGGTCAGGGGGAAACCCCACTAGCCGACGGTAGGTCGGCGCCGGATCTCGCCATCCAGCGGAGGAAGATCACCGCCATCTCCCGAAAAAAAACACGCACTACACTAACGGGACTAATGACCACAGTAGTTGACGCGCCCGGAAACACGAAAAAATCAATCAAAAATCAATCAACCAACTTACGTCGCGCGGAAGGACCATGGCTTCAAAATTCGGCAAAGAAAACCGAGAGTAGATGTAGGTAAATTCTCAGTTGTAAAACGAACAATAAAAAATTGGAACGAATTACCTGCGGCAGTGCTGGAGACTTCCCCTCAGAATGTCAAAAAAATTAAAATTAGACCAAATATATTGTATTTTTTTGTAATTTTTTTTGTAAAATTGTAATTTTTTGTTTGATGTTTATTTTGTGTATTTGTAGTATTTGCTTCGAAACCGCAACCACCGGAAGTATTCCATGTATTCCTAAGTAGCAAAATAAATATTCTATTCTATTCTATCTCAACCCCTCGTCCACAGCTCGATTAGCAAGAGGGGCACTTGTGAAACAGCGCAAATTTGATGAACTGGACATGACAAGATATATCCCTTTTATGCAGTTATAATAGCCGTAAATGTAACTACCCAGGTTCTCATGTAAATATCTTTAGATTGCTACATTCAATGTAAAAATATTTATAACAACATTTCTAAATGAACTGGTGTTTGTCCGTATGCCCTCTCGCCAAGCCCCGCCCCGCTCCGCCCTGACCCGCTCCGCCCCGCTCCGCCTCGCCCCGCTCCGCCCCGCTCCGCTCCGCCCCGCCCCGCCCCGCCCCGCCCCGCCCCGCCCCTCCCCGCCCCGTTCCGCCTCGCCCCGCCCCGCTCCATCCCGCCCCGCCCCGCCCCGCCACATCCCGCCCACCCCGTCCCGTCTCGCCCGGCCCCGCCTCGCCTCGCTGCGTGGGGCGGCGTTGAGTGGCTGCGTTGCGCGGCGTTGAGTGGCGTTGAGTGTCTGCTTTGCGCGGCGTTGAGTGCGTTGAGTGACGTTAAGTGACTGCGTTGCGCGGCGTTGAGTGGCTGTATTGCGCGGCGTTGAGGCTGCGTGGGGCGGCGTTGAGTGTCTGGGTCGGGCGGCGTTGAGTGTCTGGGTCGGACGGCGATGAGTGGCTGCGTTGCGCGGCGTTGATCGGCTGCGTGATGCGACGTTGAGTGGCTGCCTTGCGCGGCGTCGAGTGGCGTTGAGTGGCTGCGTTGCGCGGCGTTGAGTGTCTGCGTTGAGCGACGTTAAGTGACTGCGTTGCGCGGCGTTGAGTAGCTGTATTGCGCGGCGTTGAGGCTGCGTGGGGCGGCGTTGAGTGTCTGGGTCGGGCGGCGATGAGTGGCTGCGTGGCGCGGCGTTGAATGTCTGTGTGGCGCGTGTCTTGAGTGGCTGCGTTGAGTGGCTGTGTCGGGCGGCGTTGAGTGGGTGCGGTGCGTTGCGCTGCGTTGAGAGTGCTAGGAGGTGGGGAGGGGCGTTGAGCCGCGATCGCGTGCGCCCATTTGGCGGTGTTGCGACGGCGCGTGCCCCGCCGCTGCGGCGCTGAGCCCGGGATTTGCCGTGAGAGGATCAGGACCTCGGCCTGGCTGGTGGAGGAATTCAGGCTCGCTGCGGTGCCTCGTGGACCTGTTCATGAAATTCATGCGCGTGCAGTGGAGGAAATATGCGGTCATTGTGTTGCCCTAATGAAATAATGGAAATTGAAATGAAGTTTGGAAGGCAAATTTAACAATTTCTCTGCACAACTCCCTTTCATTGCGTGAAATGCACGTTTCTGAACGTGCTGTATATGGTATAAAACATATACCTTTGTTTTTTAAGTCGTTAGTTTTTTAACTTGTAATTTTTGTGATCTATTACCTTTACACGTTCAGAAAAAAGCATTAAATTTTAGCTCGTAGAAAGGATAGAGAGAGGTGGTTTGTGAATCAAACAAGACATCTAGTATCAGTTTCGATTCCCGATAGAGTCAAATATTTATCTCAGTGGCAGTCAATTTTCTGCTTTATGATAAAGGTTTTCGAATCATTAGACTTGTTTTCACTCAGATGTAGGAGATACAATTGTAAGCATTTCACTTAAGTTGTACACTTGTGGTGATTATATTAAATTTAATATAAATCTTGACGTCTTGAAAGGAAAGTAAAATTAATAAATATTCACCGAGTGATTCATCGTAATCCTTTTCCTAACAATCAGGCTCATTAATCATTGTCTATATTTTTACTTCGTGTTTGAGCGTGAGCACCTTGATAATTTAGAAACGTCCCTATGAGTAACGCCCAGGCGAGCATATTCCATCAATATCCATAGTCTCTAGAACCACAAACGTTGTGCAGGCATGTGAACTGGAGCCCCACGTGAAAGGTCGCGAGCCTCTCCCCGCGAACAGGCACCGCGGTGTCGCAGAAGGCCGTGCCGTGCCAGGCAGTCCCGTCGTTTACTCCTTGGCGCCCAAGGGGCCGACCGCGTCGCGCCGCGCCGCGCCGCCCGGGGCGCCTGGAGCGCCGGTCGCACCATCTAGCGGGGCGGCGACGACTTACTCGTCGTCGCCTGGCAACGGCTGCTGGGCTGGTGGGTCGCGGAGGCTGGCTGGCTGGCTGGGGCGCGGTCGGCCGGGGTGATGGCGAGAGGGGGTGGACGAAAGGGCGGAAGGGCGGGCCGAGCGCGCAGCACGACAGAGGGTAAAAAGAGAGAGCAGGGCGGCGTTTAGGGCTGTGTCCGTCAGGCACATTAACTTAATTTGTGTCGCCGAGCGAATCGGCAGCAGCGGCAACGGCGGCGGTGGCGGCGAGGCCGTGTATGCTGCCGTGGGCTGCGGCTACGCTTTGCGCTTCCACTCGCCGTAATAATTGAAGGCGCTTCCTCGCGGGAGGAGAGGGGCGGGAGTGGCTCTGCTGAGAACACACGATACTGAGCTACCTCTGCGCGGGGTAGGACCCAACACGCTGGACGCTACCACGAGGAAAATTCTTTATATTTGTTCTTCGTTATTCATGCAATTTCATACGCACGTTCAATCTAACTTATTTGTGCGCGGGAAGTACTTTTTACAATTTTGTTGCTTGTAATTACATTTCGAAAATACTTTTAATGTGAGAGCTGTTTTTTTCGTTTCTTCAAAGTGTTTTAATGAAAATTGGTGAAAACGTAGGGAACATTTGTTACGTACATTTTTTAAATATACCCAAATTAATACTAGAAAAATAGAAGAAATGGCAAAGAAAGAAAAAATGTTGCTTTAATTCAAATACTAGTCACAAATAATTATAAAATTGTAGAGAATGAAACGTCTTGTTTATTTATCATCTGAACTATCGTAACTCAATTCTTGAACCTTTAAAATAAATTTCAACATATTTACTCACATACACAGATACACACAATCAACACATTGTCCATGAACAAAACTATCAGGATAACGATTGAAATTGAAACCTTAAATGTTTAACAGAGTAGTTTGCAGGGAGATACACGAACATTTACATTATATCTGGTCAATATCTAAAGACAAATATTTATTTTTTATATTTGTATCTGTACTTTATATTGTCTTTGGCTACAGATACACGAACATATTTAACATACTCAATTTGTGTTTGAAAACTATGCTTTCTGTTACTGATTACGTATATAAAAAATCTGAGAGGATAATTCAAGAAAATAGGCACATCTAGACATGCACGTTCTTTAATCAAGGTCATGTTGGTGTGTTTACAAGGCGGGTTTTGACTTTGAAGGGCCTCAGCGGACACATTCACGGTCGCCAGCGACCAAAGAGCGACTTCACCAAAGTGGCTACTCAACGAAACCAAGCTCCGTGATGCTAGCGACTCCTTTTATAGCAGCATTTCCCTGTCCACTCCAGCAACAGAAGGCGCCCTGGTGTATAGCTTCGTTGAATAGCTCCCCGGGGTTAATAACTCATCACATTTACGATCTAGAAATGAAGTAGCGGTGAATTAGTATGTTAATTATGGAACGTGTAAATTGTGTGTTAAATGGAAGCTGTGTCATAAAAATGAATTAACAAAGAAAAACAGCCGTAAAGTGCGCCTGGGACGAAAATCTTAAATTACACACATCATGCAGTTCGTTCACAGCACATTTATATTTCACAGCACTATAACCCGGATTTCTTTACAGAATGTGCTTTTATCTAGAAGATAATTATAACGTTACTCACCGCTAACTAGTTAGAACTTGTAAAATTAGTGCAAATATTATACTGAAGCGTATGTTCCAAACTTTCATGACAACATGACATTGAATTAGTTAAACGTTGACTGGAAAATTCAATAGATCGGTTCTTTTAATATTAAGAATAAAAAATACAAGATGATTACTGTTTATATCATAATTTGTGCTACAGATTGTTTACAGTTTCATTCTGTTTGGAAAGTTTTCATTGGAACCACGATTATGTATTCGTACATATTGATTGTTGAGAACTCAATCCAGGAGGTAAATTTTCTGGAAAAACTACGACAAAACGTAGTAACCATGTTTTTTTTATATTTTGAAATTTAAATTGTAATACCGTACATTAAAATAACTTTGTTGGTTTTAACAAACTAAAAACAAGTCACAGCAGCAGATATTTATTTCATTTTACAATTCATGGGCGCACACCTTTAATTAAAAGAATCTCTGACAGGTGGTGGAACGTTTTTAGTTTTACGTCGACGCAACCTGCTGCGATTGCAGGTGTTGACATCCCCGCGGGAGAAAGAGCGCCCCACGGCCGTGGAGCGCTGAGGGGAGGAGGGGAGGGGAGGGGAGGGGAAATGGCTCTGCCGGTGAATCCTTCGTCAGCGGCTCTGCGCATCAGAGGCGCTGTTCGCGTTACCTAATCCCTGCTACTCCCTCCACGCCACGCCACACCACGCCACACCTCACCGGCACGCCAGCGCCGCCCTTCCTCGAGTGGCCTGGCCGTCTCCCACCTCCGCACCCCTCCACGAAACGCCGAAACTCCCCGCCCCTCCCCGAACTCCCTGCTCTCCCTCAAATTCCCCGCCCCTCCCTGAACTCCCTGCTCTCCTTCAAATTCCCCGCTTCTCCTCGAACTCCCTGCTCTTCCCCAAATTCCTTGCCCCTCCCCGAACTCCCTGCTCTTTCTCAAATTCCCCGCCCCTCCCCGAACTCCCTGCTCTCCCTCAAATTCCCCGCCCCTCCTCAAACTCCCTGCTCTTCCCCAAATTCCTTGCCCCTCCCCGAACTCCCTGCTCTTTCTCAAATTCCCCGCCCCTTCCCGAACTCCCTGCTCTTCCTCAAATTTTCCGCCCCAGCCCGAACTCCCAGATCTTTCACAAACTCGCTGTCCCTCCCCGCACTCCTCCTCCATACTCTCCAGCCTCTCTCCCATCCTCCATCTTGCTTATCTCCGCACTTCCCCACATCTCCTCGCACTGGCCCGGCCTTTCCGCATTCCCCGCTCTTCTCTGCATTTTCCGTTCTTCTCCGCCCCGTCTCTTTTCCACTGCCTATCCCTCTCCCTCTGCGCCTCCCCTCTCCGACCCTCTCCTTCCTTCTCTAACCCTCTCCTCCGAACTATGACCCTCCCTACGCTGTCTTTCCTCGCGCTGCCTCACACTTCACTTCGAGTTCCACCTCCCCCCGCATTGCCCCGACTCACCCTACAAGTAATTGCCTCGTTCTTTCTCGCCCTCCGAACTCGCCCCTCAAGGCACCCTCCCCCGCCCCCCCCCCATATCTCTCCCCTTCCTGCCCTGCCTGCCTCTTATTATCCTACTCCTACCTGCAATGCCCTGCCGCCTTGACTCACTCTTCACGTCGGCACCTTTTGTTACCGTGTCCCAAGCCTTTCCCATCTAAAATGCCACCACTTCGTCTCCTCGTTCTATAAGCCCTTCCTGCCCTTTGTTTCTTCAGGAATGACTCTCATTGCATTATTCGACATGACCACTATCATTGTCCATCGCGCCTCCTTGCTTATTCAGCTGCCTCTATGTCGTCCGGTCTCTCTCTATACGAATCGCACGGTCAAAGGTGGCTCAGGGCATCAATTTAATGTCAATGCAGTGCCTCTGAATGGGAGTTCTTGGGGTGAAATGAGAATCCTACAGGATTTTCGACTTTAGCTTGGACACTACCACACTGGTTAGGAAAATCGGTCGTAGGTTAGCGCGGGAAGATCGCCCCCACCTCCTACACTAAAAACATGCACTAAACTTGCGGGACTTGCACTTTAGCAGTTGACGTTCCCGGAATCACTACTCAATCAATCATTAAAAACGCATCGCCTAATATCTTTTGGCGCTAAGTTCCTAGAAAAGCCATTCCGTTACACTGTTACGTTACGTACAGACACCTCTTGCGCCTGTCTCCCCATGTCCTACTCACACAGTTGCTTTTCAGCCGCAATGTCGCCGCTTACCTTTATGCACTGGCGCTGTTACACCTTCATCCATTGTCGAACTCTTCATTTGTCTCGTCGCCTTGCCTCCGAGTTCTACCTGTCTCCCGACGGACCTCTCTCCACGTCACTCGATAACCTAACTTCTTCTTGTCTCATCATGGGTCCCCGCCCTGCAGCTACTTTGCTTTACTGCCTGGATATCAGCATTTCCCTCTTGGAACGCGTCGCCTCTCCTCATCCGCTTCTTCATTCCTTCCGCCTCCCTCACCCACCCGCTTCGCCATCCGTCTCCAAACCTCCGTCATATAAAAACCAACCCCCTCCCTGCAAACATCCTCTCCAGTTTGCGTATCACCAGTTTACTTCCCATCATCCCCTCCAATCTGCCCCGCCCTCTCCTCCTCCGAAGGCTCTCGGGCAGCCGGCGCGCCCGACGGCGGCTGGCGTCTACCTGCGCGCGTGTAATCGCAGGGATCCGCGCGCCTGTCGGTAATCGCTCGCACTTAGGCCGTGTACATGATGAGCGGGCGCTAGGGAAAACAGGTGTCGCTGCTCCCGGGGGCGCCGGCAGCTGCATAAGCAGGGCCACGCCCCCTCCCTCCGAGGCCCCGCCTTGCACGCCGCGCAGCCCCAATAGAGGACTCCACTTCTTGTCGTCCCTCCGCCCGCTTACCTTTGAAAATACGCACCGGCTGCCGTGGCTCGGTGGCGACGTTGACGTTGCCGGTGCTACGTTGCTCACTGGGAGATTCTAGGCCCGACGATGGAGGAGTTTTGACACTATAGTATGAGGGATTCTGACAGCTCGATGCGCTGTTGCCATGCATTGCTACGCACATGGCACCACCTACATGAGAGACAAATTAAATCTCAACATATTAACTGTTACAGGCAGACGAAAACACGTTCATGACCTTTGCCACAACCGAACCTTATCGCCTCCCATACCGCGTTGAAAACTTGACGCGTCAGTTCCATGTGGCTTCGTTGGACCCATCTGCAGTACAGCCGCAACTCTACCCACAACATTGTCGAGAGGTAATAATACTCCGTCGTTCATATGTTATGCCTTGAAGTATTCGCGAAAACATACAAACATTCCACGTTTGCGCGATGTTTGAGACGTAGCCCGCACGAAACTCTCAGCCTTGGGCCAATGCACTCGACGATCGGAAGTGACACACCAACTGGTGTGCACGTATCGGCAGATACATTTCATTCGTACTGATACTGCTGATGATAGTGATTTACGCGCTTCTCTAGCGAGTGTGAATCATATGAACGACGACGCTGAATCCTGGCTTTGAGAAGGTAAACAAATCCTCGCAAGCTGATTGCTTCGGAGCAGGTCACATGACGAGGCGAGTGTAGTTAGAGTCGCTTATACGCTGCCGATACTGCAGGTACGTTGCGAGACCAATTTCAGCAATTGAGCGGTTCGAGTGTAAAGCATGGTAACCCACGTAGAAAAGTTCGCGAGATATAAGCAAGAGAACGTTTTTTCTGTAAGGGATTTAAATGGATTACATAAAGATGACAAGGACCGGGGAACAATCATGCGCCATAATTTGGACTATTTGAGAATCACTGTATGGACTGCAGGTAAGCGTACGAAAATGTTAATATCACCAAAATTATATCTGTGGGAGTCACAATGTTTTACTGCCGACCTGGATACCCGAGGTCGCTAAGGTTGAAGGGCCGTAGCTACCTCGGCTCGAAGGGTCGCGTGTTTGATTCCCCACAAATAGGGATGTCTGTATGTGTTCGTGTTGTCCTTAAGTGTTCTTCCTACAGTACTTCCTACAGTTAAAGCAATGGCAGTGGTCGCTCTATCACCAAGTTGTTAAAAAGCGACCTAAAAAATAAAAAAAATAAAAGAGGTTTTACACTCGAGTTCTTCAATTGTCTGGAGGAGAATTCTAGTGGCTAGGTGTTTTGATCAGTCGTTTTTCCTGATTTATCCGATGAATATCAGACAAATTCCGGAGCAGTACGTCTACAAATATACCACGACCGTGTGTGATTTTCCCTACCTCATTCTTAACCCTTCTTCTCTTCTTATACACTCATTCACTACACTACCATACATGTCGGAAGACCAACTGAGAGATTAGAGCTTGTCACGACTGGGACTGTGGTTTGCTATAGGGAAATGGATGCAGAATTTTTTTCGTAATGAGATCTGTTCAGCAAAATAGATCTTAAAATAAGGTTATGTACGATTTTTCGAAAATATGAGTAGTTTGTGCGTAATGTTGCGTGAAACATTGACAATTTGTGAAGAATTTTAAACAATTATTCTGGACGGATAGAAACCCACAAGCCGACGTGCAAGTTGACACCGCACCTCACATCCTAGCGGTAGAATAATTATCGCTATTTACATTATATAACATGCGCTACACATGTAGAGTTAAAGAACACATTAATTGACACTCTAAATTACAATTCTAAGAGAAAAATAAACTATAAACATCTTCTTATTGGCGATTTCATTATTTTGTACTCATTGTTTCTTTAAGATAAGTATAAAATATATTTGTTTTGGAATAGATTTGAATACGATTGTTACGAAGATACTAAAATTATTAATGAATATCTCAAACTCTGAACTTTGTATTTTTAAAATTCTATAGTAATTAACTCTCGATTAGATGTCCCAAAATACCTGGTCATATAAACTCTCTAGCTCATCACTCCTCAGAAATTTTAAATGATGTAATATACTCATCAGAAGAGCCAACATTTTTCCTGGTGTTCATCAAATATAGATTCCACTTGTTCCTGGAATACGCCTTTGATCTCTTCCCATTTACCAATGAATCAGTGTTCGTCAAGTTTTTAATCACAAACCAACCAGGACACTCCAATTTCGTTACTACATCTCAAACGCACATATTGGAAAGCTGCATGACAGCGAAGGAATCCTCGGAACGTACACATAAATGAAGCAAATGAGAATATTGAAACTAGAAAACAGATAATAATTGAAAATTCCCGCAGTAATTCCATTCTAATTAAATTGTGTTCCGCGATACCATATTTGCGTCAGCCGTTATCCGGGTATCGCATCGGAGATCCCTATGAGGTGGTATGCGCTTTCTAGATAGAAGGCAACTTTCTGTTCTACTGGTCAAATCAAGTGCGCATCAAGTTACGGTGGTATGACCACCTCCAAAAGGTATAATAAGTTGAATAATTTGTTTCTGACATTTTTTTCATGTAGTTTCACTGTTTTATATAAACTAATTAAATCATATTTTTAAATTAAATTAAATAACTTGAAAGCAATCTCTTCCCTGGTTAATAATGAAAGTAAAAATTACTTACAATGAAAGATTATTATTATTACTACTATTATTATTACTATTATTATTATTATTATTATTATTATTATTATTATTATTATTATTATCATATCATATTAGGTGCCTATGATGAATTACAAAACATTTGAAAATATTTTACAGAAAACCAAAACACCGAATCATTGGTCATTTGTGATGAAATTCAAATTAAATATTTGAGAATTCGTCTGACATATTTCTGCGTGAATGTTTCAGTTGTCATATTGAAATGGTAACTTTATTACTGCTGTTAAATCAACCATGTCAGTTCATAATTAATTTGCTCTTTTCGTCCAATATTACTGATTAACCGCAAATGATGAACGTTTCAAATAATGTCACAGAACATGAGATATAAACAGTAAATGTAGAGTTATGTTATATGTAAATTTAAACAAACGAAAAATCTATATACTGCTTCTCGTTTACAAGTTTCGTGGCTGTGACCAGATTACATTCAAAGCCAACTTACGTTACACGAACAACATATTGTAACTAAATAGTGATTCTTAAGCCACCAGCTGCGATGTTTCGTCAGTAAACAGCTGAACATAGTACAATAGCATATATTTACTGATTGTGCATATCGAAAGGAAATGTTTATAACTTTACGTATCACCAGAAATAAAAGAAATCTAGCCCATAATTATTTTGCATAGTTTCATGTTTCTGAGATTTTTTCTTTAACTGCTTATTTGAATGTGCGCGAGATATTTAAGTGCATTTATTACTGGATTTTGTTACTTTTCTCTTCAAAAAGAAGTTAATTAAACCATGCCATTGCTAAAATACTAACATAATCTTTTCAATAGTCTTCTGATAAGATTGTTTTCGTTTGAATCAATTATATACTGTAACTTTATTACTTCAGGCACATGAACGCAGTAAAGTGGGCGGAATGTTTCCACATCTTGTAACAAAGTTATGGGTTCTCTCGCTTAATATTTCGTTTGTTTATTATAATGTTTGAAAATATATTTTCATAATACGGGTTTTGTACTACAGTGTAAAATGAATATTGCCTTTAAATAAATGTTAACTGCTGCTTACTATATTTTTGAACGTATACTCGTAATTTTAAGCGCATATGTTTACTGTTTTAAGTGCATGTATTGTCAAATTTAAGTGCATGGTTGCAAGCACAATTTTAACTTTTTTAGTGCATGAAGTTCCGAGGTCTACTCACCAGCAATTCGTTCTCACTCAGCAGTATCGTTGATCTAGGGGTCCTAAAGTTCTAGATCCGACAGTGCCCGAGATTCGACTCAGGCTACATGACTTGGTCGAATTCACTGCCCAGAAGAGACTTGTTACACCTGGCTACAATGTTCGGTAGTTTTTCATACCTGTAGTTTCACAGACCAATACCAGGCGAAAGCGGAAGCAGTACGTAACAGAGGGCCACGATCCGTGCGACACTGTCACCGGGAAAACTTCACACGAGTACGTTGATTCCGTATCATTTCTATATTATATGCCCTTTTAAGGGTAGAGAAGGGGTGAGGATGAGGAAGGAAAGACTGGGAGAGGTAGCTCAGTGCATCAACTGATGTCACTGCCGCGGCTTTGGTGGGGAGGTCCTTGGTTTGAGTGCTGACTGCGGCAAAATTTTCGACACTAGCTTTTCAGCTAGGTCAAATTCAGTCACTGTCTCGAGGAGAATTCTAGCGGCCGGCTGCCCTGATCAGTAGTTTTCCGTGGTTTCTCCGATCAACACCAGGTGAATGCCGGAGCAGTACCCTAACAAACGGGCCACGGACCGCGCGCGATCTTTCCTTCCTCTTCCTTGTCCTATCCTCTCGCCTTGCACACATACACTTACACTAGTATGCACTACACTACCACATATTTTGGGTCACCGATCGGGAGCTTAGAGCTTGTCCCCGCTGGGGCGTTGCCCCGCTGGTGGGTAGAGTCCTGGTTAGGGGGAAACCCCGCTAGCTGACGGTAGATCGGCGCCGGATCTTGCCATCCAGCGGGGAAAAATCACCGCGATCTCCCGAGGAAAAAACGTGCACTACACTTACAGGAATAATTACCTAAGCTGTTGAAGCGCCCGGAATCACTAACCAACCAACCAAAGAAAGCAAAGATTGCACCCGGTCCTTGACCCGTTTGTTATGGTACCGCTCCAGCATTCGCCTGCAATTGTCCGGAGAAATCTTGTAAAACTAGATGTTTCAGCAGCGGAACGCGGAAATTCCTCTAGGCAATGTTTGAATTCGATGAAGCTAATTAACTTAGGAGTAGGCGCGTGGGGCGCTTAAATCACCTCAGCAGTGTTTCGCAACACACTGTACTTTGAGATACAGTTACAATCTTTCGAGCCCCTGAATACCTTTCGAGGAAAGCTGTATACACGTTGGTGTCTGCTCACCTTTCAACTGCTTCCTCCCCTTTCCGAGAAATTTCAACGCAAAGGAAATGTGACGCGGCGTGGTGTCACTGAGTCACCCCGTGCCTCCTTTCGTTTCTGCTCCTTCCTTGCAGTTCACACCAGTAGCTCATCCAGAAGCTACGGTGTATTTATATTACAACAATTTTCGCCATTAATTATTTTTTTTCTTTTGCATCACAGGAACGTTTCGGTTTGTGGTAACTCTGTGAAAAATCCATTAAATATTTTTAAGTCGGCTAAAATATTATTATTATTATTACAATTTTGTTTTTATTGTACAATATTGTATTATTACAATATTGTATCAAATATTTACTTTATATTATTTATTTTATTATGTTTTCAAGGATATAAACTTTTCTGTTAGGTGCATAAGTGTTTATTCCTTATAAGAAATGATAAAAAAACCACATTATTTTGTTCAATACGTGAAGTTGAATGTCTGTTAAACGTATGAAATAAGTTTTTTAAATATCGCTTCTGAAAAGAAAATTCATATAAATTAGTAAATAACTCCCGACTGGTCTCCCGACATCTATCCGTCTGGTATGAGCGAATGCCGGAGCAGTACACTAGCAAACGGGCCACGGACCGCATGCGATCTTTTCCTTTCTCTTCTTTGTCATATCCTCCGATATCACTTACACACACACGTATATGCACTACTCTACCACATAAGTCGGGAGCTATTCCCTGCTGGGCAGAGCCTCACTTGGTCGGCGAAAAGCCCGCAAACCGACTATAGGTCGGCGCTGTATCTCTGCATCGAGCGGGGAAAGATTACCGCTACACCGCAGTTAACACATTCACTACACATACGGGACTGATGACCTTAGCAGTTTATGCGCTCAGAAACACCAAGCTTTCAATCAACTAATCAGTGCAGGGATAGCAGTTATGTATTGCTGGGAAACGACCGCCAGTCCCCGCGGCCCGGCAGAATCACCACCGCAATTCACACATTCACTACACATACGGGACTGAACTTGGCAGTTTACGCGCTCAGAAACACCAAGCTCTCAATCAACTAATCAATGCAGGGATAGCAGTTATGTATTGCTGGGAAACGACCGCCAGTCCCCGCGACCCGGCAGAATCGCCGCCCGGAAGCCGTCCCGCGTTAGAGCAGGCGTGATTTAGGAGGGGAGCGGGAAAGTGAAGGGGGTTCCGACTCCCCGCACGACACCGGCAGCGACGTGCATTTCCATACGACAATGCGCTAACGACGTTACGCGCGGCATCAGACGCGGCGCAAATCTAATATCGCCGCCGCACGCGCGAATTAAATCCACGGTTCTAACGACTGTATCTCATGACGGATCCGACAAACGCCTTCCGCGGTGGGAGTGGGGAAGCGGACGGCAGACTTTGGTTGCTTCCGGAGGTAGACTGTGTGGAAGAGCTCCCGGCGCCCTTGACTCGCTCCCTGCAAAGATCCCACCCTCAGTGTCTAGATGTCTAGTTCTTCGATGGTCAAGTTGCCTTAGTGAATTTGTTACGTGGTTGTATCTGAAACATCCTAGATCCAAAGAGATATAAATGAAACCCAAGGGTGGTTTATTTCTGACACCAAATAACATGAAACGTGTTCCAACAACAGCAATGTCAATGTTTTGTTCTTAATGCCGGCTGTTCTACATGTTTTTTTATACATGCATTGTAAGCGACCTGTTATGTTGTTCGTTCGTAATCGGGCATTTTACGTCACAAGTGATGTCATAGCGATGATTAGCAGTGATTAACGTAGTGATGATTAGCATTTTACGGCACAAATGATTGCGTCATCACACTTCAGCCAATCTCAGCGAGAGAATTGTGGGGAGGTAAAGTCGACCTGCGATTTCTCGAACATGTCAAATACCCGAGGCCTCACAAGAGAGTTGTGATTCAAGGCTTCAGAACGGTTGCGCCGTCGTGTAATTTACATCACGAGTTTGATATTGAGCTGGTCGTGAATACAGGTGATATATGTCTCCCGTGGATTTGTCGTGTACAGCTTTTGGGACGTTCTTTTCTGTTCATTTAGAACCGGAAATGTAAGACGTTGTGTAGGGCACTTCATGATTTTTATAGAAGTCGTCAGTGTCGTGTGGTTATTACAAACAAATATTAGGACCTCTCCAGCAACATTCTTACAAAAATGGCTGCTTACAATTTGTTTCTGGATATTAGACTTATTTCAATTTTGTTCGTTGATTGAGCACTTGTTTTAGACATAACGAACAAGTTAATTCTTAATCCAAATCCGTAACTAATACAACACTATCAGTATTTTATGGAATTTGTAAGTTTGTAATGTAAGAATAATATTGTTTTCATCGGAAATATTCCTGACGTTACAGCTGTGTTGTATAAATTAAACTTAAAATTTGACATTATCAGCATTCTGATTAGTTGCTCAAATGAGTTACCACGTGCGAAAGAGAACTTCAAAAAAATCCAAAATCTACTACAGACATTACAAACTAACAGATAGAAAATTCTTTCCTCTTATTGCTCATAGCGTGCCTCTCGCAACTCCTGTCTCTGTGCAGATAAATGACATGCCATTGTAATCCAGGGCTTTTGGTCAGGCGGTCAATGGCATCGGCGCCCTACGGACAATTGCTTGTCTCGCGTCACCACCTCCATCATCACCCCCGCTTTCACAACACCTCCCTCACCCATGAGTTTCTGTTTCATTCGTTCTCACTTCCTCCAACACCCTCCGGTTCACTATCGTTACCTTTACCTCCGCCTCCTCTCCTTCGTTACTTTCCACACAGCATCTTCTGCCCTCGCTACTTTATCCATCGCCCTCTCACCTTCGTCTTCGTACCATCTTCTCCACCTCCTTCATGCTTGCTACCTTCGTCAACGCCTCCTCCGCCCTCGCTACTTTCACCATCGCCGCCCCGCCTTTGCTACCTTCTTCTTCGGCTGCTTCACTTTCACTATCTTTGCCACCGCCTCCCTACTTTCGCAATCGCCTCCACACCTATTCTATCTACTTCCCCGCCCTCCTTCACTACCGCTACCTTTGGCCTACCTCCTTCACTGACACTACCATCACCTCCGCCCCCTAGCCTTCACTTCCTTCTTCTCCTCTTTCAATTTCTCCGCCACCGCGTCGCTACTTTCGCAATCGCCTCCACGCCTATTCTACATACTTCTTCGCCTCCTTCACTCTCGCTACCTTTGGCCTACCTCCTTCACTGACACTACCATCACCTCCGTCCCCTCGCCTTCACTTCCTTCTTCTCCTCCTTCACTTTCTCCGCCTTCGCGCCGCCACCGCGTCGCTACTTTCGCAATCGCCTCCACGCCTATTCTACATACTTCTTCGTCTCCTTCACTCTCGCTACCTTTGGCCTACCTCCTTCACTGACACTACCATCACCTCCGTCCCCTCGCCTTCACTTCCTTCTTCTCCTCCTTCACTTTCTCCGCCTTCGCGCCGCCACTGCGTCGTTACTTTCGCAATCGCCTCCACGCTTATTCTACATACTTCTTCGCCTCCTTCACTCTCGCTACCTTTGGCCTACCTCCTTCACTCAGACTACCTTAACTTCTGTCTCATTGCCTTCTCTACCTTCTTTTTTGCTGCCACCTCCTTCCCAACTAACGCCGTTCACGCCACCACCCCGCAGCACCGGCTGGTCCCCCTCGCGCAGGCCTCTCGTCGCGTCCCGGGAGTATTGGTTCCGCCCCGGCCGCCGCGCCGCGCCCCACGCAAACAACTTGGCGGGCCCCAGTGGGTTCTGCGTGCCCTGATAAGATTTAATCGGTATATACGTGTAATCCACAGATAACAATCTCCGTATATATTAAGGGTGGTCGGGTACGTGGTGTCCCCGGGGGCCGTGCGGGGACCGGATTACGATAACGAATGGCCTCCCCCTCCCCCCTCTCCTTCCGATCCTCGCTGCCCCCTCCCCCGCCCACCTCGACCGCCGCCCTAACTCTGACAAATCACTTGCTTGGCCCTCTCTTAGCGAGCGGCGAAGGCGGCGTGCACGTGGCGGAGGCGGGCACGCAGGCGGTGAAGGCGGAAGAGGCGGCGGGGACGGAGGCGGTGAAGGCGGTGGCGGAGACGGCCACGAAATCGAAGGAGGTAATTGCTACAGAGAAAAGGCGGCTGCGGTGGCGAGGAATTGAAAACGAGAAGGCTGGACTTGAGAAACAGGCAGCGTTAGCCTATTGGGTTGGGATTCCGCAATTGAAGCTTTGTGGCCCGGAAGGTCGTAGGTTGGACAGTGTCCAAGGGTCCTGCTGCTAGCAAATTTTCGACGCAGCTGAGTACTTCGACCGGACGACATCATTGCGTCGATGAGAATTTTAGACACTGGCAGCTGGTATCGGTCGATTTTGCGGTTTGGCCTATCAATTCCAGGTGGATATGTGAGCAGAGCCTTAAATAAACGAACCACTAACTGTCTTCGAGTGGTTCTCCTGTTTTTGGATTAATCCCCGAGCTACAAATGACTATCCACCCTTGATCTGGCAAGACTTTCTCAGTACCGATGTACACGAGTATCGTCGAAGCTCGAGCGGTATCGTATGTTGTTCAGAAAATAAAAATTAACGTATACTGTTATACTTCAAATTATGAAGTAAATTTCATTATTCAATGTCATTATTCGACGAAATTATCTGCCATGTAGATAATTAATAATTAATTTTTACTAATGGATTTAAAATTTTCAACATTATTCAAAATTACACAAACAAAATTTTTTAGCCTTTTCAAAATGTCAGAAGTCCATTTTACATCGGGCATAAAATTGTTTGCAACCCTTAATCCTGCATTTCTTTGGCAGCGCAGATAGAGATGACGCAACTTCGTTTGGCGGTGTAAATGAGAACCCTACCACAGGCACTGGTGACCGTCATGAAAAAGCCGCTTGAAAAGGCGAGCGAAAAGAGAGGCTTTGGAGAGCCACGGTGCCAGAAGGGCGTGGCGGCGAGTGGGAACGAGGTATGCAGGAGCACCCGGGTGGAAAAGGCAACGACCGGCGGAGGAGGTCGACCCGGCGACCTCCGGCAGTTCTAATTCCGTTTACTTAATGTTCATAATTTGCTTATGTCGACAACGAGCGTTGCTGATTCTCTGCGTGCGGAGTTGCCGCTTCGTGTTTATTCAGTTTGCCATCTGCTTGTCTTCTCCCGGTTCCTTCGATCTTTCTTTACTTCTTCGGAAGGCAACTCTACGTAAAGTTAATGTCTTCTCTCTGTCATTTATGAGATGTTCCGTCTCTACTGTTTCTGCTTTTCTTCTCATTCATTAACAATAATATGACGTCTGCTTGCTTACTTCCCCCGTTGCGTTTCTCATTTACGTTTTTTCTCCTTCATACTCAAATTCTTCATTTATATATATTCACTACAATCTTGAAGATGTGGGCGTAGGATAGGTCTAATACAGTCTACCTCTGCATGACTTTATTGGTTGATACTCATCAATATACTGCAGGATTCTTAAACTCCCAGAAACTAACCGAAGTAATTTTAGTCTCTGCTTAAAATTTAAATTCCACAACTTGTCAAAAAACGTTTTTGGTTCTGCTGTCTCAAGAATACCTTAGACACGTCTACTTTTTTCTTTTCATTTCTATTCTCATCTTCCCTGTAATCGCTATGCAGTTTTACCTAGCGTTATCATATCATTCGCCATTTAGCAAGTCCCACATCCGACTAGTACAACCTTCTACTAACATCATACATGTATTGCATTCTCCAGAAACCTGCCTTCCGGCACCCCCGTTTCCGCAGTAGGTTATTCCACAATGATTACCCCTTCTCACAGTTCCATTCCCACATTGGACTGGTACCCAGGTTGCCGTCGTGTTCATGGCCGTGACGAGTTTTGCTACCGCTTACTCTGTCCAGTCGCTACTGTTGTCCCAAGTCACCAACAACCCACCCTTCTGCCAACATCAGCTTTGCCCTCTTTTTTTCTTCCTCCTTTCTCCCTTACTGTCCATATCTCCCTCTTTCCTTCCAGCTACTCCTCGCCCTCGTCATTGCCGTCCTTCTCTTCCTCTCCCAAGTCTCCGTCCTCGTCCTCGTCATCACCCTCACCTTTGTCATCGTTCTCGCCCTCGTCCTCGCCCTCGCGTTTGTCTTCGCTCTCGTTGTCCTTCACCCTCGTCATCACCCACGTCATCGCCATTGCCACCACTATCATCATAACCACCGCTGTCACCATCGCTAATATATCGCCATCGCCCCGGTCTCCTCCGTCCCTCACCACGTTCTCCACGGCGCCATCGTGTTCGTCAACCCCTGCAACCACTTCCTCTGGCACTCAACCTCCACCCCTTGACACCGGCGCCGCGTGCCGCTCACGAATACATGGACCGCGCGTTTAGGGGCGGGCGACTCTCCGCGACGCGACTCGGCGTGCGTGCGTGCGGGGGTGGGGGCGGGGGCGGCGGCGGCTGGTCGTTCGGTCGGTCGGTCGGGCGGTCGGTCGGCAGGCAGGCTGGCAGGCAGGCCGGTCAGAAATCAATACTCGCCTGCTGCAGCAGTCGGCGGCGGCAGCGGTGCTCGCTCTCGCCCGCAGGGGGCGGGGCTGGGTGAGGAAGAGGCGCTGGTGGCAGCGCGGCGAGCGGGGTGGGGCGGAGCGGGATGGAGCGGGGTGGAGCGGGGTGGAGGGCGGGGAGTAGGGCGGAGCGTAGGGCGTGGAGGAGGGCGGGGCGGAAGGTGGGGTGGAGGGCGGGGCGGAGCGTTTTTGACGCGGGGGAGTATGGGGGCAGCCTCATGAGGAGGGTGGGGGCGTTGGGGAGAAGGGTTGAGGGGGTGGCAGCGAGGCAGCGCGGGGGCTGTGCATCGGACGCGGCTGGGAGAGGAGAAGACGCTGGTAGATGGTGCGAGGACAGGACATTTTCGGCGTGGGGGCACGAGAATAGTCCTGGTAGTAAAGGGGGGGTTGGGGGGAGGCACTGGGTCAGCGCGTGAGCTGTGAAGGGGCCAGGGCGAGGTGGGTATCGGCGCGGGTGGGGCAGGGCGTGGCGGTGGGAGACATCAACAGGATGCAGCAGATCTCTCGTTATCTGGCGCTGGTGCAGCCCTTGCGCTGAGCCCCCCCCCCTTCCACCCCCACCCCCTCTGCGCGTCGCAAGAAATCCGCGCGGCGCAGTTGTTTCATTCCGATGCGTTGAATTCGTTATTTGCAGGGGCTCAGATTTTCTTTTCGCCGGGTAGGCTTTCTTTGTTGTTTTGAGACAAAAGAATCGATGCCTTTTGCCGAATGTTTGTATGAATATACTCTCTTCCTGAGATGGAGTTTGCTGTTGAGATCGATATTTTTACTGCTTAGCATCCACAGCGTGTGCGTTTTTATTTACCTCTTATTACATCAGGGATGGTAATGATCATGTTCGTCATCTAATGTTGAAGTGTCCTTGTACTGCATTAAACATATTTATAATCACACAGGAATTAATTCGATAAAAACGTGACAGTTGTTAAAAGAAAAACAATGATGTAAATGCCGGTTGTATTTAGATAAAAATAATATTTTATTATTTCGATTCCAAAGAGGTTAAAGCTTTGTTTTCCGCTTTCATGGAGAGTAGGTGTGAATAGAGGGGAATGTTATGGAAGTGTGAAGGTTGTCAGCCCTGTGATGCATGCGTTCCGTTAGAGGTCTACTATGCTGACGTAATCACGGCAAATATTTCATAACTTATGAACGTTTCCAATATTCAGGTCATTGATTTTCCGGCATACAGGGAGCGAATGATTCATGCATAATCAAGTGTCGCGAATATTCTATGTGCCATTACTTAACTTCATAAATACTTTAGGACAATATTTGCTCATAGTGTTCCATTTACACCTCTGGCGTCACCATGGTAACGTTTTCTGCTCGCGCGTGTCTGACCATCCATTGACAATGACTTCAGCTTCGTATTTTAATAATTAACAATGTAACTTTTTTTGTTTTGAGAATACGTATATCCAAAAATGTTCATGAAAGATGTGAAAGAACTGAAATTACTACAAAGAACCATAGCAATGTTTGTCTTTAACTCAGTATGAATAAAATGGCGCTTTCGGTGTCATCAGTTACGTCCTTTTGTGATAGAGAAAATTCGTTATATCTCTCAATTCGTGAAAGTAATTCGCCTATCAAATATAACTTAAAGGGCAAATAACCATGAATCTACCTTTCTGCTAGAGGGTATATGCTCTGCCTAGAAGCTCTGCCAAGATTGCTCTGCCTATATGCACATGTACATGTTGCAACCATTAGTAGGGCTGGTGGAATGACATTGGTTATGTTAGAAGGCCTAGTGCCAAATACAGCTGACAGAAATATTGTAGAAGGGACGGGTGTAATGCTGAAATAACAGAGAAATCGGCGATTTCACAAAGGCATTAGAATGGGAAATGTAAAACAGACAAATGTAGAATTCGGTGCCTTATATCTTCGCTTAGAATCGAATTATAGATGGTGGGTGGCTGAGAGGGAAAAGGTACGTGGGGAATACTAACAGTGAAGGAGTGAGTGAGTCATCGAGTATTGATTTTGGGCGTTTTAACTACTTACATAATTAATTCAGTAAGTGTAATGCTTGTTCTATTAAGGGGGTAGCGGTGTTCTTCATACACTAGATCGTCATATCCAACACCAGTCACGACGGTTTTTTTTTCTGTATTTATGCATCTTCCGTAGCAGGGCTCAGCTCCAACCGGGACCAACTCTAGGCTCCCGACGGGTCTCCCGGCACGTGTCGTTCTCTAATGCAACCAAGTGTGGGTGTATGCGAAAAGAGAGAGAGAGTAGAGAAGAAGGGAAAGTAAGGAAAGATTGCGTGTGGTCTATTTGTTGAAATACTGCTCTGGCATTTGCCTAGTATTGTTTGCAGAAACCACGGAAAACTACTGATTAAAGAAGCCAACCGCTAGCATTCGTTTTCAGGCAGCGGGTGAATTCGACTTAGCTTTCTAGGTAGTGTCGAAAATCCACTATCGTCAGGAGTAGAACATCTTAGTACCTTCTGGTCTACCGGCAAAGATGCTACTGGCCATCACCTGTTGTTGGTGCAGTGTCTCTGATCGGGGGTTCGAGTCCCGACGTTGGGAGGATTTTCGACTCAAGCTAGCTAACTAGGTCGAATTCAGCTGCTGTCTGAAGGAGAATTCTAGTGGCCGGCTGCTCTGATGAGTAATTTACTGTGCTTTCTCCGATCTACACCAGGAGAATTCCAGAGCAGTACCCTAACAAACGAGCCGCGGATCGCACACGATCTTTCCTTGTCCTTTCCGCATTCGTCACTTAGAAACATACATACACTACACTACCATAGATGTCGGGAGAACATTTGGGAGCTTAGGGTCGGCTGGGATGGTGAGGTGGTAGATATCTGGTTGAGGGGCAAACCCTCGCTAGTAAACGGGTAGGTCGGCGCCAGATCTCGCCATCCAGCGGGGGAACATCGCCACCACCTCCCGGGATACATCATTGCACTTACGGGACTAATGACATTAGCAGTCATCGTGCCCGGAATCATCAATCGATCGTACCGATCAACAATTCTGCAGAGGTTACTGAGTCGCCGTTTGGCAACAGAAACTGTGTTGCCGCTTGGCAACGGAGGTTGAGAACGCGGACAGGCAGGGGTCCAGGGCGAGCAGGATTCAGTGGGGGGCAGCGATGTCAGCGACAGCACACGCGTCCTCTGAGGCTCGGGGCAGACGACGCCCCGGATGATTATTTAGTTGGCCCTAACGTGGTCGTTAACGCGTGCGGAACCGCTTGGGCGCTTTTTAACTCACTCTCCCGCACCGCCACCCGTCCTCCTACCCTTTCCCACCCCTCCCCACCCCACTCGAACCCCGCTTGCGCTCCGCACCCTGGCAGTTAACCCAACCCCCTCCCCACCTCCCCCTCTCCCCCTCCCACCGCAGGCGCCGCCGTATGTTAGCGTGTTAAAAGTGTAGTAACAGTCACAATTCGGCAAATCTGAAATCCACGATCTCTCATTTTGCTGCGTCCCGAATTCCCCGCAAATTTGCTGCTGGAAAAGTTTACGCGCGACATCCACACCGCAACTCATTCCTCTCTCCCTCCCTCTCTCGCGTTATCCCGTCCCTATTTCGCTCCGTTCTCCGCCCACTGGGAATGCGCCATAGATGCTGATGTTTTCAAAACATCGATGTTACAAAATTATTGATAGATTAAAAATCGATTTATTTTAAGCCAATGCTTTTTTAAAATCGAAGTTTTGTTGTGAATGTACTTACGTGGATGGTGTTTTATTTTCGAATGAAAAACGTGTCATCATAATAAAAACCTGTAATAATTTTCAGATATTCATAAACTGAACATTCTGCGGACTAAAGTGACCAAGAGTGAAAAATAATCAAAATAGTTTTTTCGTCGAAAATAAAGTGCATTTTTTAAAAATATCCAGGTAGTCAGTGAAAGTTTTGTAGAATGTTCTGATCATTTTTATTGTGATTTGTCATTTAACGTCAATTAACAGTAAACAAACGCAGCCATCGTCAAATTATCCCTCCTCGCGTTAACAGTAATGGTTACTAATGCCGTGTTGCACACATTTTAAAAAATCGATATTTTGGGAGCGAGGTTTTAACATCGATGCTATAATTTTGAACATCAATGTTTAGAAACATTGATGTTTTGTCGTCAGTACCGCATTCCTACCCCGCGCCGTCCTCGCTGTGTGGACGACCGTGAGAGCAGACGTACGACAACACGTCGCGGTGTAATAGAGAGGAAGGGGCACGCTCGGACGATATCAGTGTAGCGATATGAACCGTGAGGGGCAGAGTTTTCTGAAATTGTCAACTTATTTTTCACAATTTTCTAGCAATGTAAAATTATCTTCTCTCTATGTTTATTCAGAAAATAACGTCGTTCGGGGAGAAAACTCTCTTTTTTTGCTGAGCCCGGAATTCCCCGCAAATTTGCTGCGGGAAAAGTTAACATGCGTCAACCACACCGCAGCCCATCCCATCCCATCCTTCCTCTCTTCCTCCCTCCACTACTTCACTCCGTCCTCCGTCCTCGCAGCGAGTGAGGACGACCGCAGGAGGACACGCGCAGCAGAACAGCGTGTAGCAGCGGGAGATATGGCTCTGTGCACCAACTGATGAAACTGCAGTACTTCTGATCGGGTGGTCCTAGGTTCGAATTTGGACAGTGATAAGATTTTCGACACTAGCTTTCCAGCTAGGTCGAATTCAGTCGGTGTCTGTATCATCGGTAGTTTTCCGTGGTTTCTCCGATTAATACCAGGCGAATGCCGGAGCAGTGCCCTAACAAACGGGCCACGGACCGCGCGCGATCTTTCCTTCCTCTTCCTTGTCCATCCTTATCCTTTACATTCACACTTACACCATACTACCAAACACGCCGGGAGACCAGTCGGGAGCTTAGAACTTGTCCCTACTGCGGCGGTGCCCTGCTGGTAGCAGATACTTGGTTGAGGGAGACCTCGCTAGCCGACGGTAGGTCGACCCCGGACTTCGCCATCCAGGGGAAGACGACCGCCATCTCCCGAGGGAAAACATGCCCTACACTTACAGGTCTGATGCCCTCAGTAGTTGACGCGTCCGTAATCACTAAAAACCAACCAACCAACAGCGTGTAATGCAGAGGGCAGCAAGGGACTCGGGAAAAGTTCAATGAAGCGGAAATAACCATGACGAACTGAGTTTTTGGATCACTCTGGATCACATGGAGCTCCAGAGAATTGTAACTGAAGAATGTGCACGATCAAATATAAAATTGACTACTGAGGTATTCAAAAACTAAGTATAATAAATAATTTTCTTGTAAATGTTACTATAAACATTATACGTTTCGTTTGCCCGAGTGAGACCTTATTTTGCTGCTAGATGGCGGAAGGAACGCAGAAAAATCAGATAGGAGAGCAGGCCTCATTGTATATAAGGTATATCTATCTATATATATAAAAGAAAGTCGTGTTAGTTACACTATTTATAACTCAAGAACGGCTGTACCGATCTGGCTGAAAATTGGTGAGCAGGAAGCTTAGAGCCAGGAGACGGACATAGGATACTGTTTATCCCGTTCGACAACGTTCCTGTGTGAGAACGCACGTTTTTACACGTTTTCGCACGTTTTCGCACGTTTTCGCGTGATTTCGCATGTTAGCGGTCATTGTTGCCTGTTGTAACCCATTGTTATAACGCCGCACTGATAACAGAAGGCGGTAATGATAGCCGCCTTTCGTTCGCCGTTATATCTATATATAGTCGTGTTAGTTACACAATTTATAACTCAAGAACGGCTGTACCGATTTGGTGAGCAGGAAGCTTAGAGCCAGGAGACGGACATAGGATACTGTTTATCCCGGTCGACAGCGTTCCTGTGTGAGAACGCACGTTTTTGCACGTACGCAGTGCAACAAGGATAGTACAGTTTCTCACAGTGAGTGCGACGCGAGAAAGAGATGGGACCGGCTGTTAAGGCAGAACAGAGTTCGCCGGGTCAGCTAGTTGTATATATATTGTATATAATAAGGCATCATTGAATGAAACTTAATTGAATAAGTTCAGATCTAGGGAGAACGAGGAAAGGAGAGATCTAAAGAGGAGAGTTTATGGACTGATGATGGAAACAGCAGGAACGAGAAACAGACGTCCGATTGAAAGAGTGGAAGAGGAGAGACGGGAGAGAGAGACAAGGGGAGAGAGAGAGAGAAGAGGACTGAGAAGGGAATAGAGAGGGGAAAGAGGGATAGAGGAAGTGAGGGAGGGAGGAGGAGATAGGGAAAGAGAGGGAAGAGAGGGAGTAAGAGGGAGAGAGGGAAGGAAAGGGAGGGAGGGAGAGGGAGAGAGGGAAAGGAAGGGGGAGAGAGGTGGTTAGGAGGCAGAGGCGAAGTGGGAGGGGCTGGGAGGTGCTGGAAGTGGGAGGGCTGGCGTCTGGCGCCAACGTGGGCTGAATGCGGCGTGGCGCTCCAACTTTGCGGACGCTGCAGCCTGGAAGAGGCCGTGGAGAGAGATGCCCCCGCCGATATTTCGGGGCTCGTGCCAAAGAACGCGCTTATGTGCTTTGAGATGCTCGAGGACCTTTATCGCTGTCTTTCCCTTGCTGCCCTTCTGAGATAATGCTGGAGCGTACTAGACGAAAGGGCTTTGGCACGTCAGTTCAAAAGTGGCACAAAAGTATTATCTGACGCGCCCCGTTCTTTCCTGCCTGTAAATGGACAAAAAATGCTTCAGAAGCCTTAGTTGCAGTTACGAAAACATCTAAACAGATAAAAAACATTAAAATACGTAACACAGATATCTTAATTCAACTAAATTTTGACAACGTAGAAAACTGTAACATAATGTTTTTATAAAACAATTAGTTAACTCATCAAACGTTTAATAATTATTCATTATCCACTGTAACATAAAGCAACAATGTATTTTAGTTTGCTAGAATGGTTTACGATGCCCTGTATTTTCTTCAGTCAGCAATCTGAGTCATTTATCATCAGTGATATCTTAGTACCTGTAAAGAGTCAAATTATTGACCAAGAACAAATGATGCGTAGTTGATGTAATATAATAATTTGGATATGTAAAATAGAGATTTTGAGGTGTATCAATTGCGGCACATCAACGTCAGATATGTTTCTGTCATTTTAATCTACTTCTTTGAAGCCTGACCAGTTTCTGTAATATCATTCTACTATTGGCATTCTTCTTCATTTCCTGACCAAATCGACATATCCAATCTCAATGATGCTATAATGTCTCACCACTCATGCACTTTGAATCCATCGTTCCATACATTGCTCATTGCCCACTACGACCTAGAATAGAATATAAGAGCTAATGAAGATCTGAATGTGCACCAGATAGTAGTCATGTTTTTTGTGACTTACAAATACAGCGGTCGCCCTAATAAAGAATCATTTATCAACGAGTTGTAATGGTAATTAAGCACTTAACTCCCATTTACCGTGAAGAGTGACCTTTATGAAGTAGCCGAATAAATTTGAATGAAATAGACACCTTTTCTTTTCAGTCGGGCCAGATAGAATCCAGTGCTTCCATTTACGGTTATCGTGTATCAGTACTTGAGAAATTTCCCAGAATCTCCTGCAACCAGTACCGCTTGCCTGGAAACCCATCCCAGTAAGGAGGTCTCTCGTACTCCCTGAATATCACATTTATACTAATAAAAGTGAAGTCAACGACATGTAACCGACATTGATGCCACGAAGAGTATTGTATGAATAGACATTTTTACAGGGTCTTATTCAGGATTGTCGCAATGTCCTCGCAAACTGTGGTAAAGATAAATAAATACAAATGTGGAATATAATTAATGTTAATAATTGTTTTGTAGATGCACCCCGATCATTATTTTTCATCTGTCGCTAAGAGCGGATTGGTTCATAATATATTCCACTAGAGAGCAGTAGCGGAGCGGCAGATCTGGTACCTAATAAATTGGATCCTAATATTCCACCAGAGAGCAGGCGCCGTGTAGCAGAATTGATACCTAATAGATTTGATAAAGGTCAGTATCAGTGCATAAGATAAACATTTGTTATCTAATTGCAATGTAATGTAAAATAAAACAAAAAATATAGTATTTTATTAAAATTGGAAAAAAATACATTGAAAATAATAATCTTAAACATCATGGTTTAAATAAAATCGATATTTTCCCCAATTTTTTTTACAAAGATCGGACATGACGAAAGCCCAGGTACGCCAGGTATTTGCTAGTAATGAATAAAATACCACACCATATTAGTAATCTGAATTTAAAGAGCGGTGTCCCGCAGGGTCCTAAGTAGAGGCTCTTCTGTTTCAATGGCTGCCCAGATCTGCCCTTCCTCGGGCGCTCATTGTAATTTTTAAATTCCCCGGGACGCGCGAGGTCTCTTCCGCAAATGAGTGGGCCCTCACGGCGCGCGGGGGTGGGGGTGGCGGTGGCTGGAGGGGGCGGGGCGAGCGTGTCTTGCGCACCCCGCGCACGATCCGGCTCTTGCCCTCCGAAGGGGTAGCGAAGTGAAACAGCTGGCGCGCCCTCGACGAAGGGTGGAGGAAAGGGATGCGTTGTACCCTCGTCGGGGTGGGAGGGAAAACAGGAGAGGAGATAGACGCGAGAGGATGAAGATGGCGCATTGGATCTGTGCGAAAGGCGGATGATCCAGGTCTCGGTGAGTAGTTAGGCGGGGGAATTCAGAGAAAGGGAGGCATGTGGGAGAAGAGAGGGGGTGGGGGATGGATGAGTTTGCGTTGGGAAGGGTGAGGCACAGAAAAGAGATGAGTAGGTTTTTAGCTGGTAAAAAGAGGGAGAGTAAAATATGAATTAGTTTCCATTGGGACTGGGGGAGTATGGGATTGAATGATGACTATTTAATGTTTCCGAGTTCGACAACTGCTGCGGTCATTATTCCCGTAGGTGGCATGTTTTAATACGAGAGATGACGGTGTTCTTCCCCCGCTGGATGGTGGTGAGATCCGGCGCCGACCTAAACGTAGGCTTTCGGGTTTTCCCCATTCAAGTATCTCCCACCACGGGACACCGCCTCACGACCGTTCACCCGATAGTATAGTCCATGTGTAAGTGGTGAGGATAGAACAAGGAAAATGTAGGAAATATCGCAGATGGGCCGTGACCCGTTTGTTGGGGTACTGCTTCGGCATTTGTATGGTGTTAATGGAAGAATACACGGAAAACTACCAATCAAAGCGGCCGAGGGCTGAAATTCTTCTCTAGATAGTGGCTGCATTTGTCCCAGTTATCTAGTTAGTGTCTATCTAGCCCAGCCCTCTAGATAATGCCGAAAATCCTACGACTGTAGGGACTCAAATGCTAAAACCTCCTGGGGGAAGCTGTTGAGGGAAGGAGAAAAAGAATTGGATAATTGTGCTTAGGTAAGGGCAGAGAGTGAAAAAAGGGGCTGGTTAAGTTTACTTTGCGAAAAGGGACGGTGGTAGAAAGACCTGTGAGTGAGAGCGGACCCCAGAGGCGTCTGCTGTAATGGCCGAATAGAGACGAAGACTGGGAAGAGGGTGCAAGTGCAGCGCGGCGAGGTGGGAGTGCTAGAGGCGGTGGGGAGGGGGCGTGGCCCGACTTAGCATTCCAGGCCTGCGCTCGCCCCCGGAAAGAATCCCTCGGAAGAAGAGGGGCTATTTCCTAGAGCGCGCGGGAGGTAATGGCAGTAATGTAAGCTTATAGCTCGTTGGCCGTAAGGGACATGCACTCGAGCCAATGATGTGGGCGCTTTTATCCCGCCGCGGCGGCCCGGCGACGACGTGATCGGGGCATGTAATTAAGCGAGAAGGCGGCCGCAGCGGAGAAGTGGTGGGTGTTCCGGCGACTGCAGTTACGGTAAGGAGGCGGAGGTGAAGGCAGTCGGGCAAAGGAGAAAAAGATGGCAAGGCCATGGACTGCGATTTGAAAAGAAAACGGTGATGCAACAATGGAGGGAATAATAGAGAAGATTACTGAATGGGATTGAACGTTGAGGAAGAGATAATTATTGAAAGAATGAAGAGAATTATGAAGAGGGCAGTGAATTTTCGAGAGAATGATTATAATAGTGGACCGCCTTCCCAAAATAGGTAATGAAAATTACTGATGAATAGTGAAATACATTGTAAGATGCACTTTGGATATTGCCTGCGACGCTCTTTTGTTTGCATTTATATTTTAATAAAAATATAATTTGAGTTTTTTAAATAAGTCCTCTTATGAATGCTTCAGTTAATATGATATTTATGTGCAATATTTTTGTGTAACCTGTTACCTGTACAAATTAAGCAAGTGTGGAAATTTATTACGAGAAACAAACGAAGAGAGATTCAAGTTATCAAATGCCGAGGAAATCCTTTATTTTTATTTCGTTTTGGTGTACAACTCGAAACAAAGCACTTGCTCTTCATTATTTTTTTTAAGGCGAGAAGTCTGTTTTATGTTTCAAATGGGATCTTTTTAGCCCACGTATGTATCAGTGTTCTACTAAGGGTCCGGAAGTAGACAATGGAGCAGAGCGATTTGCAGGGGCAGTGGAGCGAAGTGAAGCGAAGCTGCAGTGGGGCAGCAGTGGAGACGACGAGGAGCGTGAGCGGCGACAGTTGCTGTGGAGACGATGGGAAGTGTGGGCGGCGATAGTTGCTGTGGAGGCGACGGGGAGCGTGGACGGCGACAGTTACTGTGGAGACGATGGGAAGTGTGGGCGGCAGCAGTTGCTGTGGAGACGTCGGGGAGCGTGAGCGACGGCACTTGCTGTGAAGACGACGGGGAGCGTGAGCGGTGGCAGTTTCTGTGGAGACGACGGGAAGCGCGGGCGACGACAGTTGCTGTGGCTACGACGGGAAGCGCGGGCGGCGACAGTTGCTGTGGAGACGACGGGGAGCGTGGGCGACGACGGGGAGCGTGGGAGACGACAGTTGCTGTGGAGACGACGGGGAGCGTGGGTGACGACAGTTGCTGTGGAGACGTTGGGGAGCGTGAGCGGCGGCAGTTGCTGTGGAGACGATGGGAATTGCAGGCGGCGACAGTTGCTGTGGAGACGACAGGGAGCGTGGAAGACGACAGGGAGCGTTGGCGACGACAGTTGCTGTGGAGACGTCGGGGAGCGTGAGCAACGGCAGTTGGTGTGGAGACGACGGGAAGCGCGGGCGGCGACAGTTGCTGTGGAGACGACGGGGAGCGTGGGCTGTTTCCACGTCGCGCCCTACGAGCTCAATCGCGCCGCTTATAAATTCTTATTGAAAAGGACGTTAGCTCTACGACCCTCTCTGCGCTCCCCTGGCCTTACGAAGGACGTGCGCCGACGGCCGTTAGCGGCGTTGTTCTTTCGCAGGGTTTCGTTTTAATTTGTTCCCCGTTTTACCTCCAGATTGTTTCACTCCGAGCCTTGTGCTAGTGATCGGCATTCCAATGAGAATATTCTTCTTTGGTGTTTTCCTTTATCTAGACGAGATCACAACGGGGTTGTCGCTTGGAGGTTTTGTGTAACATTGCGTTCAATAAATGTGAATGTAATGGATGCACATTTTTTGTCATTAAATACATAAAATATATTTAGAAAAATATCATTAACATTAAAAAGGTAGTGGGAACGCGCTTTATATTCCGTCAATTTCCGAATGAATGCCGCCAAATAAATAGATTACTTTTTAAAACAGTTTTGTAATAAACAAATTGTCACACATAATGAGCATCTGCTTGAATTACATTAATTAATTATCCAGAAAAAATATGATTGTTTTCAAACCGTTGAGAGAACATTTGAAACCTAAATTTGATATATTACCAAACGGCAATGGCAGAGACGTAAGTAATATGTTTATGTATAATTACATGTATGCTACGAATTCTTGAATTTCGCTTTCATTTCCAGTTAAAAATGTCACTATTTATTTAATATGGAGCAAATTTGCACTATTTATAAAGCAGTGAATTTTCTGTTTAAATCCATTTATCGTTCTGTTATTTCAGTACACTTTCCTAATCTTTGTTTAAGTGATAATACACAAATAATGATTGTTACCCGTCTTTCTAGGAGAAGCGTGAAACCAATAACTGCCTTAGGAAGTCGTTAGTGGCTTATTGTTGAGGGATAATGAATTCAGGAACATCAACCTCGATAATCACAGCATATAAATAAATACATAATTTTGATTATCGTGCATTGAAGATTGTGCAATCCATGAACACGTACAAGGTACGTACGAATCGTGTCTTCACTAATACTGTTTGTGTGAAATGTCTCTATTTGGGAAACAAAAAGAAAATGCATCAGAATTGTCAAAAAGAACTGTTGGGAAATAACCATTTGAACAGTATACCATCATGCGAGACAATACGATTTGGAACATCTGAATGGACCTTGATACTAATTCTGAGAATTCCCAACTCTCACAACTTGAACGGTAGCGCGCTTGCCAATTGGAAAACGCGCTCACGTCCATCGGCAAATGCCCACTGTCACACTCGTGCTCTTTGTCATCACGTGCACGCCACGCCCCCTCCTCCCCGCCCTCACTCCCCGCCCTTTCTCCCTGCCTCCCTCCACGCCAGGCAGTGCGACGCAGACCATCGATTTTTGCAAAGAGGTCACACTGATTGGAGCCCGGCTTTTGACCTGGACCCGCCTCGAGGGGGCTCGTGGCATGACGTAACGCGAAAATGAAAATCATATCTCTCCTGATTTGACGCCAATTATTTCGCGTTAATTTTTGTGCTCCTCTCTCCATAATTAGGTCTCGACTGTTTGCTGCTCTGGGGGATAATTTGGCGCCCCTCTCCGGTGCAATCAGCCGCCGTCTGTCCCCTCCGCGTCCCCTCCGCGTCCCCTCCGCGTCCCCTTCCCGTCGCCAGCTTCGTCCCCACCAACTCGCCTGCCCCTTTCCACTCCGCCTTGCCCCGCCCCTTCCCGGTCGTACTACTGCCTCGTTCTCTCCCTCTGTCACGTTTCTCCGATATCGTTAGTTATTTATGAAATTTTAGTGAATCGTTATTTTTTAAAGCAGTGAGAGTGCCCGATAAATATTTAGCAGCATTAATATTAAAATATTCCCGAGAATGGGCTGGTACTATTCACATCGGTAATTGAAATAATCAACAGGTAGATGCGGTTTCCTGAACGCTGTACACGTATTTTGTGCGTCCATGTTCATTTGTTTACCCACAAGTGATAATTTCTCGGTAAACATTTGCGTGGTTTCTTAAAGCATATGTAACAAGTATTAAACGTTTTAGGTGAAGCAAACAATTTCATGCAATCCAGTACACGAAAGAATCAGAGTGAATAATCATTTTCCTCTTATTTATCATTTAAATTTCAATAGATCAATTGATTCACAGAATTTTGTTTATAAATTTAATGAACTGATTGTAAATGCACTTCCATTTTGCCCAACTCCTAGATTTTCTACGTATCAGATTAGAACTGTTATCGCTTTGTTTTTAAAATCCTCATATTACTGACATAACAAATGGCTAATGTTACTAATATTGTCGTATGTAAGTACCACAGTGTATGAATAATCGTCAAATATTAATCCCTAAGTTCTTAACCATAAAGAAATATGCACATAGTCTTGAAGCTGTGAGTTATGAAAGTCGGTTAGCAGCCAACGGAAATAAAATTGGGTATATGTGATTGAAACTCCAATGTGAGTATGCATCCAATCATACTGCCTTGCAGGCAAACGGTTTTAAAAGCACTGGAATCCGCATTTTCTTGTTGGTTCGTAGAGAAAATAAAAAATGTAGTTCTAAACATTTTGATAAATTAGAAAGCCATGCCAACATTTTAACCTGTTAGATATAAGTTTAGAAATGAGACTATTCAAAAGGTTGAAGAGTCTGTATTACATTACATATTTTGAAATGTTAATATTGTTTAAAGAGTTTAAGTCTTCGTTTAATGGAAAACCACTAATGAATATTTTCTCCAGTCATTCTCAGTTATGCAAATGAGCAAGTTTACTTCTTCACGTGTATGAACAGATAGTAAATAAACATTTAAATTTAAAAAAATATTTGAAACAAAGTCATCCTGTGGAAACATACCTGCAGCACCACCGCTCGCTGCCACCCAACGATTCTAGAAACACCTGCCATCGCGGCGTCCAGCAAAGGGCTTGGCATTGCGGTGCGGAGCGCGGCCTGGCGCGACGCACACTTAACCAACCCGCGCAAAGCGACGCTGGGGGTCGCGGCGGGTCCTCTGCAAATGGGCGCGAAGTAGTGACCGGAAAGCTCCGGCAGCGGCGTTTCTGATCTCCCTGATGAAGGGGGCGGGGGCGCCCTTCCGCATGGGGCAAGGGCGGGTCACTTTGGGCGCCCACCGCAGCCTCCCCGTCGTTCTGCTCCACCCCGCTCCATGCTTTCCCTGTCGGCTTGGCCTCGCACGTGCGGCTACCGGGCAGACTCGCGGTGCCAAAGGACGCAATGGTCCCGCTCCCGCCCCTGCCTCTGTGCCCGCCTCTCCTGTTCCCACCCTCACTCATGCCTCTGCATCTGCCCCTGCCCTTCCGTCACCTTTGCCCGCGCTCCAGCCCCCATCATTGCCCCTGCTCCATCCCATGCCTCCGACCTCGGGTCAACAGCCCCTCCCAGCCACGAGCCATGGGACGCAATATTCCTCTCCCGCTATCGCCCCTCCCCTGCCCTTACTCCTGCCCCTGTCTCCGTCAACGTTCTCCCTTGCCCCACTTCAGCCACTACCCTCGCCTTTCCTCCTATCCCACCCCCGCCACCGTTGCCACGAGCTGCTCCTCCTCCCGTCCACACCGCCTCGTGCTCACGCCCGCGCCCCCGCCCTTGGCCCTCACCCCGCCCCTGCCCCGATCCCTGCCTCCGGCCCCGGGCCACCGGCCCCTCCGCAGGCCAGCACTCGCCCTGATGGAGCGGCCCCTAACGCACCCTCTCCCTCGCTTTTCATCCCCCGCAGCGGCGCCTTCGTTTGCGCAAGTTCGCTGCTCCCCTGCTCTGACGTCACGTACATGGGGCGACTTTTTGATTTTCCAACATTCTTTAATGGCAATTTTCTATAGTGAATATTACATTTAATGTAATATTCACTATACACTGTATATACACTTTCCGCCTCCGCCTCGTCCCGTCCCGTCATGCCCCCTCACTGCCCCCCGCCGCTCCCTTCTCTCACCCGTCCCGACTCCCCCTCTTCCCGCTCCACCCACGCAAGCCATTCCGCGAACCATCATGTCATGCCCCATGCCCCCCTCACTGTCCCCCTCCACCTTGTCCCGTCTGGCGCCCGCCCCGCCATGCCACGCCCCACCTCGCCCAGCCTTACTCCTCCCTTCCTCGTCCCTTCCCCTTCATTGTCGACCCCTCCGCCACGTGCCTCCTCTCACCCTGTCTCGCCGCGACCCGCCACCACCGTGCCTCACCCCCACGTGTCTTCATCCCTTCCCTTGCCACTCCCACCCACACTCCCTCCTGCCACCGGCGGCGTCCCCCTGGGGCGCCCGGTCCAGCGTCATCGTCCAGTTCCGTGTTCGGATTGTCGCAAAATACGCACGCACCGCTCGCCCCTCTCCCACGCGCCCTCGGCGAACCCCTGCGTTGTTTATTGATGTTTTTATGAACTCGTGTTGCGCCAAAAATATAGTCGCTTGTGGAAAATAACTGTGTTCTGTTGTACGAGCCCAACCCACGCTGTGAACGTGAAACATCGGTGGAGATGAGTAATTCTGAGGATGAGAATGGCTCTCTTGGTTGGGGAATCGTCTCTGTATTTTTAGTGTCTTTATAGCATAAGCCTTATTTTCAATATTTTGCTAATATTGAAATGGCTTCCTCTAAAAGTAAAAAGCTGCTACAATTATAACCATTATACAAATGTACGCCGTTGAGCGTTCGGTGCAATAATAATACGCACGTTGTGTAGTTGTAAAGAAAGAATATTTCTAATAAGCAAACTTTATCATTTTTAAAACAATGTATAAGCCGTTAATGAAGTTCTGTGTCATAAAGTTCAAGGCAAAATTTAAAATAAGGCAATAATTTTGCGAAATCCTAATTCTCACATTAGTTAACAAATATATAACATTTTCTCGCAAACAATCACTATCATTTTTTAGACAATTTATAAATTAAAAATAATTGATTTTTTAATCTATATATATAAAAGAAAGTCGTGTTAGTTACACTATTTATAACTCAAGAACGGCTGTACCGATTTGGCTGAAAATTGGTGAGCAGGAAGCTTAGAGCCAGGAGACGGACATAGGATACTGTTTATCCCGTTCGACAGCGTTCCTGTGTGAGAACGCACGTTTTCGCACGTTTTCGCGTGATTTCGCATGTTTTCGCGTGAAGGTACTTAACGGAAGAGTGCAACCTATGCACCAAAATACAGGAACAATAATGAATGATTAATCTACATAATTTTTTTATTTGTATTTTCTAATAAACAATTTAACTTAATAAATTCCAAAATCTGCTTATTTATTGCCTTTAACAGCCGGTCCCTATGATTACAGCTTTGTATTTCTCTCTTAAACAAAAATCAATTCCAAAAAAACGTAACTCTGCTACGTAATAGATTTTTTAATTATCTATTTAATATCAGAGCGTTTTTTTAATTCTTCTTTGTTTGAGAGAAAAACAAAAATCTGCAATTGCTTTATTATCACGAGTGCAACAAGGATAGTACAGTTTCTCACAGTGAGTGCGACGCGAGAAAAAGATGGGACCGGCTGTTAAGGCGGAACAGAGTTCGCCGGGTCAGCTAGTTATTGATGAATGATAATCATTACTATTAATAATTAATAGTTTCTCCATTCATCGAACCTTCTAAACATTTCCAAAACCTATCAGAAAATCTGCACGACACAGTTGATGTTGTTTTTCATACATATATTTAAAAATAAGCATCGGTCACTTTAATTTTAAAAATATAACCATAATTTTGCGACTTTTTCATGTTAGTGAATTTCTCTTGCAAGGAAATAGTGCGCATGTATGATAGGCCAACCACCTTGACAAATGTCATCCCCACCCTGGTTCACTTCTCCCGCATGCATTATGCACATATTTATGTTCTATCTGCATTACTTTTCTTGACTCACATTCATATGAAGTACTTTTGGGTTCAAAAAGAAGCTAATGTATATCCGTAGGAGCAGCGAAGTATAAATTAAATAAAAAGAAAAGTGTGTCCAGTAGTACATTTCCATCTTGCCTAAGCAAATATACAGTATACGCCGCTTCCCTGTGTACCTCTATGTTCGCCAATTTGCTGATACACATAAATATTTATTTAAGCGTAAAACATTGAGTGTTTGTTTTCATCCGAGAAATATATTTCTAATTCCTACTTTTGTAGTTAAAGTGGTGAATGGGTTTCGGTAATCAATATAAAGATTTAAACTGAATGACCCTATCGTTAACAGATGTAATGTTGTAATAATATTCATATTACTTCTTTAAAATATTGATATCCTATATTTATTATTATTATTTGAGTATTTTGTACGTTACGTATTATTAGATTCTCTACATAATTGACTTTTAGAGGCTTATTGTTTTTAAATACTTTTTATATTATTTCTTAAGTATTGTAAAAACGTCTCACAGACGTAACCAACAGAAATATATCATCCGCTCCTACAATTTTTTACATTTTCTTCTGCCCGTTTCTTTCTGCGACGATACATTTCTGTCGGTGAAATTGCTCGAGTAATTGATTTTACAGTATGATTCGTGGGCAGACATGTAGATGACGTGCGAAGTAGCGCTTGTAGTTTTGAAAGTGATATTTCCATCCTGCTTCCTATTCTGAAGAGAGCACGCCATCGCGGCCTTCAACAAGTGGCTGTGCGGGAGAGGGTGCAGCTGCTCATGTCCTTCCCTGGCTTCAGGGGTAGCATGCTTCGACGACATGCAGCTTTTCCATTTGTTTTTTACTTCCTCACCTACTACGTACTAAAAAAGAAAGTACTGTAATGCTGCGGCGGAAAGTGGCGCTTTATCATCTCTTCAGAAGAACGTGTGTTGTGGGGTCCCGATATCGAAAAAGCGGATAAAACTGGTTCCTGAGTGTAGTAAATTACATTCTCTTAACACGCCGTGTAGTCAGAATTCAGGTTTTGTGGTGTCCTTCACACGATATCGAAAAGTCGGTTTACGGCAGATGTCTGTCCGTTCGTCTATCTATCTGTCCATGCATTCGTCTGTCCGTCCGTTCGCGTATCCTTCCGTTCGTCTGTCTGTTCGTTTGTCTGTCTGTCCATTCGTCCGTCCGTCCGTCCGTCCGTCCGTTCGTCCGTCCGTCCATCATCCGTCCGTCTGTTCTTCCGTCCATCCGTCCGTCGGTTCGATCGTTCATTTGTCTGTCCGTCCGTTCGTCTGTCCGTCCGTCCGTCCGTCCGTACGTACGTACGTACGTGATAAACATTAACACCTAATCTGTTCAGATATTGTTCTCAAATACTGAATGATTTGGCAGAACTCTGTCTTGATTTTGGAGGGTATTTTACATGAAGCCTTAACATATTCAACATTTCCTTATGACTCAAAGCTTTTTAATTGTTTGGAATAAATTAAAGAACGCTTAAAAATGGTGAATATTCCTTTTCGTTGGACTCTCTGAATTTTCGAAAATTGCTTAAGTTACAATTAAGAAAGTATTAAGAAAGTATGTCCTGTTAGTACTCTCTCTTTTTCTCGCTCGCTCTCTCTCTCTCTCTCTGCCTCTATTTCTATCAACCTTTTTCTGGTTTTCTATTCATCTTTTCCTGCATGTTCTTGTCTGTTTCATGTTCCTTCCTGATATCCTCTCTCTCCTTCTCTGTGTCCATTTTTATCTGTCTCCATTCTCTGGCCCTCTCTCTCTCTCTCTCTCTCTCTCTCTCTCTCTCTCTCTCCTTTCACTGTCCCTATCTCTTTCTGCCCCTGTCTGGTGCCCGTCTCTGCCCCTGAACCTGTCTTTATATCCTTGTCTGTTCGTTCGTATCTCTCTTTCTGACCCTCTTTCCTCTCTGTCCCTCGCTCTCCTCTCTCTCTCTCTCTCTCTCTCTCTCTCTCTCCCTCTCCCTCACTGACCTGTCTGTCGCTCTCTTTCGCTTGCCCTGTGTCTCTAGCTCATATTTCTTGCTTGTAGATGTTTCAATCTTTCATTTCTATATTTTAGTACATTTTTGGTGTACTCAGTAGGAACCCAATCTAGTGAATTCGAATATCTTATTTTCGACACTAAGGGAAGTACAATTTCAAACAGAACAAAATGATAATTTAAATTTTTTGTTTTATGGTTTGAGAATATCTACAGCATTTTGTAACAGATATTGTTAGAACTTCCAGATTTTGTGAATGCTTTGAAATAGAATCGCTGAAATATGAAACGTAATGGCAATGCTTTTGACATGATTGCGTGTGGCGAAATATTATTTTGAATATTTGGAATTTGTTGCTTCAGGCAGCTTCACGTGTCTGGAAAGGGATCGCCGTAGTTCTTCATGGTTTCTGTAAAATAAAGCAGCAATTTAGAATGTATTATTGGAAATTAAGTATTTCTGAGTAATTAATTATAATATTTTTATTTAATCTTTTTGCCGTTTAAAGTACAAACTTCTGTCTCTCTATAAGGATTACCAGTCGCTGCAAAAAGGTTTCATAAATATATTTTAAATTGAAAAATAGCTATGCATATGTGACAAATTGCTTTGGGAAGTAAATACTATTTGTTCGTAAAACTCTGGCTCCTACTTTTCAATTACATGAGTGGTGTTATGACTTTCTATCATGTTTGTGCAAGTTGAAGCCCCGAGAGGATACATTCTGTTTATGATTGAATCCAATTAGTATTTGGTGCGGCATATTCAATAAACTCTACTGCCGAATTGCGAATGAAACTCAATCAAAAATCACCCTAAAATACTCACGCATGTTAGTGATTGATAATATCGAATAGTCAGCTCATCTGCTGTAGTCTCCATTGTAAGTAAAATTCCATTGAAAAAACAACGCTAGTAGTATTATTGTGTTAGTGTTTTTTTTATCTACACGTTACGCTAGATAATTTTGAAGTTGTACTTACTGTTTTCTGTCAGAGATCTGACGTTTTACTAAAATTTAACACGAAATTCTCAATAAAATTGCTTATTGTTCAGATTCCGCTTTTGATTATCTCTTGAAGGAGGTCTAAACATCAAGTTGTAATAAATTTTACTCGAGTATGGAATTAATGTAATTTATATCACCAAAACCATTTTCAAAAGAATCTCATGAGAAAGGCAACGAACCTGTAATGTCTACTGCCAGACAAAGAATTTAACAGATAAGGAGAATATTTCAAAATACACCTCGCAAATTTCGTGAATTTAATGACAAGTTGAACTTGTATTAGCGCTGTAATCTTTTTGTCGCGAAATGGCGATCTACGGACCAGGCAAATGTGCAGTTGTACCCACCGATTTTTCCAGGAGGTATACACGTGACTTTATTGGGGAAGGGGGAATCAGCATTTCTAGGTTGAGTCCCCTTTTTACACCTCAGGGGTGTTAGCCCTGGGGGATGAGGTATGGAAATGACGACGACGACGATGATGATGATGATGATATGGACAATCACAAACATACAAAGACACAGACAAGCACAACCATGCCCGCGTCAGGACTCGAACCCCGCGATCCTTTGGTCCAAGAGCACCACGGCACTACTACCTTATCGATCTCGGCTACCCGGATCGACCCTCTGTAATATGTATTTTATTTATTGTATTTATAATTTAAAAGCTAATCCTAATAGCACCGGCGATTGCAGCAACAAGTTTTCTCCGTTAGGTTTGAAAGTTTAAATCCAGGCAGGAGGACTGGCAAGGTAAAAGATACCTCTGCAAAAAAATAACTATAAAAAGTATTCCCAGGCAAAATGCTTTGAGTCATACCACTAGAAAATATTATTTTTCTCCGATCTCAGGAAAATTAAGATTCACGTATCGGCCAACGCTTGCCTGCGGGGTATGCCCCTAGATGTCCGTGTACTCCCCTGGATGTAGATTCTTCTAAATCTTTGTTCTTTATTAGTTGATTGATTGCTGATTCCGGGCACGTCAACGACAAAAGTTATTACTTTTTTTCCTCGGGAGATAGCGTTGATCTTTCCCCGCTGCTTGGTGGGATCCGGAACCAAACTACACGTCAGTTCGCGATGTTTTCCCCCAACCAACAGTACTCCCATTGGCGGGGCATCGCTCTAGTCGGGACCAGCTCTAAAATTTCAACCGGTCTCCTGGCATGTGTGGTAGTGTAGTGCATGTTGGTGCATAACTAACGGGTGAGGATAGAACAAAGAAGAGCAAGGAAACATCGCGCGTGGTCCGTGACCCGTTTGTTAAGGGTACTGCTCCGACATTCGCCTGATGTTTATCGGAGAAACCGTTGAAAATACCGATTATAGCAGCCAATCGCTAGAATTCTCCCCCAGACAGCGGTTGAGTTTGACCTAGCTACCTACCTAGTGTCGGAAGTTCCTGCCACCGTAGGGACTCGAACTTACGACCTCCCGGTCAGAGGCACTGCAGTGATATCAGTTGATTCCGAGCCATCTCCCCCGTTTGTTTTCTTGTTTTGATTATCCTTCTATAAAATCAATCCTTCTAGTTCGAAGAAGGATTTTTGTATCTCATGCTCACATTTCCGTCTTCTAATTGACTGAACGAATCACGCCCGTGCAAAATGTCCCGCTTGCTGCCCGCCTCACGGCTCCCAAGAGCACTCGTGCGCTGCGGCTCATCGCGTGCCGTCCCACGGGCGCCACGGGGGCCGCTGGCGCACGCCCGCACGCCCGCACGCCGGCACGCCTCGCCGGCACGCCCGCTGGCGCGCTTGCGTGCCGCTCTCGCCCTCGCCCAATTTGCACGCCGTTTAGCGCTGTCCTCCAGCGCTCTCTGCATGTTTCCCGAGATAACAAGACCGCATAATGACTTCCTTCGCTTTGTGGGAGGGATTTTGTTCTGCTGGATCGGATTTTCGCATGAACTCGGAGGTATTTCACGGTGAATCTCCGATATATTCTATCGTTTTATATAATAGTCCTGTCTTAGTATCTACAGTCTAGAAAGAACTTAAATGATCATAGATTGAAGAGGTAGGCTTCATAATTTGTTTGTGATATTTTTATTTTTAAATATCCTTGGTTTAGGATAAATGCATTATATAAAAGGTCAGAATTTAGAAACACTCATTAAAATCTGGTTACATTTTTTAAATTCTTAATATTGTAATACAATTTCAACTGAATTTATGTGTACGGCATAAACCTGCCTTCTGAACAACTCTAATGGTAAAGTTAATTCGCATTTTTTCCTATTGAAAATCATCGTAAATAGTTTGAATAAAAATGTGGCCGTTTTAGTGTTGCAAAGCAGAGAATGATTTCAAGTTCGCTTGCGAGGCTTGAGACTGGCACAAACTATTTTTGTAATCAGTGAAGCTTCATATCAAGTCCAATACTGTATAAAACTGTAGGATTAGCTTTAGAAGTTAAAATTGAATACAAAGAAGTATATGTAATTAAAATTTCAAAATTTCGAATTTCAAAACAATTACATATAATTACATAAATCAAAATTTGTTTTAAAAGATCTTAACAAAAAATTTCTTCTTAGCACTACAAGCCTTTTCAACTTAACACAACTGTTAGAAGAACTTGGCAAACATTTCCAAACTATTGTTTGCTTTGTGTGCCATAATGAATTATTTTCATAAAGACCACAAAAGAGACCATCCTGCAATGTTATTCAATGCACATTCTTTCTCACATATCTTCTTATATGCGAATTGTTTTAACTGCACCTTAGAGATAATTGGAATGAACACTATCCTTCTTCACAACACCCACCATCATATTCTAATTGAATAGAGATTACGTGTACTATGTGCACCATCGAGTTTTTATTTACACCTATCTACTCTGCTCTACCGTAGTGAGCTCCGTCCCGCCTCCCATTGTGCCGCATTGCAAATGCATCGTAACCCCAACCTCTCCCCAAGCCAACTCATTCCATTTCACCTCACCCCTTCCGGTTTAGACCCTGCATTACCTGCATATGTTCCATCTCATTTTCTGCGGACTCACTTGCAATCCACCCCTCATTCAACAACCTTTTTATTTTCATTACACACTCTCTTTCCCTCACATGTACCGTTGCATTATTCCCCGTTCTATTCCGCCCTCTCCCACACCCGCATCACAGGAGGTGTGCCGTAGCGCTGCTATCGGTTGGGGCGCGGGTTCGATTCCCCCAAATAAAACCAGGGTAATCATGTTGAATGTATCAGTAATTTCGTTAAAATAGGCTTCATTGCACACGTAAAGCTTTTGTCATTAGTTACTAATGTAATTTAACTGTTTTATAATACCCATTGTGCTGTGTAATATTATTTTGTACAGCATTCGGCCTTATAGGCCTGTTATTGTTTTATATTCAGTTTAAGCAGGCGTTAAAATTTCAGTTACGCTGTTCCCTCAACACAGTCACAAGCCGCCTTTACTTCATGCTGCAGTTTCTGCAATTTTACGTCCCAAACACTTCGATAAATTTTTGTGGAACTTCCAACTTCCATTAATCAAAAGCCTCCTTCTGCGAGAACATCATCGTCCGCTTTGAATTCGCTCTTTGTGGTGATTTATTGGATTGTAATGCGGCGAAGAAAGAACGTGGCTCCCAGCCCGAAATTCGACTCGACGGTGCTGCGCGGCATATATTAGTAGTAAGCCTTCCATTGAGAGAGCAAAACTTTGGTCGAAATATGGCGCGGAAACAAGGCAAAATTCGGAGCGCTGCGGTGGCGGCGAGAGGGTGGGGGGGGTGAGAGGGTCGCGGGGGTCTGTGGGCGCTGGGCGAAACGGAAAACGCGGGGGTGGGGGGTCGGGGGTGGGACAGCTGGCGAGCGGGCAGGCCCGCAGGGGGAAAAGAGGCTTACACCTAACTTTTATGCGTATCCTATTACATTGATGCTGGAGTTGGGCGGGTTCACTGTTTGTGCGCGAACAGCCACATTGCCACTCGAAAACCACGCCCTCTTCCCCCCCCCCGCCCTTATATTGTCTCGTAGCTCTCTCTTTCTCATACACTTGGCAATATTGCTTGCTCTCTCCTTCCCTCTCCGGATTCGTTGTTTTCGTTGTCGTTCTTGGCAACATTCGTGCGTATTATATTATGAAACTTTCAGATTTTCAAACGGTGCAAAACATTTCATTGTGTTCTGTAAGCTATATTCGATACCGATTAATAAATAATGTGAATTTAAGCTCAGTTTGCGAAAATGTGCTTTTAAACTTTGTAGGGATTCAAACATCTATTGTCTCTTGTGAAAGGAAAGCGTTGTTCTATTTTCTTCTCATTAAAAATTCACAAAGAATAACGCTTGTTTGATTTTATTATTCAAAATCGATTTTTTTTTGTAATTGAAACTGCTTCAGCTTTTCAAAGCACTCTTATTTGATGCACCTTTAATTTGTGTTTTGAATAACAAAACCTGTTTTATCATTTTGTTTTCTCTTCCTGTTGTATAACTTCGCTCCAACTGATATACATAACATTTTATAATTTATAATAAACGTCATTCAATTAGAAAAGATATTCTGCAATATTTCCAGAGATAATATGAATTGGATAAAATATATATTCTCCAATTAATTTCATTTAATCCAAACCGATTTTCAAGTAATTAATACATCCTTTTGGAAGTACGAATGTAACCTAGTACATAGTATTCTTAACAATAAAAATAATTTTACCAACTGAATTATTTATGGAAAGCGGTCGTAATTATCAGTTCGCAACTCTTAAGCGCGATGTGGTGTAATTTTCCCGTTTATATTAAGTGTCCTGCGCGGTGATTTGTGCGCGAAGACAGAGATCTACAGGCGTATTTCCATTCCCTTAACTCGTGCACGAGAGAGAACGCCGGCCTGCATCGCTGGTGTTGATGGATGGGGGCATTTAAAAGCGCTTGATTCGTGTTTTCTGCAGCTCAGCCGCTGCCGACCGCTTCTTGTGTGGCGTGTCGTCTTCCTATTGGACGGCTGACGCGACTTCGCTGGCGATCCATCATCTCGGCGGACGACCAGCATCGCACGCCCCCCCCCCGCCCCGCCCAGGCCTCCACAAAAGGGACCCGTAAGGACAGCCCGGAACGCGGGCAGCGGGGGGTGGTAGGACGTGACTGGGATGGGGGTCGGCGGAACTTACGAATAGGGGGAAATGGTCTCAGATAATTGTTGTTGTTTTTTGATTTATTATTAATTCTGCATTTAAGTATTGGAACTTCGTATCAGAATCCCTTTATTTTAAAATCATTAACTACGTTCACCTAGTATAATAAAAGTACTTAACAAATATTCTGTAATTTCATCGCGCAAGCCTTAACATCATTCCATACATCACTGGACTATACTGCAGATTAATAATAATAATAATAATAATAATAATAATAATAATAATAATAATAATAATAATAAAAAGAAGAATGGTTTGAAATTACAATGAATGTCCAGAAAGGAAAAAAACGAAATTATAAAAGGAGGTAAATATTTTGGGAGGTGAGATTCGTAAGAAAGGGAGAAATCGAGGAATACTGAGGACTGAAATGATAGGGGGATCAGCAAGTTACGTTGAATAAAAAGGAATAGTGGATCACGGAGACGCTTGTTGAAATCTCTAGCAAGAATTAGAAGAGAAAGAGGGAGGCAGAGAGAGAGGCAGACTGAGAAAGAGAGAGAGGGAGAGGGAGGGAGGGAGAGATGGTAGGAATTAAGAAGGAGAGAGACAGAGAGAGAGAGAGGAAGGGAGATGGAGAGAGAAAGAAGGGCAGAGAGAGAAAGAGAGAGGGAGAATAGGGGCAACTAGTTGCATAGAATTCGATGTATAGACGATATGAAAAGACGATATGAAAAGGCTCCAGAGGAGCGGTTTGCATGAGAAAGCGCGGAGGCGGTGTCGGGGAGACGAGTGACGTGACTACGTGAAGAGCGGGGAGGATAAAAGCGGGCGGGCAGAGATGACGGCGTGACGGGTTGGCGGAGGCGGCGCGGCGCCGGACTGTGTGACGAGTCGGTTTATAATTAATAACGCACGTAACAGGTGCCGGCGGGTGACTGGCGGGAGCAACATGTGTCGGCCTCGAGGCGCGCGGGGCGTGGTGCGGGAGGATCGCGGGGGGCGGAGCGCGGAGTGGGAGAACCGCGAAGCGAGAGGCGCGGGGCGCGGGACCGCCTGCTAGAGCGCGTCGGGGAGCGGGGAGAGAGGCGCGAAGCCGCATGGGAGCGGGGAGAGAGATGTGTGGCGCGGGGTCCGAACCCGGGGAGCGGGACGCCGGGCACGGGAGCGCGGGGCGCGGGACACATGGGGCGTGGCGTGTGGCGCGGGGCAGGTGGCGCGGGGAGCGGGTCGGCGGGCGCGGGGTGGCAGGACGCGGAGTGCGGGATGTGTGGCGCAGGGCAGGGGTCGCGGAGCGCTGGGCAAGGGCGCTGGAAGTGGAGCATAGGGGCGCGGAGGTGTGGGGGTTCGTGACGCGGGGAGAGGGGCGTGGGGCGCGAAGCAGAGGTGCGGGAAGCGGTGCAGGGGCAGGGGCCGCGGGGGCGGCGAGAAGCGTAACGCGAGGCGCGGGGGCGTAAGGGTGCGTGGGTGCGGGAACCCGGGGCGCTGGATGCGTGGCACGTGACGCGGGGGGCGGGGCGCGGGGCAAGTGGTGCCGGGAGCGGGGCGCCGGGTGAGGATGTGCGGGGTGGCGGGGCGCAGGACGTGTGGCGCTGGGCAGGCATCGCGCAGCACTGGTCTAGGGGCGCTGGGAGCGGGGCAGTGGGCGCGGTGGTGCGGTACGCGGGAGTGCATGACGCGGGGAGAGAGGTGCGAAGCAGGGGTGCGGGACGCGGGGCAGGGGGCGCGGAGGTGCAGGTCGTGGGTGCAGCGGGAAGTGGGACGCGAGGCGCGAGGCGTAAGAGTGCGTGGGTGCGGGGACCCGCGGCGCTGGATGCGTGACGCGTGGCGTGGGGGGGGGGGCGGAGCGCAAGCAGGGGGAGGCGTGACGCGCGCGGCGCCAGGGGCTGCGGGGCGCGAGGTGCGGGGCGCTGTGCGCGGTGCGTGGAGCTGCCGGTGCGTGGGGGCAGAGTGAGGTCGCGGGATTCGTAACGCAGGGTGTGGGTGCGTGGAGGGGAATCTGTGGCCAAATGCGCGGCCTGCTTTCCGCTTGTAAACGATCCGTGACCTACGAAAACCTGTGCGCTGTTTGTACTTGACAAAAGGCCTGAATGATTCCTACTGTGGGTAGCAGTTCCGCGCTACCGCACCGACTGGTACGGGAGAATTTTCACGGATAAAATGCAAGCGATCAGGTAATAAAATGCATAGTTGAATGTACTTGTAGATTTAGATTTCTCTTCCAGGCAGCGGTTGAACTCGACCTAGCGATATGCTAGCGTGTGTTGAAAATTCCCCCTGTTGGGAAGCGAACCCTAGAACCTTCCGTTCGGAGTCGCTACAGATTAAGCTGCAATGCTGACCTGGAGATAACTCTGCCGGTCGAATATTTTCTTCTTTTTCTTTTTGTTCTTCTTCAAATGTTCGATTCAACCTTTCATTGTATTAAATTACACTTCAAAAACAATGCAAACGAAATGCGGAGATTTTCTTCGTATCGTGTGACTTTTTCTTCTGAGCATTTTCGTATATATTTCGCGGTTCAATTTACTTAACTCTCTAATGCCCAAGGTAATTTTGTGCACATACCGCTCGCCCATTGTTGTGGCGTTCGTGTGCGTAAAGGAGCCATTGGAATCCTCTAGCAGCATTTTGTTTTTGCAAGATTTAGTGCTAACCAATTGTTGCCTTGCGAAATATTTACCACTAGAGCGCTCCAAAGCGCAAACTGTTGGTTATATGAGCATTTTTTCAATAACATGAAGCAAAACCGTTAAGACTTAGCTGCTATTCCCCGTTGCTTCTCCGATTTAGTTATTATACTCTTCAATATTCTGAAGATTATTATATCCCATTGAAAAATAGGTACTGTCTATGTCTTATTGTGTTTCACAGACGTTTTTCGGGCATATCAATACATGGGGCATCATATATACTGACGGGCTAGCTTCACTTGCGTAACGTTGAAGACGTTCTTAATGCCACCTCCATGTATTCATAACTCCATGATCTGTTGACATATACACCTTCACAAACTTCAAAAATCTCGATTTTCATTTATTGAAAGAAATGGATGAATTTTAATTAGTGGAAAAAGGTGCAAATACGAATTGACTTGAAATGCGGTTACATATATGTAATAAAAGGCACTAGAGGGTTTACAAATATTGCATTTTTATTATCTCTCCAGTCCCTCTTGAATTATGATTTTCTATCTAAAATCTGTTTGCGTTTGACACCTTTCTTTTGGCTTCATCTAATCCACTTCCAAAACCACTCTCGTAACTGTGAAACAATGACAGGCATTCCGCGGTCCCCGCGTGAAAAAAAAAATGCTCCACGGCAGGAATAAAGTGCGTACACAGGATTGATTCGGCTGCATCGCCGCGGGCGTGTAATATTCCTGCTGACTCGTCAGCTTTTATTTTAGCCCACTCCATCCTCTCACGGCAGCTCTGTTTTATGACGTCTGCAATAAAAACGCAATTGGGGCATTGTCGAGGCACTGGTGTTTATAGGCGGGGCTCGTATTTCGCGAAACCGCGAAGAAAGAGAGCTACGGAGCCTGAAGGATATATCTTGCCGCTCTTTGAGGCACTTTCCTGACTTTGCCAGAGAAGAATGTTACTAGAAACATTTCATTCGTACAAATGCAGATCATGAATGGTATTTTGTTTGATGTGGTGTGTAATGGTTTCTAAGTGGAGCATTGATTTTTTGCATTTCTCTCTTTCCAAGAGAACAATGCTGTAATTTATTTTAGTAAATTATCAATATTTTTGGTAACTTTTATAATTATAAATGGCCAATACCAGCAACAAATCTGTTGTATTTCAACACATATTTTTTGATTATTGAAATTTAAATGTATTAAATAACAAAACAAAATATCACACATTTATGAACACATTACCACGCAGAGATAAATTTATTTTGCTCCTCGTCTAAAGAAGTTTTCTTGGAATTTATAATATATTAATCATAACTTACGTCCAAGACGTTTTGGTTTTACATTTAAAGATGGTTTTAGAATAAATTCGAAAAATACAAGGCTTTGTTGTATACGACAATTTTATTGAGGGACAATTTGACTAGTCTGAGGTTATGTTGTTTTGAAACCGAAAGGAGACATCAACAACACTAACACTTCATTAACCGTTTAAAAGACTGCAGAGAAACACAGCGAAATGCGATGTCAGAAACTTGTGTAGTACTGCTGTAACTATTGTGCTGTGATTACTGTAACTCTGTGTGTTTAAGTAACAAATTCTGAATTGTAGTTTTGAATTGCAGTACTAACCTCTAACACAACTAACGTGTGGTTATTTTCAGAGGCCGACTACACCTTGGATGACTCCTTTTGGAACGAGGAGAGCCCAGTTGGTAAGTATCTGAGTTGACACGAAACACTGACATACTCAGAGGGTAAATAACGAACCCGCAAGACTCGCCATCTCGTAAAATGGGGCCATAAGATATTAAGAGATCGAAAAAGTTCAAGTGCCTTCAGAAAAAAATGACTGCAATATTTTGATATATTTTTAAATTGTTCGAATAAGAAATAAGATTTACATGAGTGGTATGAAATGTTTAGAATTGAGTGCAGGAGAAGATCTAGACACAATATGCCTGCTAAGGCAAATCATCTGTAAGAATTACATTAGGAATTTCTATTATTTGAATATTACGAGACGTGCTTTTAAAGTAAGTTCTGTTTTGAAAAAAAATCGTTTTTCAAAATAAGATTTATTTTTACATGAAAGAATATTTCTTAAACTATTCTTCTACATAGTTGTCGCCCTTATAGACATTTGTCATTGCGAGAAACCAACTTTTCTAGGCTCTCTTCACAGCAGGATTTTTTTCCAAAACGGTACGTACTTTAAAAAACACGCCTCGCATTTTGTTTAGTAAGTCAATTTTTATAATTTTACATTGAGTTAAAATATCTGAACAATTTGATGAAGGATTTATCTCCTGAAAAAAGAGTTCTTAGTTACTCCACTGGATGTATCTGTCGTTTCTGTTGAGCTTCGACGTCGCGATCTTGCATGATGTTAATTGCAAATTAGCAGCACATACGCGTCCTCATGAATATTAATACCGTGTGCAGTGATTGTGCATAATCACCTAGAAGTGAATTGTTTCAGTTAAATGAAATGCATTAATTTACAATTGTTTGTACTAATGTTGCATGATTTATTGTTACAATGGTAGAATTGCAATGTGCTTTCAATTTGTTGGCAAGTATGAAGAGTAAACGCAAAGGATATTATGATCATTTTCCGCTGAAATGCTTCTGAATGCCTTTGTGGTTACAGTGAAACAGTTCATGTTTATGTTGCAGTTCTGAAGTTTCGTAAGTCCAGTGTGCCGAACGAAAGTAATAATTGGCGTAAAAAATGAACACGGTGTCGCTAATAAAATCCAAAACGTCTTACCTTGATCTACTGAAATATGTTTAAACAAGCACTGTTCGAATAAACTTCAAATATTTAGGAAAATATGGATATTTCAGACGTACTGATAGAAATCGATTACTTACAGCAGATTGTGCAACAACTATTTTTCGATGACATTTATGGCGTAACATAACTCCATACCCAAACAAAAAGAGTTTAAACGAAATGAATTGCTTGATTAAGTAAATACTTTTTTCAATTTGACTGACTACTTTGACAGTTGCGTAATAATGGGCACGTGCCCCAGTGTTGTTGTTCTTGTCTCTCGTTGTTTGTGTAAGTAGGTACTGATTCATTGCACAGGATTAATAGAACCTTTTATTAACCGAATTGAAGATGAAAATGAAAACTTGTGGGCTATTTCACATCCTTCATAGAAAGCGGACTGTGGCAGTGAAAAACAAATCTCCAAAAATTGGTCTGATTAAATTGTTCTATAAATTTTATTAGCAGATTAAAACGTTCCAAATATTTCGACTCTTACGTGGCCTTATTCAGGTTAGATATTAGTGAAGGCAGGCTACCACATATTAATTTTGATTATTTAAGTATTTTTTGTGCTAGTAAACTTTCACTGTAATCCATGAAAATTGTTAATTACTGTTCCCTTTAATACAGCCTGTCTCTACATGATTTATCACACACATTCTTGAAATTTAATTAACCATTGATTGATTCGCTGTGTTACTCTTCAAAATCATATATAAACCAAAATGTCTTCATTAACATCTCCGTCGTATGTATGTAATAAAATAATGAGTATGTTTCTACTGCACTCAAAATATTTTTTCAATATTTCATTTGAATATTTGAAACCTTTTTTAATGTTTGTCAGTGCTCGGGAATTGCAATAATTATATTAATAATAGAAATTATCACGGTACAAAAAGTATATAGTCTCAAAATGTTTCTTCGTCTAGCTATCTGTACCATCTCTTCTGCATTTCATGAAGAAGACGGCAACTCGTTACCAGCACACAGTTAGTCCGACATCAGAAATATGCACTATTACCTTGTTTTGAAAGTGTAAATTCTACACGTTTCGTTTGTAATTTAAACATCTATCCTACTCAAGCATTTCACAATAATAAATACACCAAAATAGGATATTATTTTTATTCAACACTTCATCAAACTCATTGTTCAGTACTAAAATAACTTTCCCCTTTTCTGGGTTTCTCTAAACATTGGTATCAGGAGGATGGTGGCTAAAATTGTGTTTTACTCCTAAGCAGCGTGTTGCCAGGTGGCAGGGTCTGCCTCACTCCGCCTCGTCCCAAAACCGGCCGCATCGCTCCACTACGCTCCGTCCCGCCCCGCGCCACCCCGCCCCGCCCCGCCCCGCCCCGCCCCGTCCCGCCCCACCCCTCCCCGTCGCCCATCGCCCTTTCTCGCCACGCGCCGTGGGAGCACTTGCGCCCATTCGCTTTATGCAATACGCATGGCGCGCAGCCACAGCCACCGGCCCGGCGACTACGACGACGTCGGCGGCAGCAGCGGGGCCGGCACCTTCATCGCGATTCGGGATCGGTCCAGCGGGCGCCCCCCCCCCCCCCCCCCCCCCCCCCCCTGCCCTAAATATTTAAGGCCCGTGGGGTCGGGTGTGCGGACGACGCGCGGCGTCTCTCATAGTAAGTGCCCCTGATGGCCGCATGCATTGTACAGCACCAGCGGGGACGCCCCGCCCCGGCCGGCCCTGCCACGCCCCTTTTCCACCCGGCCCCACCCGGCCCGTTCGCGTACCTCTCCAACCCTCTTTCCAGATCCCTCTCTCCGTCCCCGCCTCACTCCTCCCCGCCCCGCTCCGCTAAACTCAGACCTGCACAACGGAGTCCGAACCAGTCGCGCCCCGCTCCACTCTTCCCCGCCCAGCGCTGTTCTTCCCCGGCCAATGCTGTTTGGTCCTCTTCCGCCCCGCGCAAACCTATATCTCCCCACTCAGCCCTGCTCCGCCCCGCCCAGTCCTTCTTTGCCCCGCCCATCCCTGCTCCACCCTGCCTTGCTCTGTTCCCCCCCGCCCAGTCCTTCTCCACCCCGCCCACTCCTCCGTCCTGCCCAGCCCAGATCCGCCCCGCCCCGCCTAGTCCTGTGCCCCGTCCAGACCTCCGTTCCGCCTAGCGCAACTCAGCCCCGCCCAGCCCTGCCCCGCCCCGCCTAGCTCTGCTCTGCCCCTCCCAGTCCTTCTCTGCCCCGCCCAGTTCTTCTCCGTTCCGCCCAGGCCAGCCCAGATCCGCCCCGCCCTGTCCTGCTCCACCCCGCCTAGCGCTCCTCCACCCCACCCACCCATTCTTCCTCCGATCCCGCTCCGCTTCACCACGTCTGACTCTTCCTCACTCACACCTGCTTCACCTCTTCTCTCTCCCATCCCAGCTTGGCCCGTCCCGCACGCCTTGCTCCACCCGCCCACATGAATCCACGCAGCTCAGAGCCACCCTTACCGACCTGCCCTCTTCTGCCCCGCCCCTCTCTTCCACCCCCACCCCCCGCCCAGCGTTCCCGGTGCGGCGCGTAACGGGCTCCTTAATATGCGCACGGGGCTCGCGGCCCCGGCCTCGGCGCGTGCACGGGGCGCACGCCGCCCTGTGACGAGCGACAGCCGGCCGCTGGGGCCTCTGCACGGACGGAGTAGGAATGCCAGGTCGATGTCGGTGTTTCAAAAAAATAAACTACTGGTGCTACAACGCTACGTACTTTCTCGCATTATTTCTAAATTTGCAATTTTCGAAAGAAATTTCGAGTTGCAAAAGCGACAGTTGACCGGGCGCGCTCACCGCAGGGCCCTCTGGACAGAGTAGGGATACCACATCAATCTTGATGTTTCAAAAAAATAAACTCCTGGTGTCACAACACCACTTACTTTCTCGCATTATTTTTCATTTGCAATTTTTGAAACTTCAAAGAGTTCAACGAAAATCAGAACCGTGACATTCTTTTGAGCATTTCTTATATCTGTGGAGAAAATTGAAGGAAAAATTTGGAGCGATTTTTGAGCAGAAATGTTATTTTTTTTAATTGCCTATATTTTACGCCAAATAGCGCGAAAACTATGCATCCCTTACGCAATCCGAAGACAAAGTTGGATCAAAAAATTAGTACCATTTTTGAGAAAATTTTGAAAATGTTTTTGAGGCTTCATGTAAAGTACCCTCAAAAATCAAACTGTTTGAAACTCCCAAAGCCTTGAGTTCATTTAGATCGATTGGGGAATGTTAGTTTTTAAGTTTGAACGGTTTAGGCGCTGTTGTTGACTAGAGACGGAGAGAGAGACAGACGGACGTTTTGCCGTCAATCGATATTTCGGTATCAAGGACCCACAAAATATGGATAAATACATGTTAGAGGAATTTTTTCTATATTTAGCAACAAAATTAATTCACTTTTTCATCACCAGGGTTCGGCAATAAGAGTTTTTCTGCCGAAAATTCGCCGTTTTCCGACGCACGATTACATAACTTTCCCTTTTACGAAGTACCTTCGCGAGCCAATGTTAATCCTGTATACAATATAAAGCAATGACACTTTTTATTTCCATTAATTTGTTAATCCATGACTTACATAAACTAATATTTAGTCTCCAGTGTTCAATTATTTTTAAGATCTGTAATGTGTAAATTAAACGTTCTAAACCGTCTCTTAAATTTCAATTTTGTAGAATTTTGAGTTATTCTTTTGATAGTTTTTTTCTATAAAAGTTACTTTAGAATATATATATATATATATATATATATATATATATATATATATATATATTAGTTTGAAATCCTTGAAGTTCAGGTGAATTTATACTCTAATAGTGTAGTGACAAAAATATAATGTTCATAAAAGTTTATTTTCACCAATTTTAATAACTTTAAATTAAAACAATATTATACTATAATATATTTTAATATCATGCTAAAAGATCTTGGGAAGAGATTGTACTACGTTCACAATACTTTCATTTATCACCTTCCCAATGTGCTGACATCTAGGACCACAAGAATTGTATCTTTATTCCATCACCTCCGCCGCCTTCTCAACCCCAGCGTCTTTACAAACTTGCCCTCAAGCGGCTTCTTTGAACAAGCCGCAAAAACAATTCGCATTCACATTATGAATGTTTAAAATTCAGCGCTAAAAAAATCCCCCTCTTTTGCGTTCGCAAATGCCTTCTTTAAATGTAGACGGCCGCCCAGAAGATTTCAAAGCATTTTGAGGCGAGCGATTCCGGCGCTGTTTTAATTTAAAATGTTAATCGATTCCTTGCGTCGCCAAGGTGTTTGTCTTGGCTCTGCGCGTTTGGGTATGCATGGGCAGACGGCCGAATGGAGGGGGATGAAGAAGCGGAAGGGTGGGGGAGATGGAGTGGAGGGTTGGGGGTGGAAGAAGGGGGTGAGAATGGAGGCATCGCCTCGAGCAATATGCTAATTGAAGTACTGGGAACTCGCGGCTTGCGAAATGTCTCATTTTTCTTTGAACATTTGAATGATACACGAGCAGTTCTAAGTTTTGTTTTTCCTACGAGATAGATTCGGATAAAATACTAGTCATTTGCACTTCTCCGTTATAGTACGGAATTAACGTAACTTGCTGACATGATAACAAGAAGTTTTGCGCTTCCAAATATATCTTGTAAAACTAAATAAACACCATCCTTCATCTTGTGAGATAAAATTGAGTCATAAAGCAAATTTACTTATTTGAATTTCACTTCTATATACTTGACCTAATTTGAAACGTTATGTAGTAAAAAATCATTTTAGTTTATTAGAATGCTACGTATACTAAATAACTCCATAGCAAATACTTGAAAAAATATAGAGAAAACAGATTTCTTTTTCAGTGCCCTTTGTAGAATTACGTACTGCAAGAACCACCTGCTTGGGGTTACAGCATTTGGCATTTGTTTCCCCACTTCCATGGCCTTCTGTAAAGTAACGGGTCACAGAAGATGCTTTTTCTTTGAAGTGGAAGAAGATGGCACCACTAGCGTCATGCTTCATGTCCATATGTTTCCCAATATTGACTGTTAATAAAACCATTAAATATTGGTACTCGTTTGTGAAAGGACGCTGATTTTTTTGTGCTCATAAATCTCTTGAAAACATAGCTATCTTACAAATCTTGACGAAAACCACCTATGAAAAATGTTCTTAACTACGAACATTAACATTTCGATACGCCTTCCTCTATTAAAAGAACGGCGAGTATGAGGCGAAATGGCTGCAAACGCAAGCAGTGGAAAGGAGTCCCATTCCGTTCCTTACCCATCTCCATTGCTTGTCCGAAAGCCTGAGCTCGCAGCGACCTGCAAGACGACGATGGAAAGCTCCTTAGAAGCTGCTTCTGCGGTCTGTTGCCAGCGCTCGTGCCCGTGGGATCGTTCTGCTCCCAGAATGAATTCCACAAGATTATCCCCTTTTTACGGGTAACTTGTAAGGAGGAGTCGGAAACGAAAAGAAAAGAAGAAAAAATAGCTGGTCACATAAGCGTCATGGAACATTGGAGATTTCGCTGAAGAAAGGGGAACGCGAGAAACGGGTGCTGGGGGTGGGGGAAGGCGGGGGGTGAAGGACGCGATGGATTGGGGAAAGGATAAGGGAGCGGGGGAAAAAGTTGAGCGGCTCTCGTGGGCGGGGACGAGGAACGTGGCGGGAGGATCTGTTCGTCGCTCAGCAAGTGCATTCCCCTCCTTTCCCCGTCCCCTTGCCCCAAACCGCTGTTGTGGGGTTCCGTCCGCGCCTATCCCTCCACGTTCACGTTCTGCTTGTTCAAAGTGTTTCTGTGCACACCAAATGACACCGTGGACCTACCATCCTCTACTTGACCACTCGAGCATGCCACACAGAACAATTGGTGCTACCAGAGCACACACTTTCTCGAATTGATCCTAAATTTGAAATTTCCGAAAATTGAGAGAGTTCAACGAAATACAAATCTTCCCCTTTCTTATAAGTGTCCCTTGTTTCATCCGTGAAAAAAGGAAAAACTGATAAGCTTTTTTTGAGCATTTTTGTTTGTAAATTGCCTTAATTTAAAGCAACGATTACTCAAAAATGTCTTATTTTTTAAAATGTGCATCACCTTCTTTAAAGATCTGATTTTGTGGAACAACTTATTTAACAAAAGGTTGGTTTGGAGAAAATCAATTGAACCTCTTAGGCGCTAGGGTTGTCCTCTGACAATCGGACAGACTGACTGTCGGACAGACGTTTTGCCATCAATGTTTCAGTTCCAAGGAGTCACAAAACGTGGATTCTGACTACATAACATGTTAGAGAAAGTAATTTGCTATACATAGAAATATGATTTATCCACTTTTTCGTTACCAGAGTCCGGTAGTAAGAGTTCCTCTTTTGAAAATTCTCTAATTTTCTGCGCACGATGACAATACTTTTTCTTCTTACGAAGGAGGGCGTGGAAAATAAAAGTGGAAATGAATCCAGAATTGAAACGGTTTTACGTGAATTCATTTTTTATGAAATATTGACTTTTAATTTAGGGATATTTTTTAATGATTTTTTATGAGTCCAGTACGAGAATGAAGTAATGATACAAGTGAAAATAAGAAAATGTTGATGATTCGTTGATTGTATAGGTATTATGAATGCATATAAACAGATTTTATGTGGAGAAAGCTACAGCAGTTATGCTACTTATACTCGTTCACAGCAGTGTACATCTATAGTTTATATTGGCTGGTATATCTGACGTCAATACGACAATAATATTTGAGCGATTAATAATAAATAAATTCGAGTGAAACTGCTGTTAGTGAAATTTTTTAAAAAAAAAACAAGTATAAATGTGTCGAAATTAATAAGAAACATTGTTTGAAATCTTGTGTAAATATAAAAAACATAAAATATGCGGTGTAACCCGGCTTCGTTATTTTTATTTTCTTCTTTTCTACTTTTCGCTGTGTACCTCTGCTCCTTTTTTTCAAAACCGCCCTCTTCCATTTTGTATGGCCCTGGATCCTTTCCGCTGCCTCCCAAAGTGCACGCCACGCCCTCAATATGCGTGTCGCGCTTCTTCGAGCTGCTGATTTCGTTCTGTCTTCGCGTCGCTTTCTTCCAGCAAATTGAAATTTCCCGTCCCGCATGCTTCGAAAAACGTATTTCTCTCCGTAATAGCGATCGGATTTCGCGGTAATTCATATTTTTTTATTGCTGTACCTACGAAACGACTTTTAGAAATGCGACTCACCAAGTGAAGAAACATATTAGAAGAATTTATTGCATCTTTGCAGCTGAAAGTGAGGCATTCCAGGCAACATCCTATTGTTATTTGTTATTTGTTTTAAATTTCTACTAAATATGTTCTGTTTATGGGAATTGAATTCATAAATGTGCGTTGGAATTTGTTTCCATAGTTGAGATAAAGTTTGTTTAAAAATAAATTTAAGACTATTAGAAAACTAATAACAATGACTATAATAAATTATTTATAACAAGTGAATAGGTGTTACCGTGAATAAAAAATAATACAACAAAAATGAAAAAATATGTTTATTTAAATCAGTAAAAAATACGACGTATATTTTTGCGTTCATGTAATCCTTTCATAAAATATCACATTGTAAAAATGAAAATACTAAGTTACCTCTTTTGTACGATTTCATGGTTCATTATATTACGATTAAATCGAATGATAAATATTCATGCTTAAGGGGAACAATATACATTTAAAATACATTGTGGTTACTCTAAGATACGTCATTATCTCTTTTAAATAATTACTCAACGTGAACGTTACTTTATTTGTACTAAATATTTGTAATCTACGTTTTTAAGAGACTAATTAATCATGTTGGTCTTGGGGCTATAGGAGAGATATAGGCGCATTGAAGCCATACCAAGGGAGGTTCTTAATAAAAGCTCGACAATGGACGTTGTTCTAACTGTATTAAATTGCGTTTTAATATTTGTTTCAAATAAATTATTTTCAAATTGACTTCATGAGAAGAAATGAATTTACTGATACATGTAACAACCACAAAAAATGGCATTTATGGTTTAGTCATATTTGTAACGATAGCAGAGTTATCTACGACATTGGTAGTGCCGAGAGCGGTAGCTCAGTGCATCAACTGATGTCACTGCAGCGCCTCTGACCGGGAGGTCCTAGGTTCGAGTCCTGACGGCGGCAGGATTTTCGAAACTAGCTTTCCAGCTGTCTGGAGGAGAATTCTAGCGGCCGGCTGCTCTGATCGGTAGTTTTCCGTGGTTTCTCCGATCAACACCAGGCGAATGCCGCAGCAGTACCTTACCAAACGGGCCACGGACCGCGCGCGATCTGTCCTTCCTCTTCCTTGTCCTTTCCTCTCCCCTTACACACATACTTACACTAACATGCACTACACTACCACATATTCCGGGAGACCGGTCGGGAGCTTAGAGCTTGTCCCGGCTGGGGCGGTGCCCCGCTGGTGGGAGAGTCCTGGTTAGGGGGAAACCCCACTAGTCGACGGTAGGTCGGCGCCGGATCTCGCCATCCAGCGGGGGAAGATCACCGCCATCTCCCGAGAAAAAAAACATGCACTACACTAACCGGACTAATGACCACAGTAGTTGACGCGCCCGGAAACACGAAAAAATCAATCAATCAATCAACATTGGCAGTAGATAAGACTCGAGGCACACACGAGCCTTCAGCTCATCCGCTAAGACTTGCTCGGCCGCTGACTCTTCCTGGACCGCAACGGCCCGGCTACCCGAGGGCCACAGATCCAGCCGACGCCGGCCAGAAACTTTCAGTGTCTTTAGGTGAAGGGCGGAACCGGTAAAGACGGCAGCGCGGAGCCCGGGGCGCGGGAAGAGCGAGGAACTCCCACAAAGCGTTCCTCAAAAGCGGAAGATATCGCGCAGGAGATAACGTGCATTTAACTTTCCCAGCGGGGTGGGGTCTACCCAAGGCTATATACATAGACAGAAGTGAGGACCGGAACGATGAACGAAGTTGGAACATGATAAGTTTTTTACGAGCTTCGGATCAATATTAATTCTTTCCTCTCCGACCGCGCCTAGCCGCCCGCCCGGTCTTCCTCCCTGTTCGCCCACTCCCCCCCGCCACCGCCACCGCCACCTCCACCCCACCACCGCCGCCCCACCGCCCCCACCACCCCCGCTCCGTCTCTGCGCTTTCCCTTTGGACTTTTAATATACGAAATGGGAAGGGAGCCGCCGGTGCGCACGGTTGGCCGCGTTGGAGACGACGCCAGAGGTCAGGACGTGTTCTCCGAGAGAAACAAGATGGCGGCGGAGGTGGAGTTTGTCTCGATGTGTCGAAGTGATGGTTGAAGGTGGAAATCATTCTGGCGTTGGTGGAGGGAGCTACTAGCAACATTAGCGGTTGGATGATGTGTTGCAGTAATGAATGCAAGGTTGCCGCTCTTCTGACCAGTGATAAGGTAGCATTTATTTGATTCTGACGACGATAAGGAACTTGACCATAAAAGGAAACAGAGAAACATGCAGTTGTATTTCACCTGGTGGGAATGATATATCGTATTTGCACTCACCGGCTTCCAGGATGATGACAGAGGAATCAGGGATGTGGTTGAGTGATGCGAAGACAACGGAAATTCAGCGGCGTGAGGGGGGAGGTCGTTGGGTAAGGGGTTGTGGCATGAATGGTAAAAACTACTGAACGCTATACATGTCATTTTGGGATGTCTGGAAGTGGAAATTGTGCAGAAGTGTCATGCTTCAGCTTCCCCAAATCGAGAGAAAAGATATGCAAACCTACAAAGTCTCTACAAAACGTGCACAGATCTAATCCATACAATAGCACGTCCTCGTTAAATATTGATAAATGTATAAATGTTGAACGTGAAAATTTTAGAAGTAGCGTTTATAACATTTTTTAATTACTCTTTTAAAAGCGCCGTGTATGGCGTAATATTGCTAATATCAACAACGCAAGGAGCAAATGTCTAAAATATCTTAGGCACTAATTAATTAGAATCACTTTTTTAATAAGTTGATAGATATGATAGAATATTTAGTAGTGCATGCTATACTTATTCAATAAATAACCGCCAGCAACTGAGCTGAGGACAAACTCTGAAACTATGTTCCTCCCCACTCTCAAAGATTACACTTAGTATCATAAGTAAAAGAAAGTAATTTCTCTATATGGTTTTTTTGTAAGATAATTTTTAATACTAACAGTTTTGGTAGAAAATTTCGTTTTGCAAACTCAAACGTGTAAAATCTAGTAATGAGGTCGAGTAACGGACTCATATTACCCCCAAAATATTTCTACGTTCATGAAATGTGAAAATTTATATCGTATCTGCGAATTCTCATAATATCTCTTAGCCGAATAAAAGCAATATAGGTTAAATTCATGGAGCCCCTATATTTTATATGTTAAATAAAAATGCAAATATTAAGAATTCTTAACTTATACGTTTATGCCCCCGACTCCTACCAACATAATTATTTATTACTACATGAATTTTTTTAATTCAATTGATATATTAACATCCAAAGAAATATATTAAAAATTTTAAAATATCAATCTAAAAATTCAATTCAATGCAGATGATAGTCAAAAGTTTTACATAATCTCTTTGTGGCTGATACACAATTTAATGGCAATATACCATTTAGAACTCCTAAAGGTCATTGCATATATAAATATTTTACTACATATTCCATACATATCTTGCGCTCATTATCATAGATATACATCGTCCATATTTCTGTTTGCATATTTGTCACAATCCAAATGTGATCTAATCCGATTATATTGAGATCCTGCCAGCTGATATCACTATCGCAACCCAATGATCATATCGCTTTCATTGGCAACAGCTGTTATGAAATCACACATGTAAACAGTTTTTTTTGTGATGTTTGACCTTTATGTGAGAGTGCTCATCAAAGATACACATACGTCGGATGGTTGTATTATGGCTTGGACGAGCAAATGGCCAATCATTGTGAATGTGGTTTGCACTGAAATTGCTTGATAAGTTAGATTTTGTTCTTTCGTTTCTCTGTTCTCTCCTTTCCTCTTAATTCCTTTTGTTCGCTGCATACAACGCTCAGGAGCTTCAGGGTTTTAAAAAAGGACTCAAAACAAATATAGTTTTTCCTTGTATTAGTGCTTCTTTTTCTCTTAGGAACAATTGTTTTTCTTAGTAAATATTTCTCAGTGCCATTGTTTTACTTTAATAAGAAGCATATGGACTTTTATTATGAACAATTCACCTGGCTTATAAAAAATAACTTCCAACTGTTTCTCTTTCTTATTTTTCGATTGTTTTTCATTTCATGTTTTATATTTATACTTTTTGCTTATAAATTTTATTATTTTAAATATTTTATCAATTCCCAGGGTGCCTCCTGGGAAGCTTACTATCTTCCCGTGGTGCGATTCGATTCCTGGTTGGGGTAAAAATAGTTGTATCTTTCCTTTCAAATCGTCTTAGTTTTTGTAGCTGAGTGATGAAGAAAATCTCAGGCAGGTGGATTTTGCTAGTTACGGTGAAGAATATGATGACGGACATGATAGACATTAGACATGTTGGTTACATGTGTATCTTATTAGACCCAGGCATGGGGGACATAGCTAGCCGGCAAAGACGGGTAACCGAAAAAAATTGCCAAATATATGCAAACAAATATTTTATCACCCTCTATTTTTGATTACTTATTTTATAATTTATGATATAAAACATTAAAAAATGTTGGTAAATTCAGCCTTAAGTATTGCCGTTACCCAAACATTGCATTTTACGCGAATAAGATCTCTCTTGATTTTCAGAACAAAATTAAGAAGTAAACCATATTATAAACACATGCTGATAATATGGTCCAGCGACCAGTTTTGGGAATAACATTTCAAAATTTTAACTTCTGTAAAACATTGAGTTTTCTCCCATGCATACCTCTTGAACTACACTATTACGTTTAGAAAAAAAAATTTTTCAAGAAAATTGTGCAGGGAAAAATCAATCAACTTTAAGTGGGTCATAATATCTTCCAGGTACCTTATGTCATCAGCAAAAATCTCTTTTTGTGGTCTTTTCTAATTTACTCTCCCAATCTTTGCCCAACGTTTTACTCAGTGTGGAAACTCATATTCAATAAAGACATTATCTCTTAGTTTCTGTGGAGTATATATCTATGACATAAAGTAGTATGTGGATAGACAAATTTACCTTATCATCTCTTGTACGAAACATGTTACACGTACGCCTTTGTCTCCTCCTGTATTTCTTTGCGAGGTCATAAGTTTCAGTCGTTCAAATTCTTTCCAATAAAGGTTCAGTAACTACAGTTGCTAATGTATAAAGTTCGTTACTACTTGAAGGAATACAAAGAATAAAATAAAAAAATGAGTTAATCAACTACGTCCGAAGGAGAATAAATACACTTAAGTGATTACACAATTTGAAAATACAACAATAAGTTTTGTAAAAGATGCTGTATAGTTTCTAAGCTGGAAGGAATTAGAGAACAAGTTTGGAAATTGCAAAACAGATTCACAGTTGCACGATGTCATTACGTTATAAATTTAAAAAATACAATAGAATGTACTACAAAGTAAATACAGATGCCAACCCATCATTAATGAGATCAAGCTCACAAAGAGCTGTAGGATCTGGTAAGAAGAGTAGCTATAATTATTAAAGCACTAGATTCCACATTATTGCATTGTTTATTCAGTACTACACAGTCGTATAGTATATCAATCACAAATTTTCTGTATAGACTGCTATAAATGTGTAATTAAAAATGTAGAAAACGCTTTAAAATAAGAGAATGTATTCAGAAACGATGTATGATCTACTTCAATCATATAAGCGTAAAATTCATATTTAGATATATGACCGATGTATTCTATTTAACTTCCTCCGTCTTGGTAGAAAAGAGACCCAAAAGAGTAAAAACTCGAATCGAGATTTCTTTACTTATTCAAACACGGCCGTAGTGTTCATAGAGAGCACAAGGTCATCGATTTATCGGTATGAATATCGTCACAACTAATAACTTCAACGAACAGCATCGATACAGCAAATGTTGAAAACATCACGCCTCCATTCGCCATTTGACACGTGCAACCTGCGCCGTCCAAGGAATCGCAAACAGCTCGCCTGCCCGTCGAGCGAGGCCGTCGGTCGTGCCCTGTCGAGGCGGAGCCGCCATTCCATCGCCTTGATTGCTCCTCACAGTTCTCCTGCAACCCCCATCCCCCTCTCCGCCACGCTTCCTTTTGGGCTGGAGCGCCGTCAATTTCCAATCTCGCTCTTCCCGTCCCCGCTCTCGCCGCCAACCCCGAGTCCGCCCCCGACTCCGCTCCCGCCCCCCGTCCCCGCTCGCGACCCGCCCCGACTCAGCCCCACCCCTGCCACCGCCTCCGCACCAAACCCCAACCCCGCCCCCGGGTCTGTCCCCGCCCCCGCCATCAACCCCGACTCCGACCCCAACCCCAACCCCGAACCCCGCCTCCGACCGCGACCCCGCTCCCGTCTTCGACTCCCCTCCCGACTCCGTCCCCGCCCCCGCCTACGCCATCCCCCCGACACCTCGCTTCCTTTCGGGTTCGAGCGCCGTTGTTTCGCCATCTCGCTCTTCGCCTCCCCGCCCTCGCCGCCTCCCCCGAGCACTCCTCCGCCTTCACCCCGCCGCCACGCTCGCTTTCGGATTCGAGCGCCGTCATCTCGCCATCTTGCTCCTCCTTCCCCCGGTCCCACCTCCTCACCCTTCGTCTGCCCTCCTCCTCCCGCGCGCCGAGTCCGAACCCGACCCCGTCCCCGCCAGGACGCAGCCTTCGTCCCCGCCATTCCGCTTGCTTTCGGACTGGAGCACTGTTGACGCGCCATTACGCTCCTCCCCTACCACCCCCACTATCTCTCCCACATTCCCTTTACCGCTCGCTCCGACACTCCGGTTCCTCCTCCTATTTCGCGTTTGCATCCGTCCCCATCACCAGCCTTGGTTTGGGGATGGAACACGTCTCGCCATCTCGCTACACCCGCCCTGCATACCTCATCCCATGTCACGCCCCCTTCGCCCCTTCTCCACACCACTTGTCCCCGACCCGGCCCTGCGTTTCTCCCCCGTCACTTCATATCCCCGCTTCCTCCCAGGCCCCCTCGGTTCTTTCCCCACCCCACGTCTTTCCTCGCTCCGCCTCGCACGCTCCGCCCATGCCTCCACCCCGTCCTCGCCATCACGCTTCCTTTCGAACCAGAGCGCCATCGTCTCGCCATCTCGCTGCACCCGCCCCTACATATTCCCGTCCTCTACCACGCACACTCTGTTCTTTCCCCACCCACACGTCCCTGGCTCCGCCCCCACCTCCGTCCCCGCCACCCGCTTCCTTTCGAACTAGAGCGCCATCGTCTCGCCATCTCGCTGCAGCCGCCCCTACATATTCCCGCCGTCTACCACGCACACTCTGTTCTTTCCCCACACACATGTCCCTGGCTCCGCCCCCGCCCCCGCCCCCGCCCCCGCCACCACGCTTCCCTTCGAACTAGAGCGCCATCGTCTCGCCATCTCGTTCCTGCCCCTCCCCTTCCCCCTAGGCCCGGTCCCATCTCCGTCCCCGCCCGCCGGCGCGTCGCCCCAGAGCGGCAGCCGAGAGATATGTGCGGGCGGTGACGGCCTATTGATTTGCTCGTGTCCTCTCCCCCCCGCCCCGCCCCGCCCCGCCGTCCTCGGCCTCGCGTCCTCCGCGTTGGACGCCCCGCCGCCGCGCCGCGTGCATCGCCGCCAGTGAGGTCGGGACGAGGACGTGCCCGGGACGGTGCGTTCTGCTAGCTTCCTCACTCCGATTGGGCTCCCCTCGCAGGCTTTTTGAAGTAGGTGGAAAATGTGACAAGAATAGAACACAAAATCGAACATATAAACCATTCCATCCTTTCCGATTTGCCTCACGGTATTTCGAAGCAAGCCAACGATCATTTTAAATGAGACGTCCTTAAATAATATTGATTTTTTTGCCTGCTCAATCCAACTCTGCAAAATCCTCTTTTCTGTTGAGTTTCTCTTTCAGGGTCAATTCTTAATATGTCCTCGCTCACACTTTGGAGAGCTTCACAATACCAATAACACACAAGAAACATATTTTAGTGAAAAGAATGTTCAATGATAAAATCGAAGAGCTGATTTACTCAAATTTAAATTAAATGTAAAGCAATGGTGTTTGAGTTCTTATGATTTTATGTAATGTAGTTTTATATATATTTCCGTGTTATAAACTGTGAAAATCGGTATACATTTCATTCTGGTCAATTCTCTTACGTGAATGGAGACTTACCTATTCTTTGATGCGCTCGTATGAACTTGGTTATAGATTTGTAAGAAAATGAAGTAGATTAAATATGCAAAGAAAACAAACTTGCATTTATACTTCCCAATTGATAACATTCTGCAGAATTCTTACTTTCACGAAATAATAACAATTTGCCCAAATGCAATGTATGTAACTTATTAAAAATGAAGAAGAGTAAACATAGCATAGAGCTTCATAAAATGGACAAACTTAGTGAAAAAGGACCTTACTTAATGATGTAAACGAAATATCAATTTAACAGCTCTTTTTAACTTTATAAGCGTTCATGTTTTCATGTGTAATGCAATGACCTATAAACGCAAATGACTTATTTAAAAAATCGTACTAACAATTTTGAATGTCGACGTATAAAAGACTCCAAACAAGTTACCACTACCTATGGCTATTCTACGATATTTATTGACCTTTTAGTTACGAATTTTAGTACGCATGGGAAAATATTACTTTCCATATAGGACATTACATATTATAAAATTTTATAAAAAAGGTTTTTGCAATGTAATATATCAACATAAATACAAGTGACAATGAAGTGCACTATAATATGAATATTGTGGCTACTGCTCATAAGTTTCAGTTCCATAATTTGCAAACTTTCCGTTGTTCTACGGAATTCGCTTTTGAATGATCTGATCTCTTTTCTCTTTTCCGCTGTCTGTAGAGCAGAGAATAGACTTTCCGTTCTCGTAGAACAATAGGATTCTGTCCTGCAATTAGCGCTGGCGATTCTTCGCGTTTGGTAGACTTCAAAGACCAGAGACTCGGTCCAAGAATTTCGGATCTTTTCGTTCGCCCCGTTAAAATTAATCCCTCCGCGCTCTTTTATTCTTACCAAATGACGCGATGCCTTCAAGAATACCCGACGGCGCCTGGCGATTCCGCCAGTTCTATTTGTACAACGCTTCAATTATCACAACAAAGGAGTGGTTATTATCGATAATTTCGCCGTTAACTTATATCGCAATCGCTTTTTTTCCCTCCATTCCGCTGCTGCCTTATTTCTTGTATCTCGAAGCTGCGTCGAGGTGGAAAATATTTCTAGAGGAGACTCAATAAGGCAAAAGAAAATAATGAAATAAAGTTTGGCGCCAGCGGGTGGAAGGGTGAGAGGGAGGGGGTGCGAGGGAGAAGGGTAGAAGAATCCGCGAGGGTGAAGGATTGCACTGGAGGCGACACGCCCACCCTGGCAGGACAGGGTGCAGGCTTCTAAGGCAGTCAGAGCGGAGGGTAGCGGTATGATCGGCGTGGGCCCGCGCCCAACGCAAGAGACGGTAATGGCGGGGGCGGGGGCGACGTCGGAGGCGATGATGACGTCGGTGGCTACTATGACGTCGGGTCGTGGGACTAGAGAAGGTGGTGGGGTCAACGGAAGACGCGGTGGGGTCAACGGGAGCTAGGGTGGCGGTGGACCGCGGAGGCGGCGGATTGGTGATGACGTCATTTAGGCGTAGGGGCAGGGTGGTCAAGATGGCGGGGAGGCGGTGGGATCGGCGGAAGCTAGGCTGGCGGTGGGATCGCGGAGGCGGTGGATTGGTGGTGACGTCATTTAGACGAAAGGGAAAGGTAGTCAGGGAGGTGGGAACGCGGTGGGGTCGGCGGGAGCTAGGCTGATGGTGGGATAGCGGAGGCGGCGTATTGGTGGTGATGTCAGTTGAGTAGAGAAGCGGGTAGGTCAGGGTGGCGGGAATTCGTTGGGGTCGGCGGAAGCTATGCAGGCGGCGGGTGTGTGGAGACGGCGTAAGCTACAGAGCTTTCGAGGGCATCGTGGGTTGCGGGAGTGGGGGAAGCGACGGAGCCAGCAGCAGGGTCAGCTGGGCGGGGTGGGGCGTGCGGGGTCGCTGGGCTTGAAAGACCCCGTCTGTCTGCGCGGTTCGCAGAGGGAGATCATTAAAAGTTTGCTCGCCTCGTTGTCCGCTGGGCTTGAATCCGATCACAGCTATGCTCACCTCCCGCGGAGCGGCGCGAACCTCCGCCCCACTGCCCAGCCACCGCCGCCGCCAACGGCCTCGCGGGAGGACTCGCCCAATCACAGCCCGCGAACTCGCCCTATCATCGCCCGCGCACTAGACCTGTCACCACCCGCGGCTCACTCTATCACATCCACGCCGGGGAAGCTCCGCCACTCCACGCTTCTACGGGCTCTCCAACTTCTCTAGCCGGCTTTTGCTGTTCCAAAGCCTTGGAGAAGGGCGAGGTACTTTTGTCGCCACGTGATCTTGCGTTACTAGACACAGAATTATTTGAAGCACCAACGAAATAGTAAAGATATCTGCAGATTTTTCAATGAAAACATTTGTTTGGGAAAATGATAAAACAAAAAACTGGAATTTATTCTAGTTTCCTAGTCATAAGTCGCTTAGAAATGATTTAAAACATAAATGTAAAAATGTAATAACATGTAAAGTGTAATTGCACGAATTGCATTGACTTGCAAATTCGAGTAGTTTATAACATATTTTAATTAGAGCAATTTCGCACATTTCAATTACTGAACCTGTGTTCAAAGAGCACATTATGTAATTTACCAACTTGAACGCAAATTGCGTTAGATAACAGAGACTAATTAATTACTCGTACATTAATCACACTGATGCTAATCATACAGATAATATCGATCATACAGCACAAGCGGTAAAAGACCTAATTTTGAATACAATATAGTAAACCGGTCATTTCTTGCAATTTCAGAAAACAAAAATTTTAAAAAATATAAATCTCAACACAGTGTGAAAACAACATGCAGAAATTGATGCCGTTCTGGGCCAATTAAACTGCCAATAAAATCTGTTGTCGTGACATTTTCCCCTTTGATCGTTCTTTTTCAAAGAACTTCCAATTTTGAGAATTTATAGAACAGCTGCGCGCCGCGTGGGCGTTGACAATATCTCCGATCGGGGAGCCCGAGTTCGAGGTGGCGTCCCGACGCCTTCCGCACCCGAGCGTTGGCGACGCTCCAGAGCGCGCCACGGCGCCGTCGCGACGCCTACTTCCCCTCCCCCTTCCCCCTCTCCCTTCCCTCCTGGCGCCTACCGCGCACTCCCATAAATAAAACACATTGTTATGAAAAGCCTTCCTTTTATTTAATTTATCACCTTCGGGCCTTCTTTTTTGGTTGTATCTGGCGCGAGGCGCGGCGCGGGGCGCGGAGCAGGACGCGGGCACGGGGCGTGGGGCGCGAAATTTTATTTCCAAAGTTGAGCTCCACACGCTTTCCGTACGACGCTTTTTACGCCACCCGAATTTGTTTGGAATCATCATTTTATGAACATCGCGAACATTGTGGAAGTACTTTTTAAATTGTTCCTTTTTTTAGCGGCGAGAAGAATTCTGATATGGTTTTTAGGGAAAAGTTGCTCTTTTTTTCGCCCTTTTCTCTCTGGCGCGTGTTTCGCCCGCCCACGGGCGATGTGGGCGTGTGGGCGGGGGCGGGGCGCTCGTTACCGCCCGCGCGACCGCCCGGCGCGGCGCGGCGTGGGAGGAGGCGCGAACGCCGGCGCGCGAAAGAACGGTCTGCGGTCACGTGACTGCTTAAGCGCGCGCTGCCGTTTGCTGTAATTTCGCGTCGAGTGTTTGCCTTGCTGGCGCGGCCTCGCCGCTTCGCTGTGCAATCGGAAGGCGCTTCGCCCTAAGTGGGAATGTAGTACAAGGTGGCGCAATTCGGGGGTGCGCTACGGATACAAATGCATGCGACTGTTCCAGCAATTGAATTCAAAAAGAGGCGGAAAAAGTAAAAATCAAGGATTTTTAAAGGTCATAAAATGTAAATGCAAATAAATGAAAATATTTACTATTGTATTTGGTAATTAAAAACATTGCATTTGCTCTATAACATTGAAGTTGTTCGATTAACATTGAAGTTGTTCGATTAACATTGAAGTTGTTCGATTAACGTTTAATTTGTTCGATTAACTTTGAATTTGTTTGATTTACATTGAACTTGTTCGATTCACATTGAATTGGTTCGATTCACATTGAACTTGTTCGATTCACATTGAATTTATTTCATAAACATTGAATTTGACTAAAACACATTCTCCTCGTCGATGCACTCCGAATTTGTTCAATACACTTTAAGTTCGCCTGACTTTTAAGTTTCACGTATTTTATAAGTATTTCTTTTAATCTAGAGGTAATATTATTTATCTGCTAATTATGTGCTGGAATATTGCTTATATATTTATTGTAAATGTTAACTTATAGCTCAATCGCTTGCCTTTTGCCTAGGAGGTCTCCGTTCGATTCCCGGACAATCTCATGTGAAATTTGATTCGACAAAACGAGCTCAGCCAGCCCTGTGAAGTGTTCTAAACTCTACCACTGTCCTAATTCCTTCCTAAAAATCAAAAACTGTCATCGTACTGCTTTGAATATCCTCTTAGGGAATCACCAAGGATCGCACGCAATCTATGTGTTACTACTAATACTACTTATTGTGTATAAATTTAAATATCTTGAAAAACTATGTATGATTGAACAGGTGAAAAATATTTTTACAGTGCAGAAAATGTTTCAATAAATTGAGATGTGCGTAAGATTTTTATTTTATTTTTTTTGTATGGCTTTCATATGTTTTATAAACAAGAGTTATCGCTCCACTATCACGACCCCTTTAGTTATTTTATATTCATATGTCTAGGATAAGTAATTAATAGTCTGGGACGCCAAGTTTGTAAATAGAAAATGTTAAGTTTTCAGCTTTCTTCTCAATGTTTTTATTTGCATAATATCGAATGGTAATGGTTATTGACTGTTAAGAACTTCCCTGGATTCGTCAAAACTGAAGTTCTCAAGAACGAAGTCGAAATTTTTACCTCCAGTTCCTCCGAGGAATTTGCTTCTGCAGCACGCCGCCCAAGAAGTCTCGCCTTCTTGCACTGCTTTTAAATAAATTTCCTGAGTTTTTTCATTATAATACCAATACATTTTGACAGGTTTTAAATGCATGCATACAATTTTGGATGTTACATAAAATTTTGCACATCATACCAATATTCACAAGAGTCTCTCAACAACACTCCATTGCCAAGAAAAACATTTTTCTGCCATGAAATTAATAAATTTACTAATCTTATAATTTTCACTCTTTTCTAATTAAATACTTGTTTTAAACAACCAGAGCTTGTGAGAAAACTCCGATTTAATAATTTGAATTGTACCGAGAAAACATTTACCTTAATCCTCGACGTGATTCCCGTGTTATATTTCCCCCCAAGATCATATAAAATATCCTCCTAGTCTGGCAACACTGGCTGTCGGCGTCGTAAGGAATTGCACGCTGTGATTCAATAGAGCAGCAGCGATAATGTTTGCTTTGGAGCTCCCGCGCGCGAATTAAAATATGGGCGTGGTCTCCGTTTGCACCCAGCGTGGCCCGGAGCACGCGTTCGCAAATCAAGGGATGTTGAGTTAGAGCCCTCGCTAGTCTCGGTCGGCAAGTTACTATTTGTGTACAGGAGGTAAACCAACAGCAGAGTGTGCACTGCAATAATACTTCTCTGGAACTTACGAGTACAACAGCGGGCAGATTTTGAATTGAATTTTGTGATTCATGCGTCTGTTATACGGTGTACACAGTTTTGTTGTGGTGAGATGTGGAAAATTTCGTACAAACGTTTCTTAGATTTGTATTAAACACATGTGAAACTGAAATGAATATGTGTGGTAATAGTAAATACGATGGGCAATAATAAATATTTGATATAACTATTGACTTTAAACGAAAGATTTCAGAAACATATAAGTCAAAAATTACATAAATATTTTCTTTAATTATATGTATGAAAATTCAAGTACGTGTCTGCATGAAGATGAATGGTAATCAAACATCAAATGTCAAATGTTACAGATGTTTAGTTTCCATTGGATCGTATGGTATGGCATTCTGGTTACCAGGCAATGTCTTTTGTTATGATGCGGCATATTTTGTTTCATACAGAGTCTCAGAATGGAGTAAAGAAAGATGATTTTAGATGCGATCTTTCACAGAAGAGATTTAAACAGTTATTTCGGATATTTTTGTGATGTCCTTTTGAGGTTCAGTGTATTCGTTAATAAAAAGCAAGGAAATATATAGAATAGCACGGTGCTTTTTACAAGACTTAAACTCATGCGCCACTGATCGTTGACTACTGTTTAGTCATTGTTCTTACAAGTCCGATAATTCTCACTAACTTACTCATTTACTCATGCCCGAACGTAACCTCCAGATAATACGAGAAATATACCCAGAAGCAAATGCAGGAAGACATAACTGTAGCAAATATTCGAAATAACGCTCTACCACACTCCGCGTCGCCCCGTTCCGTCAAGCACTATATTATCTCACATACTTCAAAATATCAACTGAAATTATTAGACTTTACCCGCAAAATATAAGAAATCTTACTTTTAACAGGTTGGAAATAAATGTTTCTTATATTTTTAATAACTATATATTTTTTTAAGTTTTCTCGTTTTGTGCATTTTTATTCTTTCGTATTTATAGACAAATATTTTGATTATGTTAACGTTTCTCAAACTACGGCCAAATTCGACAAGCCTGTGGATATATCTTGTAGCCTCCAATCGAAACCATAGGATGAACGCTTTTCTAGTAAACGCGCTCTGGGTCCTTTCGACCCACATTGCGGCCTCCTCTCTGGCCCCGTGCGTCACCGAGAGACGTCGATGGTTCTCGAACTGTCAGAGAGGGGTGCAAGCCGAGAGGAGCAGCAGCAGGGGCGGGGAAGCGCGGGGTGCCGGCCTAAGAATAGGCCGAGCGGGGTCTTGAACTCCCCGCGCCCCTTATCGGGCGCCACGCCTGGCTGCCTGGCGCCCCGCCCCGGGCAAAGAACGCCCCTCACGCTCGCCCCAGCCCATCCCCACGCTCCGCCCCACGGGACGCGGATTGTCTCAGGTTCAGGAGGTGCCGCGCCCGGCCTCGCATCAGCGGCCTCGCCGTTCTCACTGTCTACTCTCTGTGCCTCCAGCGGCCCCGATTCGACGCCCCGCTTTCTCTCCGGTCTGTCTCCGCCCTCTGTCTGCTCGCACTGTCCACTTTGTCTGCCCACTCTGTCACCCCTCTCTGTCGTCCTGCCTTGTTGGCCCGCCTTGTCGACCCGCCTTGTCGCCCCATCTTGTCACCCCGCCTTGTGGACCGCACCGACGCCCCATCTCTACGCCCCGCTCTAACGTTCCACTGACGCCCCGCCTCGACGCCCCGCCTGACGTCCTGCACACTATCGTCCTGCACTAACGCCCTGCAGGATGCCCAGCCTGACGCCCCGCTCGACGCCCTGCCTGACGCCCCGCCTGACGCCCCGCTCGACGCCCCTGCTTCGACGCCCCCGCCTGACGCTCCCGCCTCGATTTCGCCTCGACGCCCTGCCTTTGACGCTCCTGCTTCCGACGCTCCGCTTCGACGCCCCGCCTGACGCTCCTGTTGACGCCCGCCGACGCTCCATCTGACGCTCCTGCTTCCGACGCCTTCCCGCCTCGATGCCTCTGCCTGACGTCCTGCCTGATGGCTCGTTTCGATGCCCTGCCTCGACGCTCCTGCTCGACGCTCCCGCCTTCGACGTCCCGCTCGACGGCTCGCCTCGACGCCCCCACCTGACGCTCCACTCCGACGCTCCCACCTGACGCTCCTGCCTCGACGCTCCCACTCGACGCTCCCGCTTCGACGCCCTGCCTCGACGCCCCGCCTGACGCCCCGCCTGACGCCCCGCCTTCGACGCTCCCGCCTGACCCCGCACTAACGCCCCGTACTGACGCCCCACCTGACACTCCGCTTCATCGCCCAACCCTAGTGGCTCCCGCTCCTGACGCTCCCGCTCCTGACGCTCCCACTTGACGTCCTGCCTTTGACAGCCTTCTAACGCCCTGCACCGACGCCCTGCCTGACGCCCTGCTCTGACGCTCCCGCACTGACGTACGCTCCTGACACTTATTCTGACACCCTCTGCCTGACACCCTGCCTGACGCCCTGCCTGACGCCCTGCTCCGACGCCCTGCACCGACGCACTGCTCCTGACACCCCATTCCGACACCCCGCCTGACGCTCCTGCCTGACGCCCTGCCCAATGCCTCCGCACTGACGCACTGCTCCTGACACCCCCATTCCGACACCCTATTCCGACACCCTGCCTGACGCTCCCGCCTGACGCCCTGCCTGACGCACTGCACCGACGCACTGCTCCTGACACCCTATTCCGATACACTTATTCCGACATTCTGTTTCGGATGGCTCGTTTGATGCCCTGCTCTGACGCACTGCAATTGACGTACTGCTCCTGACACTTATTTGACACCCTGCCTGACGCCCTGCCTGACGCTCCTGCCTGACGCCCTGCACTGACGCACTGCTTCCTGACACTTATTCTGACACTCTGCCTGACGCCCTGCCTGACGCCCTGCCTGACGCTCCGCACCGACGTACCGCCTCTGACACCCCATTCCGACACTCCCCCGCCTGACGCCCTGCCTGACGCCCTGCCTGACGCCACGCACCGACGCACTGCCTCATACCCCATTCCGACATCTCTATTCGACACCCTGCTCCGACGCCCTGCCTGACGCCCTGCTCCGACGCTCCCACCGACGCACCGCTCCTGACACCCCATTCCGACACCCTGCCTGGTCGCCCCTGCTCCGACGCCCTGCCTGACGCCCTGCACTGACGCACTGCTCCTGACACTGACTTGACACTTATTCTGACACCTCGCTTCCGACGCCCTGCCTGACGCCCTGCTCTGACGCTCCTGCACCGACGCACTGCCCTGACACTTATTCTGACACCTGCCTGACGCCCCGCTCCGACGCCCCGCTCCGACGCCACGCACCGACGCACCGCTCCCGACACCCCATTCCGACACCCCGCTCCGACGCCCCGCACCGACGCACCGCTCCCGACACCCCATTCCGACACCCCGCTCCGACGCCCCGCTCCGACACCACTCCGACACCCCACTTCGACGCCCCGCTCCGACGCTCCACTCCGACACCCCGCTCCGAGAGCCTGCACCGTCGCCTTGCTCCGACACCCCGCACCGACGTCTCCTTTGCTGTCACCACGGTCATTGCCCTGTCAGGATTCACCACTCTACACACGATTTTCCGTACTTCGTCGCAGGGTTAAAGTCATACTCAAGTTCCGCGCTGGGCTCTCGCCCATTACCTTTCTGTCCACAAGTCTACGCACACCGTTTTTTCCTACATTTAACTTGTAGAACGTTATAATCATATTTTATCCTCCGCTCTCATTTCACCCCTCTTATACTTTTCCCATCCCACTTGCTCCACATTCATGACCTTTCACCTCCACCTCTCTTCCCAGCCTGCCTTCTTCCGACCATGTCAACTCTCTACAGCTTTCATATCCGCACCATTACCATTTCCCCAACTTTCTCCTGATCATGCCACGTCTTCACTGCTCTGTCCGTTTTTTCCCAATTACCCGCTAATATAATTTTTTCCGCTCCATCCATTTCACCACCCCTGTCCTCTCCTCACCCAAATCTTCTCCACACTCCGACTGTCCCGTTTCTTTCCACGCTCCTGTTTATTCGGTGTTCCTACCATCTATCCGGCCATGCTCTCTTTTCACATCAGCTTCATCCATCCCAAGGATCTCCTAACAAAGATGCATCCTCGTCCCTGTCTTATTCCTGTTCCTGCCTTCTCCCCGTTGCTTTTTTCAAGCCATCTTTCTTTCTTTCTCTTATTCCGAAACTCTTCTCCCGGTTTCTCCTCACTTCCTCCATTTTCACATCTACACGTCAGCTTCAATTCTTCTCTCAGCCCTGTCATCCCAACACCACCACTTCTTCTTCCTCTTCCCCTCAATTGCCCCTCTCTGGCGCGCGTGCTTCCCCGCCCTGTGCCCGGTGCGCGTCCGCGGGCGCCAAGCAGCAGCAAGAGCATCAGCAAGAGCAGCTGCTCGCGGGCGCCTGTCCCCTCTCCCCCCGCCAAGCGCGGTGGGCGCACCAGGCACCGGAGACGGGGTAGCGCGCGGCGCGGTGCTTCGATATTCCGCTCCGCTAAGCAACTCTGTTCATTTTTCTAAAAAATGCTAAGAAAGAACAACCGCTGTGTTTTTTAAAATATACTTGCATTCGCTGCAAAGGAAGGGTTATGTTTTGGTAGTTTTGCTTTCGGTTCCGTATACTTTTTTGTTTTGAGCTTGATTTTTGACATTACTAAAAATATCGAATTTTCGTTTATTTCGTGATTTTTTAATATGATTTGGAAATGTGAGAGCAGACACTATGAGAGCAGAGATATTTATTTTTCTGACATACAGTATGTTCGAGAGTTAGTAGGGTACATTTGTTAAAACTGCCAGGCAAAAATATAATACTAGTACCGAAAAGTACCCTAATGTATAGTAAAAGTCAGGCAATTTTACTCTATTCCCTCTATTTCTATTGCGAGCATTTGTTTTCATTCTTTAATCACCACAACAATATTTAGCAATTTCTATTTTTGCTAGAACATTTACCCTAATAAAATCAGCACTTGAGAATATCAAAGAGAGAATCATCAAGATGCCATTGCTATTGGGTGAGACTATGTGATTTTTCACAAAATTCTACCGATAACTAGGTTCGGTAAATATTTGAAAATAAGTGATATTTTCGATGCTTCCCACCCCCTATTTTTATATATTTTGCTTTCTTAAGTTTTTATTGCCATGTCCCTCTTCCCGTGTTATTGTTATTTACACAATTTATTATATTTATACTTACAATTTACACAATTATCATATTTATTCTTACAATTTATTTATTATTTAACTTTCACGAAGATAAAATTTCGTTTATAAAAGATTATTCGTTAACTGAGTATTCATTTGAAAATGTTATTTTGTGAATTTTCGTTAATCAGCGAGTAGTTAATTTTATAGGTTTAGTCTCGTATCGTTTCTTTCCATGACAGAACACTCCGAAAAAGGGGTTGTTAACAGAATACCAGCATTGCTCCTCCGCCTGACTCCAGTTTTATGAATTGCCGACCAAATGCCTAGCCGGAAACCTCGAGGAGCGGAGCAGCAACGCATGGTGTAGGTTGGAAGACAACTGATATGAGGGAGGTCTGCGTCGCGGATCACTGGCTTGGAATTGAGGGAGGCGGCAGAGGGCGCGGAAAACGATGAGGGATCCCACGTGATACGCAGTGAGGCGGGGAGGACAATGCGGCGTGGAGGAGGCAGCCAGGAGTGAAGGACAGGGCGCGAAGCCTGGAGTAGCGGGAATAATGTAAGGTGAACGCGAAAATGAAAAGTGGAGCCCGAGGGGAGTTTTTTTTTTTTGGTCAAACAGTTAAAGCAAATGGTTCCATGAATATCGTGTAAAATGCGCTTTATAATGGGGGATTGTTCAAAAATGTATACGTACATTTTAGGTAGTGAGGTTAAATTAGCTAAACCAAAACGCCGCCTGTTCCTTACTGCCAACCGGCTTAGGTGGCTTAGAGTGATATCAACGGATGTCATTCTGCAGTGCCTCTGACCTGAAGGTTCTACGGTTTGAATCCCGACAGTGGCAGGATTTTCGACATTAACTTGTCAGCTAGGTCGTGTTCAGCCGCTGTCTGGAGGAGGACTCGAGGACTGCTCTAATTGGAAGTTTTCTGTGTTTTTCCGATCATGCCTTTCTGAAACGAATGCCTTAGTAGTACACAAACAAAAGGGTCACGGACCCTGCGCGATCTTTCCGTCCTCTTCCTTGTCCTATCTGCTCCCTCACACACGCTGACACTTACATGACAACGAAGGGAAGTAAAGATCGCGCGCGGCCCATGGCCCGTTTCTTAAGGTACTGCACCGCAATTCGCCTGGTGTTGATCGAAAAATAATACGAGAAACTACCGATCAGAGAAACCAGCGACTAGAATTCTCCTCCAGGCAGCAGCAGAATCTGACCTAGCTATGTATAGTTGAAAACCATGCCACCGTCGGGAGTGGAACCCTAGGACATGCCGGTCAGAGACAATGCAGTGACATCAATTGATGTCCTGAGTCATCGAAGCCTGACCCAGCCAGGAGGACGCATGATGTTCATGCGCAGGGTTCGAGGGTGCGACCCGCAGGGGTGGCTCAGTGCTTCAACTGATGTCACTGCAGACCCTCTGACCGGCTGATCCTAGGCTCGAGTTCCTTCAGAGCTTGTCCTGGCTTGGGCAGTGCCTGCAGTGGGAGATATCTGTTTGGGGGAAAACCTGCTAGCCGAGGTAGGTCGGCGCCGTATCTCACCATCCAGCGGCGGAAGAACACCGCCACCTCCCGAGCGCACTTCAGGTACAGGACTAATGACGCGCCCGGAATCACTAACAATCAATCAATCAATCGATGGTGCTGGTCACGGGGCAGCGGGGTCTTGGGAAGTAAGCATAGCAGTGGCGTAGCGTGGGTGTAAGCCGCCCGGGGCGGAGGAAAATTTCGCTTCGCCCTTATTCAGGTATTTCAATTTAAAAGACTACAATATATAGCAATTCTAAAGAACTTTTCGGCAAGAACAATCATCACTGTTAGGTATTCTGCAGGTTACAAATAAAAAAGTCATGTACCAATGATTTACAATGCAATAATCACATTTATTAATGTTGGATTCGGTAACGAAAGTATATTAGAACGTTTCAAAATAATTACTAATAAACGTAAAAAACTATAACATACTTTACTGAAATTTACGTGTTCTGATTTTTTATTTTAATAAATGAAAGCTTGAACAACGTAGCAGATAGTCTAACACACAATTAAATCAATATAAAAGTGAATAAAATACTTAATACTCACATAGATGAATGTATACGTACACGAAAAGTACAATTTGTCAACAAAGTTCAATAATTTAACAAGCACTACACGTGCTTATGAGCACTAAAATCACAGTTTGGAAACAACATATATCATTGAGTTAATGTGAAATGGACGACTGACGATCCGTCAATGAAACTTTCTTTGAATTGTCAAAGCATCACTCACGGTCGTCCCTGAAGTGACTTCTCAGTACTGAAATCTAATTTGCAGGTGTTACTGAATGATTGTAATAATGAACGGTGTTCTTTATGAGATAGAAATCATTCTTGCTGAGTATTTGTCATAAATAGTACAAGCACAAAATAAAATAGGGGCAATCCCTACATGTCAGTATAAACGGTGTTACCAGTTGCTACAATGAGCAATATCTCATTATTATACATTCTTTTAAAGGAGTCGTCCCAGAATAAGTAATGTAAGATTCCGTGCTCATTTCAATAGGTCCGAATCGTAGGTGCCACAAAAATATGAAATTAAATTATCCAAATTTTTACAAGATATTATAATTATTTAAACAAAGAAATGAATAATAATTAATTAAACAAAGAAATATACACAGGACCATAATAAAACAAAGAAAAATATATGCATTTCCATAATATAAAGTATTGTAACATGTCTCAGTGGTATGGGAACTAACTCAAAAATAACAAAAAGAGATTATTGACGATCCAAATGGACGTTTTGAGACGAAGTTGCAGAATACCTCGTTTACACCGCATAAATAATGAAGAAATAATGGAGAAAATAGAAATTCAAAAGGATATAGTAGATACTGTAGAACGAAAACAGCTTCAATGGTACGGACATCTGTTGAGAGTGCCAAAAGAGAGGTGATCCAAACAAGTGTATCAATGGATACTACGTTATAGAAGACGGCGGGGCAGGGCATCAACTCCATGGAAACAAGGAATACTGACTGCGATGGTGACAAGAAATTTGACAGGGGAAGATGTAGTGGATAGAGAAGGCTGGAAAAGAGGAGATCGAGAGGCCGATCGGAGGCCGAGAAACATCGCCAGATGTAAACTACTCAGCCACTCGGCCACTCGGATGTGATATATAATATGTGTGTGTGTGTGTGAGAGAGAGAGAGAGAGAGAGAGAGAGAGAGTGAGAGAGAGTGAGAGAGAGAGAGAGAGAGAAATGTTGCCGTCCCCTAAAACTCCCGCCCAGGCCGGGCGGCCCGGCCCCTACTGCCCCCACTCCGCAACACCATTGAAACACAGCAAGGCGGAATACCGAGAACACCGCGGGGCGAAGGGCAGCGAGTCGAGAAAAAGCTATGCGGCGAAGTGGGCGCCGGAGAGGGACAAGTTCGGGGAGCGGTGGCCGAGCAGCGCTGCTAAACAGACCCGATTGTTTACCTTTCCCCCGGCTCACTGTAAAATAACATCGTTCGCTGCCACCGGGCTGCTTCTTTTCACTCGCCAGAGGAATCGTGGAGAACGCTCCCTTCAGATTCAGTTGCCGTGGCCGATTGTTTCAGCCACTTCGGATACAATGCTTCCTTTCTTGCTGGCGAGAACAAGGGTGACGTTTGCTAACTTTACGTTGACGAAATTTGTGTTTCAGTACGCTTTCGCTGGAATGTTTTATTTTCGTACTTGCAAATATCGCTTGTTTTGTTTCCCGGGTATTGTAAACATATAGTTTCGTGGAAAAACGAAATTGGAGAATTCGATGAAAAAAAGTGGTTGTATACAAATATTATATTTAGGTTAGAAAATGAATGTGAGAATAGAAACAACTATCCATTATAAATTGGGACTTAATACAATTTATAATTGATCGCCTATCAGGGTTAACTGGAGTATTTGGAGTAATGTCACGCAAAACGTCAATTCCGAGCATCGCTGTTGGAGAAAGCTACCTATTACATTTTAGAGCAAACAGTGATTCAAATTGTATTTTATTATTGCATTTCGTCGATAATATTATATATAGCTTTAAACCCAAAGGAGGATGATCTTTACTTCATAAGTCAACCAGAAACCGTTAAAATTTGTTCTAGTAAAAATACAAAGAAATCGTATTTCATTTATTACATGTATTAGAATTCATCTCATGTTTAAATGAACCCGAGTGCACAAATAATTTCCTTTTCAATATTTCATTTCACAAAATGTTCCATTTTTTTTACATGAACGAGATTTCAGTGAACCAATGCCTTCTTAACGATTAATCTTGATAGTTTATAATATTACTAAATCATTATTATTATAAATATGATGTAATTTATGAGTCAAATATTTTTAAACCATAAAGAAATGTGGACAAAAAATTTAAGAATAATAAACATATTAAGAATAATGAACATATGAAGAAAAATAAACAAATATTCAGGTATCTTATTCTTTTGAGTAAATTATTTCTGATCGCCTAGAGATCAACTTCTGGACTGCCCAGCAGACACTTAGAAAAAAGGAGTTCTGCAGGTAGTTGTGTGAATTTATTTAATGTTTATGCAACATTTGTGACTCAATATAAAAAAATATTAGCTAACGTTTTATTTTTCCCGTTATCGATCTAATGCAGATAAAAATATAATTTTGTTTAAGAATAATATTTCATACGTTTCACTATCTTGACACATTTCTAAGAGCACCTAGGGTATAACAAGAGATCCAGGTTCAATTTCTTTATGAGAAAGTCAATTCTTTGAATAATCAAAAATTCAATTATAAAATTAGATCCGATAAAATTAGAATTAATACCGTTGAAGTACTTAATGAAGTAAGTGTTATCAGATGATCCTCGATCACCTTAACCTAATCCAACTTTCGAGTTAAGGGGCGCACACCCGTATGACACAAATACGCTTGAAGCGTGACATGGTCATACATTTCATCATAGGTGATTAAAAAACACCTACAAAGACGGCCGGAATCGCTCCTCTCTGCCACGTCACAAGGGGGCGGCGGGTGGGTGGCGAATTCGTCACAAGGGGGCGGGGCCGCGCGGGCGCCCGCCCGAGTTAACGAGCGTGGCAGGTGGCTGCGCTGTTCATCGCGGCGCCTTCTGGAGCGTCGAAGAGGGCTTCGGTTCACGACACACTACGCCCCGCCCCCATCCCCCCGCCCCGCCCCTGCCTCCCCCCCCCCGTCGCGCCGGCCGCTGGCGAAAGCGTTCGCAAGTTTTAATGAGGGGCGGGCGAGGACACGGCGAGATTGCGTGGGCGTCGCTGCAGTTCCCCTCCCGCCTCCCCATCCCTCCTCTGTCGCCGCCGCCGCCGCCGTCGTCGCCGCCGCCAAAAGCCTATTTAATTGGCGGAGATAACAGGGCGGCAATGGGAGCAACTCCTAAAGCCTGGTCCCGGCCCGGCCCGGGCCGGCTACGGCCACGCGCGTGGTGGCCGCTAGTTGAAACAGCGCTCAGGGTGGGACGCATGAGATCAGGGTCGAGGGAAGGAGGATGCGGGGCCGCCGAGAGCCTGCAGGACTGCATGGGACACGGGGCCTTAGGAGCTGCTAAACGAGCGAGGCCGCGATGACGGAGGTTTCCGGGTGCCACTGGGACTCCACACCGCGTGGGAGCGCTTAGGCGAGTTTAGTGGGACTGCGGTGGCGGCGTGGTGCTGGCCAGGGGAAGAGAGAGGATGGCAGCAGAGCGAGGTGGGTCGCCAAGGAATTTGGGGGTAAAGGTGGGGTTTAGCTTCACATGACAGACTTAGGGAGCCCCAGGTGTAAGTGGGAAGCAATGGGATTTGCGGTTCCGGCAGAATTTGGCGGGTAACTCGAAGGTTTTTAAGAGAAATGACGTTATTTGGAAAGACGAAACGAGAATTGAAGGAGTTGGGTGGGGAGTAGACGAAAAGGGGAGGGAAAGATGAAAGTGGTAGGGAGTGAAGTGATGAAAAGTGCTAGGAGTGATAGACGTTAACCGACGGGATAAGTGTAGCGAGAAGATGGTGAACGACAGGATTTGATGATATGAAGCGAGGAGTCGGCGACAGAAGGGATTTGGTTGTCGTGTTGTGTCGTTGTGCAATGGTGAGAATTTGGTTGTCGGAGTTTGGCATGAAGTGGACAGACAGATATAGACGGGAATAGGTGAGAGGCAGATGGATGGGATTTGGTGAGAAGCAGGATGACCAAGGCGAACGGAATTTGGCGAGTATAAATGGTAGACGATAACTGATGGAATTTGGTGAAAAGCAGGGTGATCACAACGGACGTGATTTGACGAGAGGCAATGAGATGCTATAACTAATGGAATTTTGTGATAACAGGGCGCCAAGGTGGACGGAATTTGGCGAGAACTAAGACTTTAACTAATGTGGTATGGTGAGAAACAGGGTGATCAATGCGGACGGGATTTGGCGAGAAGAAACGGGGGACTAACTGATGGGATTTGGCGAAAAGCGAGGTGACCATGGATAGATTTGACGACGGGCAGGGGGATGATTCAACTGATGGGATTTGGTGAGGAGAAGCTGACCATCGCAGACGCGATATGGTGAGGAGCAATGGGGAGACGGGATTTGCTGTTGTGTTGACTCCGCCGCCGCTGAGGAGTGGGCGGGCATAGCAAGGCGGAGAGGAGGCTCCTCGGTGGGTTGTGGCGGAGCCGCCATGCCGGCTGGTAGTGGCTATGCATTGTCCCGACAGCGGCCTGCGCGGAAATGAATGGTCAATGGCCGGCATCCCGGCTTAGAACGAAGACGCTCATATGGATTAAGGTTAATACCCGGAGGAATAGGGCAGGCGCCGGATTCTCCGCGCGTCCGGGGCTATTCTGGGAAATCTATTGAGTTGCTGGAGTTAGCTGAATTATTCCGTTTGAGAGGCAAACTGTCCAATTAAGCGTTTGTCACAAGGGTCTTTACGGAGCGCTCCGAATGTGAGCCTAATAATGTCTGTATTCCTATAAAATGACCTTAATGCACAAAACTCCAATTGTTAGGTTTGATGCAATTGTGAGGTTGCTGTAATGTAAGTTATAATACGAAGTTGTTTTATTTTTTCGTTTAAGGATTAAATATCTGCGTGATACGATTAAATATTTGACTATTGTAATTGAAAGTTGTGATAAAACTCGTACTCATTACAGAGGTTACCACCCAAAAATGTGATATCATACTGTATTTTCTTAATGTGAAATGTTTCTTTGTTTTCAGTCCACTTCTTTGTGCACCCTCCAGTAACTAATTTCTCTGAAGGACGAATTTTTTCGCCGACCTCTCCACTTTGCCACTCGTTATAGCGGAGAACGCCCTTCTCCCTTTGAGTACAGCAAATGCCATTACGTGGGAGTCTTTTGCTGTCCAAGGAGTTCACAGTTTGCAACTGAGCGGCACCAGCCTTTTCAGTCTGTGGTCATCGGCCTCCAAAGCGTCTCTCCGCAAAGGCCGCTCACCCTTCGTTATGTCCACAAGCCACCACACCCCCTTCTCTTCACTCACAGTCCGTCGACTGTCTACTGCCGTTGATTCTCTTGTCGTCTTGGCTTTCTCGCAGATCACTTGGTCAAAAAGTCACCACCCCATCAGGCAAGTACACCCAGGTACGCTTCTTAGCATTACTACCTTTATAGTTCCACAATAAGACAGCTAAGCGTGTTAGTTTCATTAATCTGAGAACTTTAAAGTATTAATCACTCTCACAGCCGTTTCAAAGGCTTAAATTGTCTAATCCTCAAATCCAAACAAACCGGAACCCATACGCTCTCAACTGCTTCCATAATTCTTTCTGCTGCCAATATTTTTTCGCCGCATTTCCGTGTTCTAATATATATATTCCCTATCCTCTGAACTTGTTTTATAAATGTTCTGTTACGTTATTAAAGAATGACATCAAGAAGAAAATTATTTCCATTTATTTTGACATCTAATCAGATTGTTGAAATTCCTCGTTTTTGTAAATATTATGTTATAAATTGAAAGTCCTTAGGAATGCGTCAGCAATGATGCATGACAAATTGTAGATGCCAAAAAAAATATTAATCCTCCAGGCTTTGAAGCTGTCCCTTATAATTTCTTACTGCTGATCTTGTAATTTCTTGTCCTTTGTAATTTCTTACTACTATCTCTTTATCTACTATCCGCCGTTCGTGACCTCTTTGCCAGTCGTTATATCGCCGCCCTCACCACTCTCCCTGCCCACGCACCCCTCACCGTCCTCATCACTCCCTCCGCCCTCTCCGCCCTCTCCGCCTTCTCCTCTTTATCCACAGTCCCCCTATCCACCTTCGCCTCCCTATCTGCCCTATCCGCTCTCGCCACTCTCAATGCTCTGGACATCCTTCGTCGTTCTCGCCGCCATCAACCTACCCCCAACGCCACCACCCATCTCACCTACCTCGCCAACCTTACTACCCTCCCTGCCCCACCCTCCCAAACATCACCACCCTCACCAACACTGCCTTCGCCTCCTTCACCGCCGTAACCGCACATGCCTTACCATACTTGTTGCTCTCGCCACTCACCTTCTCACAGTCCCTATCCCATCCTCCACTGCCCTCACCATTCACACCTCTCCACCCCAGCTTTCACACCATCTCCATCCTCATTGACACCGCCATTACCTCCCTCACCACCGTAACCGAACATGCCTCCTTCACCATCTTTCCCGCCCTCACCACCCCCATCCTCACTGCCCCGCCGCCCACGGCGCGCATACCGCCCGTTGCGGCCCCGCCCCCAGCGCGCGAGATTCCTCCTTTGTGCGCGGCGGAAGGGCCACGCCAAAGGACGGCGCGGCGCGCGGTTGTCCGAGTGATTAGTTAAAAAGTCCCCCACAGAGACAGCGCTGCGCTCACAGGGCTTTAATTTCGCTTACGAGCAGCGTTGTTGGTTTTGGGAGAAAAACCTTTTTGCTACCGAATCACCTCCAAGCGCGTAGAAAGCGAAAGATAAGTAATTGTTTTCTGCAGAATGTTGTCTGAACACACTGAGCGTAAAAGCTTTAATTTATACGCCGCAAACAAAAGGTATATTACAAGGAGAACCAATATTTGAATCGTGTTATTAAGTATACCTGACTGTCCTTTCAGAACGAACCCGACGTGTAGAGAGCGACCGGACTGGGTATCTAGATTTCTTGGTAGTTTGCGATCCTCTTCACTGGATGATTTACGGTGCTACACCGGAAAGGCTCCAGCGCTAACAGTAACAAGTATGAGGAAAGGAGCGATATGGTTAGTTTGCCTTGATAAGATACATGTAGCGAAGAATCAAACAGTTGTCTTAAGAGTGATTAATAAAGGAAGTATATAGGTAAACAAAAAACGTTTTAGCATCCCTGATGCCTTCGCGACATCATTCTCACTTAACATTTTCGCTGGATTTCGAGACTTACTATCGTACCCTCAAAAACACTGGCTGAGGTAAGGCAGAGTCATTAACCTCCGGAGTGGTTTTTTTCTAGTGGATTTATCTAGAAAAGGAAAATCCCGCAAAGCCTCTGTGTAGGTCGGTCGGTCACTTCCATATTTCAAATTATATCGGAGAGGAACACCGCCACTTCCCAGGTTATAACGTGCCCTGTACTCACGGAACTAATGGCCATAATAGGTGATGCACCAGAAAACACTAGTTCTAGTTCTGTGCATCAACTGTAGCAGCTGCAGTGTGTGAGGTCGGGAGGTCTTAGGGTTCGAGTTCCGACTCTGGAAGATTTCAGCTACATAGCTACATAGCTCTATGTAGATTTCAGCTACATAGCTAGGTCGCATTCAGCCGCCGTCTGGAGGAGAATGCTAGTAGCAGGCTGCTCTGATCAGTAGTTTTCCGCGGTTTCTCGGATCAATACCAGGCGACTGCCGGAGCTGTACCCTAACAAACGGCCACGGGCCGCGCGCGATATCTTTCTTTCCTCTTTCTTGTCCTACCCTCATCCCTTTCTTACACGCACTTACGATTATATGCACACTAACACACATACCGGGAGACCGTCCAGGAGTTTAGAGCATGATCCGTCTTTATCGTGACTGGTTGGGGAATACCCCGCCAGCCGACTTGCAGGTCAGTGCCGGATCTCGCCATCCAGGGGGTAAAAATGTACTACACTAGCAGGACTAATGACCTTAGCAGTTGACGTGCCCGAAGTCAGTAATCAATCAGTCAAAGCAACGACGGAGTGTTGTTGACAGACGCTCGTAAATTATTTTCTTATAAGTACCTGGGGAAATCAGGAGATGACCCTAATAAACAGTCCACCCACCTCGCAAACTTTCCTTCCTCATCCCGCTCTCCCCTTACATATACATCTACATTTCCACAACGCTACATTACTAAACTTGTCGGAAAATTAAGGTTTGGAAAGGCTGGACTGTTACTCGGTTGGGGATGATTACCTGGAGATAAGGAAACTGTCCAAGAATAAGTGTAAATTGGTGTTGGATCTTATAGTCGAGTGGAGGAAAAACCGCACGAGTTATAATATGCATTTCACTTTAAGGAATAATGATCAAGGGTTTAACGTGCCTGGAATTACGAAATATTCTCTCACTTAGGAAACACTAAATACTTACTCACTCACATTCATCCAGGAAACATTAAGTACATACTCTCTCACTCACTCATTTGCTCTGCCTTGCCCGTTACGATCAATTTCTAATCTCTGGAGCCGTCTGTCTCACTCTGTGCGCAGCGAAGCGTCCAGCGCATGTGGGAGGCGGCCGCAGTAGGCCTTCACTGGGTGAAGCAGCGCAGCGCGGGGCGCGGCAGGGCGGGGGGGATTCGGGCAGGCAGCCGGCTGGCGAGGCCGCCAAAGCCCGCAGAGAGCGGTCGCCACCGCACGCTCAGTATTCATAGGATCGGGGCAGCGGTACTCGCCCGCAGGAGTGAAGGGCGGGGCCGCGGGGGCGGGCCGACGCGGGGGAAATAAAACCGCTGGCTGCGGGGGCGTGGTCGGCGGCGGCATCGGCAGCTGGGCCATCGGGGGCGGCGGCGGCGGTGGCAAAGGTTGGTTGCGGAGGCGCAGGGGGCGCGGTGGTCGGGGAGGACGAGATTGGAGTGGGAAGGCGGGGAGGTATCGGCGTCTGGCACGAGGGTAACGCCCTCCGCTTCCGATGCCCTATTACTCTGTAATTGGACGCGTGATGGTGGGGCGGGCGCGATCGCTGCGCGCCAGGTGGCGGAAAATAAAATAACGCGGCCGCTGCAGCGGGTGAAACCCGAGCGGCGAAGTCGTTCCTGTATTCCAACGGTATCTCGCTGGCACGTTGTAGCCTCGCTTAACAGCGTGCGTGTCGCTTTCGGCCGCCGTCGCCTACTTCAAACCGTCACCCCATCTTTCCTACCGACAGAGGTGGCTCAGGGCATCAACTGATGTCACTGCAGTTCGAGTCCCGTCGGTGGCAGCATTTTCGGCACGAGTTTGTCAGCTCGGTCGAATTCGGTCGCTGTCTGGAGGAGAATTCCAGCGGACGACTGCTCTGATAGATGTCTTTCCGTAGTTTCTCAGATGTCCAGCGGACGGCTGCTGACGTCTTTCCGTAGTGTCTCCGATCAACACCAGGCGAATGCCGGAGCTGTACCCTAACAAACGGGACGCGGACCGCGCGCGATTTTTTCTATCGCTTCCTTGTCCTATCCTCACCCCCTTGCACACACGTACACTAACATGCACTACACTACCACATAAACCGGAAGACCTGTCGGGAGCTTGTCCCTTCTGGGCGGTGCCCTGCTGATGGGAGAAACCTGGTTGGGGAAAACCCCTTTGGCCGACGATAGGTCGGAGCCAGATCTCGCCATACACCGGGGGAAGATCACCGCCACCTCCAAAGGAAAACATGCACTACACATACAGGACTAATGACACAAGCTGTTGACTCACCCGTAACCACTAACAACCAATCATCATTCCTTCTGCTTCGGTTTCCACCTTCAGTCATGCCTTGTTTGTCTTTATTTAACACACACTTCTACTCCCTCTCAGTCCTAATTCACCTCTTCTCGACCTCTCGCCGTCGACGTCCACTCCACCCATCCCCAAGTCTTCCGTTACGATTTCCCGCTTGCAATCCATCCCCTGACGATTCACACTTTTGCGCGGTTACTCGCAGACCATCCGCCCCCAGCTGCCTTCAGGCAATGGTCGCGATACGACGGGCAGCTGCACGCAAGTTACGACGTACGTGTTAGAACCTATGAAACGAGTTGGTGTGAGTATGATGTCATCCCGGGGCATTCTCGGTCTGCGACCGGCCACGTAACGTAACTTTCGTGTAATGTCCCCTTTGGCACAAAATGTGACGGTTGCGAAATGGAGATGTATTTTCATTGCGGTTTTGTTAGTGGTAAAAATGATATTGTAGGAATATACCACGTGTTGAATTGTGGTATAAGCTCAGAAAGCTTTTATTGTATGGTTGTGAATGGGGTTTCATTTTTAACGCAGTTTATAATCGATGATAATTGGAGAGTACTGGAATAAATGATAGTAAATTATATTTCATGTTCCCCAGTAAAATGTATTGTGAAATCGTGATTTTACATGTAAAGAGAAACATTAACCACCACGTACGAACGAATAAATTCTGGGATGTCTTGTCTACTCTTAAAATAACTTGGTATGTAGTCAGATTTATTAACGCTTCCTCATTAAATTCTTATTCTCAATTTCATCCAAAATGTGAGATACCAGTATTTACACCCGAAATATTCTACAATGTGATTCAAAGAAACAGTAAATTTTGAAAATTAAATAATTTCATGAAAACACCTTTAAAATATTTTTTACATTTAATAGTAAAAATAATGCCATTTTAGAGTACATAGAGTACAATTTATTTTTTGATGATATCATCCAGATGTGCTCCTTGTCCATGCAAACATTGCTGCAGTCTCTTCGTTACATTGTTCATGGTTTGACATAACATCTCAACTGGAATTTTGGCAATTGCTGTGCAAGGTGCAGATTAACGACCGATTGACAGATGTGGACTTCTTATGACAGTATCTCGAGCAGATTGGATGCTGTCTGGTGTACGAACGGTTTGCACACAGATCGACGGTTTCTTTTTCATTGCCGAACCAGTTTCCTCAAAATTACATATCCATATTTTAATTGCATGAACCGATCGAACACAATCGTCGGAAATTACAATGACGGCGGAATTCTCTACGTGTCTCCTCCCCACTGTCATTGTTCTTGTAAAAGGTTTTGATCACAAATGCACTTTGTGCACATCTTCATGCATACATGATAACTAAATGGCAAGGTGGCGTTGTCAGGTTGGCGTACGTTATTCAGAGCTACCAATCTCCCACGGCTACCTACATAACTTTGAATTAATTTCACATTTCTTTGAATCACTCTGTATTTTGTCGTCTATTAACATGTATTAAATTTGGTTTAGTTTTTATTATTGACAATCTTACGAACTGACAAAGTTTCAGTTTAAATTTAATACACAATAATATAAATTCACTGACCGTTCAATCTACAAATCTTACGTTAGCATACATTCTAGTCATCAAAAATAATGTCATTAATTAAGACTGCAACCAGTTCCATGGTTTGGTTTAATATTTTGTACAATTTTACTGTCATCGTATTTCAAAATAATATTTTTTCATTTACTAGCCGATTACCCTCCATTGACCTGGTGATTATTTTCTGTTCTGTTCCTTTCCTGTCCGTCGCCACTCACATGGACCGGTATTTTCGTACTTTCATCGGCAACGTCTGGCAATCGTAACGCCCAGAGGTGCTATGTATTCATTTAACTAAATTATGCAAAAGAATACACATAATGGAGTAACATTTTGTATCGTATTTCTTGAGATTCTTTTCCATCCGCTCAAAAGTACTTGCGCAACATTTTGGTGCAACTATTTACTCAAGAGTTTCAAAAAGAACGTACATATACACAATCTCCCTATGTTCTGAAAATACTACAAAATGACCTTCAAATGAATTTCCTTCAAAATTTCTCGAACAAATGAAAATGAAGATAGAATTTAGTATTGCTATATTACACGTTCACTTTATTTCAATAGTTACTCTCCAGTTTAACCAGATGTGAGAAAACGAGTATTGATTATCACAAAAGCAAACTGTCTATATTCAGTTTGGAGTTGATACTTACTAGAAATAGAATAATACTTGTACTTCATCACAATGATGCATTACAGTGCAACGTAAAAGCACCATTGCAATAAATCCTAATCTTCCAACTTGTAAACCTGCCCTGTCTATTTCATTTCACAACCCAACGTTAAAACCGAGTATTCTCACCCGCGGCCTGGCCTCCAACACAATCTACCACTTTTTCCCTCCAGCATTCCTCACACTCATCATCCCCTCTTGAACCTTCGCCTTCACTCCTTCCGGCCCCGCGCCCCGCCTCCTTCGCCCGCATCGCCCTCTGCCAAAGGGCGCAAAAACCATTTTCGCTCTCTTTTTCCCGCGAGGCCTCCGCCGCCGCGTGGCCAGGTTCGAGTTGGAGAGCGAGCGAGACGCGGCGCGGCGCGGGGGAGGGAGGGGGCGGGGCGCGGCGGGAATCAACGTCAGAAGCAGAGCGAGTCATTAGCGGCTGCCGGGGCGCGGGCGCCGTGAAAGGTTCATTGAGGCGCTGACAGGGTGCGCGCTCGGCGACGGCGCTGAAAGACGCGTCGGATCCGCTTCGACGGTGCCGCGGGGCGCCGCGCGGGGCGGAGTGGGGGACGGGTGCGATGGGGTGCAGTGTTCTGGAGGTGCGAGGAACGCGGTGCAGTTTTGGAGAGAGGTAGACGCGATGGGGCGTGTTTGGGGTCTGAGGAGAGGGGCGGAACGGGTCAGGAAGTAGCGACGCGATGTGGAAAGGGTCGATAGCGATTTGGGGGGATGGCGGGGCGGGTGATGACGTGACATGGCGGGTCTTCACGTGACGTGACAGGTTTTGACGTGACGTGACGGGTCTTGACGTGACGTAACGGGTGGTGAAGTGACGTGGTGGGTGGTGAAGTGACATGGTGAGTGATGAAGTGACGTGGTGGGTCGTGACGTGACGAGTCGTGATGTGGCAGATCACGACGTGACCTGGTGGGTCGCGACATCACTTGGTGGGTCGTGGTGTGGCGGGTCGTGCCGTGACAGACGGGTCTTGACATGACATGGCGGGTCTTGATGTTACGTGACGGATGGTAAAGTGACGTGGCGTGTCGTGACGTGTAGCGAGTGGTGACGTGGCGGGTCGTGGCGTGGCGTGGTGAGCTGTGACGTAACGTGGCGAGTGGTGACGGGGCGTGTGGGAAGCGGGGGATAGTGGCGAGGTGTAATGTGTTGTGACGTGACGGGTCGAGGCGTGGTGGGTTATGATGCAGGGAGTCGGGGCGGCCTGGTGAGGCGTGACGGGACGTGGCGAGGGGTGGCAGGTAGTGGAGGGACGGGACCGGTAGTAGTGAGCTTCTCGCAGCCGGCTGCTCAACGCCGTAATTGGGTGTCGTTAAGCATAGCATGCAGTGGCGTGTAACACGGTAGAAGGCGGCGATGTGGCAGTTTGGGAGTGGCGGGGAGTGGCATGCACGCGTGGTGCAGTCGTTGGCGGGTTGACGGAAGCGGAAGTGGCGCGGGTCGCGAAGGGGAAGGTGCCGGGCGCGATTGAAGGGTGGGGCTACGCGGAAGCGAGAGCAACTTCGCAAACGACAATCGACGCGCTCAGGGTCCTGCCAGGCGAAGTGTGGAAGAAAGCTCTGGACCGAAGAAAGAGCGGGAGTTGTCGGGGAGACGAACGCAGAGGGAAAAAGAACGCTGCAGCCGGAGGAATTGCTGCAAGATGTGAGAAGCTTGGGAAACCAGAGAAGGTGAAATCGAATAAACGCCGATGGGTGCAACAGACCGTACGATTTTGAAGACTTCGCGGAAAGTTGAACTAACTTTAAAAAGATCTGAACTTCTTTCCTGTATATTTTCCCTTTTTTGGGTGACGTTTTCTGTTTGCCCTTCAAGAACGCTTTTGAGAAAATATTAGGCATTTATTTTAATTTATTTTACTTTGTATGTGAGGTTCCAAAAGAAGAAATTTAGAAAACGGAAAATAGAGGAACAAATGACTTTGCAAAACCCCATAAACAACACATTCCACTGCGCAATGTCTGTGCGATTTAAGAAATTACAAAAAATGTATTTTTTTGGTCATATAAATTGAAATACATACAGAAAGCATTGTTCTAACAAGTTCTTCAAAGATGACTAGGGGCATCACAAATCCTTCTAATGTGAAAGAAGTGACAATAAATTGAACAATAAAAATTAAAGATTGGAATACGATAAAAAATTAGAAAACTAATATCCACGAGGAGAGATAATACAATGTCTCTGTTAAGAGTCCTGAGTGATTGTATAACAGCTCTGTAAAAAGCACTCGATTTACATTGGTTGGTTCTGTAGTACAGTGCAAGCGAATAAAGCCGTGCTTCCCCATCAAAATGTAATATAATCAATATGGGCGTACTTTTGAGAATTTCTATTTTATGTGATTATTATGTTGAAGATAGATTCACTGATCTAGAGGGCACGGTGAACGTCCAACAACGCTACAACGCAACTTGCATGTTGAGGACAGTATGGATGGACGTGGGGTGGTCGAACGAAATTATAATGATATGGCAAAGCGAATGAGGTAGATGAAAGGTTTATGGAAAAAGAAATTGCTTAAGTTTGATTGAATCTATTCCAATAGGGATATTCCCATCCAAGAACAAAGAATGCTCTTCGAAATAACGGAGCCATTTTCTCACGGAAATCTGAGAGCCCACGGTGATCGAGATGTAGGTCAGCGATGTACAAATCCCCAGGTCCAGGCAGAACGATGCGATACTGTTCAGGAAACGCGACTTCGTGTGCATGAGCGAGGATAAGAATTCCTCTCGGAAAGCAATGTCTAAGAAAGCAGTTTGTGAATAGCAGAAGGCGATAGAGCGTGAATCTCGCGACGCGTAGCAACGTAGAGCTTTTCCACGCTCCGGTGATAGTGCGGCGCATCCGAAGGTCCTGCGCTCCATGCCGCCTCCCGCGACCCCACTCACATCTCTAGATACGACTCCTCTCCTCCCCCCTTCCCGGAAAGGTTTAACTCGCTACTACTGGCTTACGTTTACACAAACTCACTGTTTGATGGAAACGAGCTCTGTGAATCGTATTTATTCCAGAAGAGTTGGTAGCACAGTCGCTCAATATGATTTCCTTCTTACTGCCTCTTTCTGCCACTGAGATATTATTCTAATTTTTGTCTTATTTGGGTCACTTATATTTATATTAAAATTTCACCTTATAAAATTGAACACGACGTATATTTTCGTTTCGGTCCTTTCCATATTCAACTTTGTTTTTTTCCTCTATGTAAAGCATCTTCTCTGAACGTTTTCACTTCTATCATCGAAGTTTGACAGGGACTCTTTTGATTTAATTTTTTGTTGTGAAATATATTTAATTATCTCGCCTGTATATTTTTTGAAAACCAATAGTTACATCTGTAATTAGTACTCAAGTAGTTTGTAGCGGGAGGTTATCAAAACACTAAATACTGTTGAGTTAAAAATTACTAGCAATGAGTCACCATCCGTGAATGCTGTCTCCTTAACTTTCAATGAAACAAAATTCGTGAGCAAGGGAAAATGTGCTAGAAGTCTACTACATTTGTTTCGTATGTTTTTGTGGCCAATTTTGCCCCCTGACATTTCTTAGACCTTCGTTCGCAAAATTAAATTTTCTCTCTAAATTTCCTTTTCTCCGCTAGCTGGTCTCTTCGTGAAACTGTCTCGCGGCCACGTGTGGTCTTCTCCGAGCGTCAACCTCCGAGGTCTCGTAGGTGACACCGTCACGATCCTACCTCTCACATTGTCCTCTCCACCCTGATGTTTCTTCTCCGCCGGATCCTCTTTCCTCCTCTCCACCTTCTCATCTTTAACAATATTCTCCGGTACAACTTGCCCCAGGGGTTTCCACCAAACCTTACCCGCTGCGTCCATTCCGTCACATCTCAGCCACAACGTCTCTTCCACCATGTATTCTCCTCTTCATTTCTTTTCGTTCTCTTCAATACGTCCTCTACTTCCCAACCCCATTCTCTCCTCTTTGAATCGTCGTCTCTTCTCAGCTACGTTTCTTCTGTAGGTCACCTCCTCTTCTCTATCTTCTCGTGGAGAAAAGAGGACTTTGTCTCTGCTATTTACACTGTACTCTTCTCTATAACATAATCTCTCCTCCCCACCACGCCTATCCGCCTCGCCATGCCCCGCCTCGCCTCTCGCCTCTCGCCTCTCGCCTCTCGCCTCTCGCCTCTCGCCTCTCGCCTCTCGCCTCTCGCCTCTCGCCTCTCGCCTCTCGCCTCTCGCCTCTCGCCTCTCGCCTCTCGCCTCTCGCCTCTCGCCTCTCGCCTCTCGCCTCTCGCCTCTCGTCTCTCGTCTCTCGTCTCTCGCCTCTCGCCTCTCGTCTCTCGCCTCTCGCCTCTCGTCTCTCGTCTCTCGCCTCTCGCCTCTCGCCTCTCGCCTCTCGCCTCTCGCCTCTCGCCTCTCGCCTCTCGCCTCTCGCCTCTCGCCTCTCGCCTCTCGCCTCTCGCCTCTCGCCTCTCGCCTCTCGCCTCTCGCCTCTCGCCTCTCGCCTCTCGCCTCTCGCCTCTCACCTCTCACCTCTCACCTCTCACCTCTCACCTCTCACCTCCCGCTTCTAGCCTCTCGCTTCTCACCTCTCGTCACTCGCTTCTCGCCTCGCCTCTAAACTCCCACTTCTCGCCTCTCGCTGCTCCCCTCTCGTTTCTCATCTCTCGCCACTCGTCTCTCGTCTATCGCCTCTCGCTCTCGCTCTCGCTTCTCGTCTCTCACCTCTCGCTTCTCGTCTCTCGCCTCCCGCTTCTCGTCTCTCGCCTCTAATCTCTCGCTTCTCGCCTCTCGTTTTTCATCTCTCGCCACTCGTCTCTCATCTCTCGCCAATCGCCTCTTACCTCCCGCTTCTCGCCTCTCGCTTCTCATCTCTCGCCACTCATCTCTCGACTATCGCCTCTCGCTCTCGCCTCTCATCTCTCGCCTCCCGCTTCTCGCCTCTCGCTTCTCATCTCTCACCTATCGCTTCTCACTCTCGCCTCTCGCGTCGCGTCGTCCCTCTGCAAACCGCGCACCGTCATTCTCCGCCCTCCCGCCCCTCCCCCCTCTCTCCCGCGCACGCTCGCACTCCGGCGGCGCGGCGCCCGTGGCGTGCGCGTGCGCTTTCTTTGGAGGTTTAAAAAGAAACCGATCGTTTCTGCGGGGGCTCAGCGCGCACCGATCGCCCGCCGATCCGCTTGCCCCTCCCCTGCCCTCGCGCAGCGCGCTGACGTCACTGCGGAGCTGTGCGCGGCGGGAGCGGGGAAGGCGAGCGGGGGCTGCGAAGCGAAGCGGGAGGGCGATCTGACGCGCTGGGCGGGTGGGCGCGTTTGCGGCTGGCTCTCTTAAGAGCACATGTGCAGCCTTCAATGGAACTTTTGCGCAGTGAGCTGCCTTCCAGGAAAAAGAATTAAGAAGTTTTGCAAGAATCAGAAAAGAATTCGTTGTTGAAAAATATATGATGAAATTTGAATGTACCTCCTAGTAACGCAAATCAATAATTTATCATAGAACTTGGGTAATCCAACATTCAGAATGCATTTCGTATATACTTTCGTTAAATGTTTTTGATTCTTATGTTTTTGGAACCATAAAAAAAGATTGGTTTCGGGATTTGTTACTAACAATTTATTTATCTAATCATCATCAATTTCGAAATTTGATTTTCGAACACATTGTTTTCTATATTTTATCTACGAGGGTTGAAGTTCCAGCTCCTCCAAATATCATTTTCACTATAACAACTATTACTACATCAGTCACCCATTGATGCTCTGGTAACTAAATACCTCTCCCCTTATTTCAATTTCCTCACTCCTTATGCATTTATTGTATCAATCATCTTCGCCGCTCATTGAAATCTGTCAACGTCACTTTCTCTCTCGTATCTCTCATTGCATTTCATACTTTCGTTACTCCAACTTTTGCTCTCGTTCACCAGTATAATCAACGCTTTGAGAGCACCCATCTTTGTGATCTTCCGAGCACCCATCTCTGAGATGGCTCATTGCAATAGCTGATTCTACTGTAGCGTCTCTGAGACTGAGGTATTAGAGTTTGAATCCCGACCGTGGCGGATTTTTGCTGCTAGCTAGCTAGATAATTCGAATTCAGCTGCAGCGTAGAGGAGAATTCATTGTCAACTGTGCGCTGCCTGGAGGAGCACTATCAATACTGGAGGAATGAGGGAGCTGTTCCCTATCAGACGTACTATAAGCCGCGCTCTTTCTTTCCTCATCGCGCGCGCTCTTTCCTTCTTCATTGCTGCTCTCTGCCGTTCCTAATACACACACATTCTCTTCCACACACTGTACTGCCACACTTCTCGGGAGACCGGCCGGGATCTTGGGTCCAGCTAGGAGTTGCCCTGCTAGAGATGAAACCTGAAAATGGAAAAAGCTAAGTTGAGCTCCACATCTTACGTTCACAGGAAGTGGAATTCAAAATGTTCACAGGAAATGGAATCATTCGGTCATAACATACAATACACTTACGGAAACAATGATCAAAATTGTTGACGCACCGCAAAACACGAAATACTCCCCCCAAAGCTACGTTCACATCGACAAATGCCCGATTTGGCGCTTGCTGCGGAGGGAGCTCCATCGTCCTTCCAGCGACAGCCTCGCTCCCGTCGGGGCGGGGGCGGGGGCGGGGGCGGGCGGCGCGCCGGCCGACGGTCGCTCGCACGAGGCGATAAGAGCGGAGCAATTAGTGCGGGCGCGGGATCCCCCGGGCACGCGTAATCCGCAGCCGGCGTCTCTCCCGGTCCTGCCACGCCCCCTGCCACGCCCCCTGCCACGCCCCCGCCCCACCCTCGCGCCGCCCCCGGCACCCCGCTCCACTCAACCCCGCACTCGGACCGGTGCAGCCGTTGCGCCGCTCCGCGCTCTTCACCTGCCCAAACCACCCACGACCCCAATCCTTGCCTTCTCTCCGCTCCGCTTTCTGCCTGATCTTCGTCCCGCTTTTTGGCTTTTCTCCGGCTCCCTACCTCCATTTTTTCCACATCTTCTCTCTGCCCATGCTCCTTGCCTTTTCTTCGCTGCACTCTCTGCCTTCCTTCCCTTCAGATTCCTGTCTTTTTTGCGTCCTGTTTGCTGCCTCATTTTCACTCCGATCCTTGCCTTCTCTCTGTTATGTTAATGCCTTTTCTTTGCCACACTCCCTGGGTTCTCGTTTCTCCGCCTTTTCTCTTCCCTCTTTCCATCCCTTTCTTCGGCCCACCCACTGTCTTGTCTCGGACCCACTCCCTGCCTATTCTTCGTCCCGCTCCCTTCATTTTTTCCGTCCCATTCCTTATATTTTCCTTGCCTTCCCTCTGCACTACTCTGTTTCTTTTTTTTTCACCCAACTACCTTTCCTCTGAGACGATCTCTGCCTTGACTCCTCCACACTCCTTGCGTTTTCTGCCGTTTCTCCATCCCGCTCTCGCTTCAGCCATCTCTTCCAACCTGCAACGATCTACCTCGGCTCCACCACCCCTCGTACCAATCCCCTGCCCCCACCCTCCACCGCTTGTTCCGCCCCGGGTGATTCGACCCGATGCCGTTTCTCTTCACCTTTCGCCGAGCCCTTTCTCCAGGCGGCGCCGGGCGCTGGCGCCACGTTCCTCGGCGCGCCCGACCCTCCCCCGCGGCACTTGGTCGCTTTTGACCAAGCGCCGCTTCCTCCGCCCCTGCGAGGTCTCTCCGCGGCCGGCTACTTCGTCACCCTCCGCCCGCTGCGCCCGCGTGAAAGAGCGTCTTCCCCGCGGCCCTCGCGCGCGCCGCTCCTCGGGCGGACAGAAGCCCTTTCCTATCAGGAGCCCCTGACCCGAGTTCATCTCCTCTCACAGTCTTTCGTTGTGGATCAGGCGCGGCGATGCCGGTTTTCCGGGAACCTATCTGCTCTCGGGGCAATCGCCGGCAACGGTCTGGCTGCCTTCTTTCCATTATGTTGCTCTTGAAGCCTTGGCTGCACTGTTTTCTTCTGTGATGAAAGGAGACGACCATGACGTATGGTCGATTTTTTTTATATTGCGTTTTGTCTTACTTTTGTATCGCTCTTTGAGAAAGTATCTTATATATGTGATAAACTATATTATTAAAATTATAGTAAAATTGTCAAATATGTGACTTCTGGTATTGAGACCAATGCATCTAAAAAAATCTTCAACTTTTCTCTCAAGTTTTTATTGATTTCTAATAATTATTTTCTCCGGTACATCATATTATTTATCTTCTGTATGTTTGTCCTCGTATGTATTCTCTTCGTTTGCCTCAGTTACTTATTGGTTTCTCCGTATGTTTTTGTAACTGGGCTTGTACACTGTTCTTAGACGCTAACACTTTGTAAAACTGTTACAACAGAATATATTTACGAGTGTTTTCTGTAAAAGTTATGTTATACTAAAATATTGGAACTTGTATTCTAATAATATTTGTTCTCGAGTCATCTCTTTTAAAACTCTTGTTCGCCGAACGAATCGCTTCGGAAGAGTCATTCATGTATTTATTGTTTGATAATTCAAAAGGTTAAGTAGAATTTGCACTTTTTCCTCAGAACACCACACGGTATTCTTTTCGTTTCAATTTCGTAGGGTCTTGTTCTGACCAGATCGGTCGAAGAAAAATCTTTTTTTGGGGAAAATCCTATGTGCGATTGAGGTGCTAGTGTTGTTCACAGACTCACGGATACAGAGACGGATGGACGCAGAAATGGTCGGGCAGACACAGGCATGGACGGATAAAGGAAACAGACACGGACGGATAATGGACACGGTCACGGAGGGATAAAGGACAATGTCACGGACGGATAAAGAGCATAGACACAGGCATATAAAGGGCATTGACACTGACGGATAAAGGATATTGACACAGACGGATAAAGAACATTGACACAGACGAATAAAGGACAGTAACATGAGGCGGATAAAGAACACAGACTCAGGCGGATAAAGGACACGAAAACGGGCGGATAAAGAACACAGACCCGAGAGGATAAAGGGCAGAGATTCAGAATAGTGGGGAGAGGTATAGACGAACTGAAGAACTGTCAGACGGCTTTGAAATATTCACATTTTCGATTTCAGAGAAGGACAAACTGAGCTCTCCGCAGGTATTCCCGGTGTTCTCTAGTATCCCTTGCATCTCTTTTCACCAACTCCTCGCCATCATTCACTTCATCATTACTGTCGCCTTCAACCACTCAATAATCCATCACTCATGGGCATCACAGTGATCTCAGCACCTAAACGGCCTCTACACCCCAATAAGTAAATAAATGGTTCGCCCATGCAACCGGACTGTGTCACGAGCTCTTCCCAACGAAACGTACCGTGACGGTGGCTGCACCCACTGCCGGCGGTCCACCAGCCACGCGCGCGAAGCCCCAAAAAGCGGCCGCGGTCCACACAAAACCTGTTAATCAATTATGGGAGTTGCCCGAATACTACGCGCGTGATTAATGAACTTAACTTCGGCGCCGCTCGGCTGCGCTGCCGTGCAAATGAGGGGAATTGTGGAGATGCGACGTGCAGTAGTCGAAGCGACGTTTGAGTCGTACTTCAGGCTGTTGTGATACTTCAACCGGTATGATATTTGGTATCGATTGTGGTAAGATGAGTTTGGGTTGGTCGTTCGATATTATTGGACGTGAATATCAAAATTTCCGATATGGATTTTTACAAAATTTCACACCTGTAATTTCATCTGGGGTTAATGCTATGGGAATTAATGTACTTGAATCGATACGATGTTTGAGATCCTCAGAATAATAACGGCGGATCCCAACCAACGTTCGTTTTGAGAAAAATGACTTTTCTGTTTTCGTTCAGGTTCACTTACACTCCGGAGAAATTTTTGATTTAAATTTGAGTGTTTGGCTATATCCCCATTCATTTGATGTATCAGCATATGATAGGTATATGACAGGAATTTACCGTCGTACTTCTATCTGCAAACGTGAGGTCGGTTGGGATCTGCCGTTAGTTTGTTACCGAGTGCCTCATTTGTTACCTATTTTAACTAGAGAATGTTCGAAATTATTGGTCGTTATTATTGAACTAAGTATCAAAAGTTCCGATAGAGGTTTGACACAAAATTTATTTCCTTTTTAGTTATATTCAAATACTGTTCTAATATTTTTTATTACAAAATTATTATTAAAACTTATTCATTTTTTAGTCTCCAATAGTAGCCTAAAAAGAGACAAAATTGAAGAAAGAACGCTCTATTGCTTTATTTCAATTATTGGCATTATCGATTTATAATATGTAGCTATTCTCCTTTTTTGATTCCGATACTTTCTATTTAATGTCAATATTACGATAATATCGATTCAATAAGTATTGACTTCTGTTCCGGTATTATAAAAAAATTAAGTGTCATTCTCATTAGTTGATGCAAAAACAAAAATATTTATTATCGCAATTAAAACAGTCAATCGAACTAAATATTGCTTCATCTTACTTTATAAACTGCGGAACTTTACAACATACGATACATTCATTAATACTTAACAGTATTAATTTAATGTTAGTCGAAGAAACACATTCTGTATTCGCATGAAATAAATCCTCAAATTCATTTCCCAGATATTGAAAAAGTATCTTTAAATTGTTGTCAAAATTGATCACTTTCAGAAATATTTTCTTTTTCCCTGTTTCTAGAACGTGTTTTACTTGCAAATGAGTATCGTACACATAAAAGTAATTAGTTATCGTAACAACTCTCCAGGACTTTCTTGAAGACTAGAGGCGTCCACGACAATTTTGTAACTTTTACTTAAAGTTTTCTTCGCCTGCACGTCTCCAAAGACTAGCCTTACTTGCTCAGCTTCAAATGGAACTCAAGAGTTTTTCAACTTAAAACACTGTATTGTTCAAAAGGTTCTCAACAAAAACTTCATTTATTCAGCACAAATCAACGTCTTATACTTTCTGAACCTCATTAGTAAGATCTCTACATTAACAAATGGATTACCTCGTCTACCTATTTATACGATATTGAACAATTATCAAGTTAGATATATGTGCCAAACTAACCCTTTTTCATAAATTATATTAATAGTAACAATAATAATAATTATTATTATTATAATGTAATGATTTGTACCGGTCCGATAACATAATTTATTAAATAATTTATTGAACAGTATTTCCAGTCGAACTCCAAGAGAATTTAGGCAACGCCGGAAAACAATGAGCGATCGTGCCGCGGAAGGGGAATTTTTTGGAAATCAGTGAAAACGGGAAATTTGGGGCAGGGCAACGTGAACACCATTTGGCGGACAATTTTAGAAAAACTATGACACCAAGATCAAGAAAATCGCACCACGGGTTCACGAGAAATCATAAACGAAAGAATTTGTATTTTTAACATGTTTGAAGTAGCAACATGAAGTCATTGTTGATATGCTAATGACATAGGGAAAACCACATTTCGGTTAATTTCTTGAGAACGCGTCGACGGATTACGTCGAAACTTTGGAAAGCAATAGAGGAAATTACGAGGAATCCGGCAAAATTAGTCTCGACCCGGAGGAACGAATGCAAGACCGGAAAGAATTAATCTAAAGTATCATTACATAGGGGATTAAGAAACAATCGACGCGCGAGTAAAATACAGCAACACCACACGGCATCCCGGAAGGTACGAATATTACATTGTAAATAAAAGGAACAATAAAAAGACCCGATGACAACGGATTAAATGTTTACAAGGCCCAGAAGAAAGATAGTGATTACGAAACAGCGCTAAACACCGAAAATGTCGAACTTGAACATAAAATATAGTGGTGAATTTCAGTCGGTGATGGGCGGCTGTTTTGAAAGATGAACAACGCTAAGAAAAGGACAACAATATTGTGTTGAAGTAGACGGGTGAGAAGCAGCTTAGATCTGGGAGAGGTCAGATGTATGTGATAGTAGTGAAACTTTTATTTTCGGACTTGAACACGATACCGTTGATTTTATTTTGCAGTGTTAAGTAATGAACAGTAATCTATCGCAACATTTATTGGTGATTAATGGAATTTAGGTCGCGTTAGAATATTAGTAGAAATTTAATTATTTTAATTATTCGTCATTTTCGTTCGTGTTTATAGTAATTTTGTAATAGTTGTTTTTGTGTTTATCCCGGAATAATTGAGCCGGCGGAATTAAATTTAAGGACGGTGAATAATCGCCGCGAACAGTAATTTTTGGATTTTGGACGACGGGCGATTGAATTGGAGCCTGGGCAAAGGAGACTGGTAGCCAGCGAGTATCTACGTGTCCAGCGGGGTTGGAAGCAGACGGCAGTGCTGTGTAGGCGAGATGCGCAGAGTGGCAGAACAAGGGAAGTGACGACAACCTATTTTTTTATTATTGCGTGAATGAAGGAAATCCACAAAAAGGAAAGACATTCTGTTGAAGACCAAGTATTGTTTCATTAGTATTAGATTAAATTTTAGGGTACAACAGAATGCGCATTCGAGTGAATGAGTGTAAATATTTTTTTTGTTGTTATGTGTGAATGTGTATAATTAATTTTATGGGTTATTGTATGTGTTTGAATATTAGTGTCAATGTGTTTATGCAAAGGAGCAGAAATCGCCGCGACCAAACGAATGCGGTGATGTTCATAGACCGTAACGGGCAGAATTTGTGTTAAATTTGCTAATACAGTAAAATAAATAGATGAGCGCCTACGGCGGGTCATTTGAATTTTGAATTGTGTTATGTGTACGTTATTTATTAGCTAGAAACTGACCCAAGCACGATCACGCCGATATTTTTTTTTTAGTGTTCTCCGTATGGAGCGATCACGGGATTCACGCCAAGGTGAGGCGGGCAAATGCTAGCTGAGGCGCGGGCACTAAAGATCAGCCGGGAATTAATAAGTAGGAAATTGTGTGACAGTGGCGACCAACGTGTATGTTCAGATGTTGAGGTTTTTTAGGTTTATGTGTATGTTTATGTAGGTGTTTATTTATGTTGACGTATATGTTTATGTTTAGTTTAGTTCAGTTAGGCAGGAGCCTCTTTTTCGTTACTACAGTGGCGCCCAACGTGGTGGGCGTGAATTAAAAAAATATTGGGTCATCGTGCTGTAATTAGACAACAAGGGTCAGTTCATACAATAACGGTAGAACCATGGAAACGCGTAGCGGAAAATTGATTAGTGTACGGGATGCGTCGGAGTCCGAAACAATTTCTGCGTACGAGGAGGGCGAGGATTATCAAAATATAAAAGAGTGTACTGTAGAAGGGGAAGCCAATGTAGCAGGTGATGTACGGGAGGCGGCGACAGATCAGGCGACCGCGAGCAGAATCCCGAGCGAAGAGCCAGCGATGGAAGAGCCTACACTATCCATGATATGGCGGTTACTGGTCGACAACGTTCAGATGACTAGGGCGAATGAAGAACGTAGTGCAAGGCTAGAAAGTAATTTGCAAAGCAAAATAGAGAGCAAATTCGGAGAAGTGACAGATCAGATACGGGGGATTAATTCCACGTTAGATAAAGTGCAGTGTGAACTGCAATCCACCGTAGCGAGCATACGCGAGGAAGTGGGCGCGTTCAAAATTGAAATGGCCGCGCAATTGTCCAGGGTAGAACAGGAAACGAAGGCGATTGAAGAGAAGGTAGAAACTCGCTTTGCTATTCAGGAAGTCGTCAACCAGCAGGTGAATTCTAACCTCGATGACGTGAAGGTGGTCGTAGACGGGCTGCAGAACAATATACAATTGCAGCAAGTGCAATTGTCGGATATCGGCAAGGGTGTCGAGGGCATTCAAAACGCCGCGAGACGCCAGGACGTTCGGCTAGGGCAGCTCGAAAAATCGGTGACCGAGATTGACGACATTAGGTCGACCGTGCAGGGCGAAATTAAGAATTTAAAAACAGCAGACAACGGGCAAACTAGAGAGATTGATGAGTCAATCTTACGGAAAATCGCGGAACTAGAACGACAAGTGGATACGGCACGTAGGTCAACGACCTTCGGCAATGTCGCAGGGCATGCTACATTGCCGAATTATTTACGGTTCCACGGTGAGAGTAAAGAACAGCCATACTCGTTCTTAACAGCTCTCGAAAATTACTTCACAGTAAACGGTATTCCCGAAAGTGTTAAGTTGAGGTTTGTAGAAGAGGCGTTAAGTGCAAAAGCGCCATATTGGTGGCAGGCCTTGACGCCGACGCCGACAACTTATGGGGAATGGAGGGCTAAGTTTCTAGAACGATACTGGAACCAACACCATAAATTTGAACTGAAGTACCGGTTGATGTCGGAGAGATTCCGTAAAGGGGGCTCGGAAAGCATGAGCGATTTCGTGACGCGGAAAGTAAGCGCGTTTAAAGTTTGCAGTGAAGAATTCAACCCCGCTGAAATAATCAGAATTCTTATTCGGCAAATGCCGAACAGGATCCGCGAGCTTTTGTGGAATAACATGCCCGAAACAATAGACGACCTGATAGAACGCGTCAGTCGGTTTGATCGAGCGTATGAAGGGGACGACCATGACGCGCAAGATGATCGAAGCCAGAACTCCGGTAATGGTTACCAGAACCGGTATAGCAACGGGAAGAATAGGCAAAACAACATTTGCGCGATGGAAGCGCGAGTAGAAACAGAAAAGGGGAAACAAGAGAAATCGCAGGGCGGTCAGGCACCGCGAAAATCGGAGCCAAGAGAGAGCGACGTTGATCGAGTAAGCACGGAGCGAGCGGTTCAGGACACCCGGAATCACAGTACGGGAAATGTAGAGGCGACGCAAGTGCTTTGGGAATGCAATGGTAGATCGGAAAACTAGAAACGTTTGGGGCGAGACGGTGGCACGAACCAAACGACGTGGGAGAAATCGTGACGGTCATGGCTACGGCCAGCATTATTGTTGAAGGGGACGAATTGCTAAGAGAGGACAAAGTGGAAGGAGTAAAGCCGAGTAAGTGTTTGATTTTAAAAGGCACGTGTTATGGAAGGGAAGTGCAGGCATTAGTGGACTCGGGAAGTAGTGTAAGCGCGGTGTCAGAAGAATTCTGTGAGAAGGTGCGAAAGAGCGGGCAAGTGTTGATAAAGCTGCCGACGCGGAGGCTTCGTGTCGTAATGGCGAACCGAAAAGCGGCTAATACCACGGGAAAACAGATCTGGCTGGGATTGGATCTAGGGGAAATGACCATAGAGGTAGCAGCGATCGTGGTCCGGGGACTGATCCGTGACGTCATCCTGGGTATGGACGCACTGAGGGCTTACCGAGCCGTCGTCGACGTAGGTACGAGGAAAGTGACGCTACGATCGAGAGATTGTATCGGAAGCGGCCCAGTGGTCGCCGAAACGGATGAGGCGGAGGTCGAGGGAGACGAAGTCCAGGCTACAATGGAAGAGGTTCTCCAGAGCGTGGACGAGGCCGTGAACGGTGTCATCGACCAGGAAGACTGCCCGGGGCGAGTTCGGAAACTGTTAGAGGAGCACCTAGAAATTTTTGGAGAATCGTCAGAACCAGTGAAGGGTTATCGATTCAAGTTGGAATTGAAGGACACCGCACCGTTTTCCACAAAGCCGTATCCCATACCGTGCAAGTATAGGGCGCAAGTGCGCGAGCTAATAGGTGAAATGGAGCAGAAAGGAGTCATTAAGAGGGCAATAACCCCGTACGTCAGTCCTCTGGTAGTAGTTATTAAGAAGAACGGTAACATTCGAATATGCCTGGATGCAAGAAAGCTGAACGCAGTCACGATCCCACGATACGAGACGCCACCTACAATCAATGAAATGATAGTGAAGTTAGGAGGAGCGACGATTTTCAGCGCGCTCGATTTTTCGTCCGCTTATTGGCAGATCGAAGTTGAAAGGAGGAGTCAACAATTTATTAGTTTCAAATTTGAAGGGACGGTGCCTTTACGCGATTGCCATTTGGATTAAAGAACTCGGGGGCGGCGCTGATTCGTTATCTGGACGACGTGATACCGGAAGAATTAAAAAGAACGATGGTCATGTATGTCGACGACATAATTTTGTTCTCATCGGATTTGCAGTCGCACCTAGCAAAATTAGAAGGAAAATTTAGAATTTGGGTACCAGAAGAAAGCCGAAGAGAATTGGCGACGTCGACCCACGAGCACTATGGGCACTTTGGAGGCGGAAAAATAGTGCGGATACTGGCAGACTATTGTTACTGGCCGAACATGGGAAAGGAAGTGAGGCGAATAGCGAGTGCATGTGACGTGTGCCAGAAGACCAAACAACCAAATCGGCATTGCGAAGGAGAATGGCAAGCAATCGTGCCGCAAGGGCCTCAGGATCTGTATGCAGTGGATTTATACGGCCCGCTGCCGAAGACGAGGTTTGGCAACCAACATCTATTCGTCATCATCGATGTGTTCACGAAGTTTGTGCAGATTTTTCCCATACGAAAGCCGAATACAGCTAGTTGCGTACGCCAAGTGAAAAAATTTATTGAGATGTGCGGAAAACCGGCCCGGATTCTTAGCGATAGGGGAACTCAGTTTACAAGCGACAGGTGGAGAGAGGAGATGGAAGCTCTAGAAATCTCTGTTCACTTCACGGCTGTGCGCCACCCTCAGAGTAATCCGAGCGAAAGAGTAATGCGAGAATTGTCGCGATTATTCCGAGTATACACAGCAGAAAACCATCGGGCGTGGTTTGAGGCGGTGCCAATTTTGAATAACGTCCTCAACGCCGTACCGCATTCCAGCACCAACGTGACGCCGTGGGAAGCGCACTTCGGAAGGAGGAAGACAAGACCATTTGATCGTATTCGGATCCCACCAGAAATCGGCGGCGTGCAAGAAGTGGCAACGAGTCAACAAATAGTGTACGAGCAGCTACGGAAGTCGGCAACGAGCAGGAAGAAGGCCCAGAAACAATGCCAACGGAAGACATTTAAAGCTGGAGACAAAGTACTAGTCCGAGCGTCGCATTCGTCCTCGTCGGACCAGAAATTGTTTCGTAAATTCTTTCCGCTCTATGACGGCCCGTACACTATAAAAAAGGTTTTAGATAACAACAATGTTGTGTTAGTAGACGGAGAAATAGATAAAGGAACGCAAAACATTTATAATGTAAAACTATATAGAGAAATAGAATGACGTTGGTAATAGCTAGGTAGCCAGTACTAGTAGTTGAGAAAGGTATGGTTACAATGTAAAATGTACAAAGAGTTGAGATTAAAGGTGACAGTAGCAAGTGACAAGGGTGACAAAAGTCAAATGATAAAGAATAGCTTTTATGAACAAAGTGTAGACGTTAAAAGGTAGTTTGAAGGTATCGGTTAAGATTAGTTGTAAGGAATAGTTTATAAGCAAGAAAGGAAGATTGTTTAGATTAAGGCACCGGTGAAAGAAAAGGGTGACAAGTGTAACGTGTGATAGTGCGATAATAGACGACGGTACAATGTGCAGTGCAACCGCAAGTGTAAGTGCTAGCAGGTACATCCGTCGCGAACGCGAGTAGGTTGAAGGCAGTGTTAGCCAAGGTCGTAGACACTGGGGCGGCCGAGTAGAAAGTGCATGTGGCAGCAGGTGCAAGTCGCGCCGGCAACAAACAGAGTGTAGACTTCACAGTGCAAGAACAGTGATAGATGTCAACTCAGTATGATGGCATCATGAACTGAGTAACATCTTAGGCGGGGGGAGATGTAATGATTTGTACCGGTCCGATAACATAATTTATTAAATAATTTATTGAACAGTATTTCCAGTCGAACTCCAAGAGAATTTAGGCAACGCCGGAAAACAATGAGCGATCGTGCCGCGGAAGGGGAATTTTTTGGAAATCAGTGAAAACGGGAAATTTGGGGCAGGGCAACGTGAACACCATTTGGCGGACAATTTTAGAAAAACTATGACACCAAGATCAAGAAAATCGCACCACGGGTTCACGAGAAATCATAAACGAAAGAATTTGTATTTTTAACATGTTTGAAGTAGCAACATGAAGTCATTGTTGATATGCTAATGACATAGGGAAAACCACATTTCGGTTAATTTCTTGAGAACGCGTCGACGGATTACGTCGAAACTTTGGAAAGCAATAGAGGAAATTACGAGGAATCCGGCAAAATTAGTCTCGACCCGGAGGAACGAATGCAAGACCGGAAAGAATTAATCTAAAGTATCATTACATAGGGGACTAAGAAACAATCGACGCGCGAGTAAAATACAGCAACACCACACGGCATCCCGGAAGGTACGAATATTACATTGTAAATAAAAGGAACAATAAAAAGACCCGATGACAACGGATTAAATGTTTACAAGGCCCAGAAGAAAGATAGTGATTACGAAACAGCGCTAAACATCGAAAATGTCGAACTTGAACATAAAATATAGTGGTGAATTTCAGTCGGTGATGGGCGGCTGTTTTGAAAGATGAACAACGCTAAGAAAAGGACAACAATATTGTGTTGAAGTAGACGGTGGAGAAGCAGCTTAGATCTGGGAGAGGTCAGATGTATGTGATAGTAGTGAAACTTTTATTTTCGGACTTGAACACGATACCGTTGATTTTATTTTGCAGTGTTAAGTAATGAACAGTAATCTATCGCAACATTTATTGGTGATTAATGGAATTTAGGTCGCGTTAGAATATTAGTAGAAATTTAATTATTTTAATTATTCGTCATTTTCGTTCGTGTTTATAGTAATTTTGTAATAGTTGTTTTTGTGTTTATCCCGGAATAATTGAGCCGGCGGAATTAAATTTAAGGACGGTGAATAATCGCCGCGAACAGTAATTTTTGGATTTTGGACGACGGGCGATTGAATTGGAGCCTGGGCAAAGGAGACTGGTAGCCAGCGAGTATCTACGTGTCCAGCGGGGTTGGAAGCAGACGGCAGTGCTGTGTAGGCGAGATGCGCAGAGTGGCAGAACAAGGGAAGTGACGACAACCTATTTTTTTATTATTGCGTGAATGAAGGAAATCCACAAAAAGGAAAGACATTCTGTTGAAGACCAAGTATTGTTTCATTAGTATTAGATTAAATTTTAGGGTACAACAGAATGCGCATTCGAGTGAATGAGTGTAAATATTTTTTTTTGTTGTTATGTGTGAATGTGTATAATTAATTTTATGGGTTATTGTATGTGTTTGAATATTAGTGTCAATGTGTTTATGCAAAGGAGCAGAAATCGCCGCGACCAAACGAATGCGGTGATGTTCATAGACCGTAACGGGCAGAATTTGTGTTAAATTTGCTAATACAGTAAAATAAATAGATGAGCGCCTACGGCGGGTCATTTGAATTTTGAATTGTGTTATGTGTACGTTATTTATTAGCTAGAAACCGACCCAAGCACGATCACGCCGATATTTTTTTTAGTGTTCTCCGTATGGAGCGATCACGGGATTCACGCCAAGGTGAGGCGGGCAAATGCTAGCTGAGGCGCGGGCACTAAAGATCAGCCGGGAATTAATAAGTAGGAAATTGTGGGACAGTGGCGACCAACGTGTATGTTCAGATGTTGAGGTTTTTTAGGTTTATGTGTATGTTTATGTAGGTGTTTATTTATGTTGACGTATATGTTTATGTTTAGTTTAGTTCAGTTAGGCAGGAGCCTCTTTTTCGTTACTACAATAACAATAATAGATTCATCATAGAATAGACACATCTCTTCCAGCCAAAGGTCTTCTGTTAGCCAACAAGGTTAGCTCCCCTCTTTTTACAGCCTATGTGCTTCTTCTGGTGTAAACATAGTTTCTAACCTAGTTTACAGTTTATGTCTTAATCTACTACTTATATATTAAATGAACCACTCTTATAGTTTACTTTAAGAGTGGTTTACTTACGGTACTTTTTTTACTTTCTACGCTTTCTGTGTTACCTTTTTTCTACAATTTTATGTAGTTCACTGTTCCATCATGTGTTTTGCCTTCCCACATGTCTCTTCCTTATTCTTGGGTTTCAAGTTATAGAATTGGTTCAATTTTTTGACAAATGCAACATTATCTCCGCATTTCTAGTTCAGTTTTTGGCAATTTTTATACTTATCCTACTTTTGTTCTTTTTCTTATTACTTAGTTTTCTATTCTTTTTTCTTAATAGAGGTTTGGAAATAAAATTACAAAATGTCGAAACGCATATAATTTATGAAATTGAGATTTTTACGTCAATAGTCTAAGAATATACCTTCTTACAAAATGTCATATTACAAAAATAATATTTTCCTGCTCAGTGCTGTAAAAATAAAATGTATACCAATAGTTCGCAATATTCAGCGAAAATATTGTGTGCGAACTACTTTAAAAACTATTGACAAATCCAAAGTCGTAAAACTCTAAAAACCTATCCAGTTTTGTAGCTCTCCAGTAAAATTTAGTTATTTTTGGAAACTACATTTTGCAGTTTAATGAGTAATATGAAATATTTTTATTTCTTAACTAGCTGACCCGGCGAACTCTGTTCCACCTTAACAACCGGTCCCATCTTTTTCTCGCGTCGCACTCACTGTGAGAAACTGTACTATCCTTGTTGCACTCGTGATAATAAAGCAATTGCAGATTTGTGTTTTTCTCTCAAACAAAGAAGAATTTCAAAAAAAAACCGCTCTGATATTAAATAGATAATTAAAAAATCTATTACGTAGCAGAGCGTTTTTTAAATTGATTTTTGTTTAAGAGAGAAATACAAAGCTGTAATCATAGGGACCGGCTGTTAAAGACAATAAATAAGCAGATTTTGGAATTTATAAAGTTAAATTGTTTATTAGAAAATATAAATAAAAAAATTAAGTAGATTAATCATTCATTATTGTTCCTGTATTTTGGTGCATAGGTTGCACTCTTGAGTTAAGTACCTTAACGCGAAAACATGCGAAATCACGCGAAAACGTGCGAAAACCTGCGTTCTCACACAGGAACGCTGTCGAACGGGATAAACAGTATCCTATGTCCGTCTCCTGGCACTAAGCTTCCTGCTCACCAATTTTCAGCCAAATCGGTACAGCCGTTTTTGAGTTATAAATAGTGTAACTAACACGACTTTCTTTTATATATATACTAGCTGACCCGGCGAACTCTGTTCCGCCTTAACAGCCGGTCCAATCTTTTTCCCGCGTCGCACTCACTGTGAGAAACTGTACTATCTTCGTTGCACTGCGTACGTGCAAAAACGTGCGTTCTCACACAGGAACGCTGTCGAACGGGATAAACAGTATCCTATGTCCGTCTCCTGGCTCTAAGCTTCCTGCTCACCGAATCGATACAGCCGTTCTTGAGTTATAAATAGGTAACTAACACGACTATATATAGATACAACGGCGAACGAAAGGCGGCTATCATTATCGCCTTCTGTTATCAGTGCGGCGTTACAACAATGGGTTACAACAGGCAACAATGACCGCTAACATGCGAAATCACGCGAAAACGTGCAAAAACGTGCGTTCTCACACAGGAACTCTGTCGAACGGGATAAACAGTATCCTATGTCCGTCTCCTGGCTCTAAGCTTCCTGCTCACCAATTTTCAGCCAAATCGGTGCAGCCGTTCTTGAGTTATAAATAGTGTAACTAACACGACTTTCTTTTATATAGATAGATATATAGATTATAGATTATTTGTTTAAAATATTTTTTTGGAAATTTGAGAGTTATCTCAGTCTTTTTGCCCCCCCCCCATTTCGACCTCCTAGAAGTTCGACGATACGTACCTGGAATTTTCTGAAGTGCGGTCGGCTGCCTGCACCGCACGTAACAATCGGGGGCAGGTTCTCATAGTTCCGACGACCGCCGCTGTGCGCGCTGACCGCAGACCGCTCCGCCGGTGCAGCGCCTCCTATTTGAAGTTAACGAAACGCGAGTGAACTTACCTCGGAATTGTTTGCAAGCTCCGGAGGCGCAACTACAATAGACTTCCTGAGGCCACGCTGAAACAAAGCTGTATTCCCTGCTGACCGCGAGAAGTAAACACTACCTGTACGTTCCTTTGTGTTTCATTTTGCGACTATTGTGAAGTGAGCAAGTGCTTTCAAGATGCAGCCCACAAGCAGAAGTTTTTATTCTTTTAACGTCTTATCACCTGCGTTAGAACTTGTAAATAAATGTTTTGCATCTTTATGATAAGTCTTCCAAACATGCCAACAAAATGTACTGGCCAACAAAATATGGAATCCATAATAAAAACAGGTCATCCTTCACCTTACTTCCTAAAAGTATAGAAATCTCAGGACAGCTTTGCAAGGTAAATGTTATAAGATACGTATTTTAAATTTTCAACATGAAGTTTGTTTGCTAATAATATCACCATGTACTCTCATTTTACACAAAGAGGTAAGTGCATAAAAAAACAGAAAATCCTCCTGACAATGACTTGTTACACTTTAATTTAGACTCGCAACCTTTTGAAGTGATGCAGTGACATGCTTTCTTTTTTCGTAATTACACACGTTCAGACACAAGTAGTACATTCCTTCACACACTATACATCGAAATATTTAGCGCCCAGCATTCCGAGGGGCATGTAATGAAGTCGTAAACGCCATCATTTCCGCGAGTCCCGTCATAAAGAGCTGGGTCCGCCAACTGCCAAGCGTAGTTTTAAACTCCCCAACGTCGGTCAAAGCCGCCTGAACCCGCAGCGCCGGCAGTCAGGGGCGGAGCTGGGGAGGGGGAAGGGGGAGGAGAAGTGCAGCGGGCCGTGTCTCTATCTCGTGGATAATCCGCGTGGGCGTGGCAGGGCGGGAGGGGGGAGGGCGGACGGCTGCGGAGCGTCGGCCAGGAACGCCAACGGTGTTAGCTAGCGGGATGCAGGCTGTTACACCGCTCGTCCTTAAATTACTGAGAAATTTCATATGTCGGTCCCGCTGACCGCTGCCCTGCCGGCCGGGCTGGAATTTTCATTAAAAACAGCTAGTCCCCCGGGCGGGCGGGCGGGCGGCGCTGCGTCGCGTTGCGTGGGGTGGGACGCCCGAAAAAGGCTGGACGGTGGAGATCCCCTCCCCCCTCCCCCGGCCAACTACCCCCGCCGCACGTGTGTGTTTTGTTCGCGCAACCGCACGCGCTCTCGTTTAACTGCGAGGCGGACATGCTGATAAGGCCGCATATGTGTCTCGCGACGGTTGCTGGAATTTTCCTCACTCTTGAGCCTCGCCAAAGGCCCAGTAACGAGCGACGCAGCGGAAGCGGACGGGCAACGGACATCTCGAGTCAAGTGCAAGAGCTGCGTGGACGGACACGGGTGTTGGGGCGGGGTATCTCCAGGAGAAAAGGTGGTGCTCCGGCGTGCGTTGGCACTCGTTAGAGGGCGTCCTAGTAAATGAGGAATTCTATGGACGGCTTTGGGACACTCGTTATCAGTAGCACACCCAAGGGGGTCGTGGGGATTTAGTCTTCTCTCCAAAGAAAAGGCGATAGCATATTTTTACAAAAGTAGTTTTTATTAGTACTATTTTCCTGTAGTAAAGAAAGTCGTTCAATATCTCCACAAAATACATTTGAAAAAATTCTAATTCAGCAAATAAAAACAAACTTAAAAATCAGTATAAATTAAAAACCCATCGTAGGAAAACGTTAAGTTGGCTGAACACTGCACCTAGAACCCCCTCCTAGAAAAATCTTGGATACGCTACTGGTGCACAGTTAAATTTTGTATTTATTTTCTATAAAAAAAACTGGAAAAGCTCGTCAAGCAATGTTATTAAAAACAAATAAATAATTAAGCGTAAAATCTTCGAACTTGAAAATGCTACAACCTATTACATAATACAATATTTATTCATACACTCACTGAGTTCCTCTGTATTGTAGACGTGAATTTATAGAAAGGAATTAGGAAATACCTACTATAACAATAAATTCGAATAAAATCAACAAATATTGACAATAAACTCACAAAATGTCTTCGACATAGTCGATTGAATGATCGATTTGGCACACATAAATTGGTTATAAAAGTTCACCTACAGAAAGCGAAGTTCATGAGTGAATGTATTATATTTTTAATTTTTTTATTTTTTCAAAACGTGCGTTCTTTGAGGAAAATGAAACTGTATTGAATCAATCCTAGCAGAACGCAAAATTATTGTGCAAACTCTAATAACCAAGACAAATAACGAATCCTAATTTTTCCTGATCCTGATTTTTATTCGGTGTTGGAAGTGACAAAAATATTTCATAATGAAAAATCGTCACGCTCTCATTGTGAGGAAGGCAAGCCGGCAGGCGTCACTAACACGCAAATGGGTGAGCAGGCAGGCAGGCGACCGCAAGGAGTGAACACAGAACATGAAGGCTTGAACAGAACACGAGGTTTGGGGAGAGAGAACAAGAATTGGAACTAAAAATGTGTAGGAATGAAAAAGAGAATCTAGGGTCTTAAAGGAAAGACCTTGACTAGAAGCTAGCATTGAGAGGAATACCAACGGGGAGCAAATTTATTGGAGAAGTGGGGCGTGGAGATCTGAGGCGAGGGAGCGGCGTTATAGTGCAAAATTCGGAAGAATACGAAGTACTGGCGGCAGAGCTGAATACACCCTGAATAGCGATGGGGGTAGATGTGTCGTAGGGGGTAGAGGTGGCGAGAGCGAAAGAATGTTGGCCATAGTGTAATCGAAAATGACGCAGAGGACGGGGATGGTTGAGACGACGAGCGGGATCGGTTGTAGCAGGGGTGAGTGGCGGGGAATAAATAAAGGGAGTGTGGATAGTAGGTGGAGAAGGCGGGGGTGGAGGTAGGATGATGACAGCGAAGGGAGACGACGGGGATGGTTTGATTGTTGATTCCGGGTAAGTCAACTTGTATGATCATTAGTATTGTTAGTGTAGTGAAAGTATTTCATGTTTGGAGTTCGCCCCCGCTGGATGATGAGATCCCGCATCACGTACATGTCGACGTGCTGGGAATTTCACGTCTTCAGGAACCTCACCCAACGGAGAACTTCCACAGTCGGGACAAGCTCTTAGCTCCCGGCTGGTCTCCCGGCATGCTTGGTAGTGTAGGTCGTGTAAGTGTAAGCCAGTGCGAAGGGAGAGAGTAGGATAAAGAAGAAGAGGAGACCTCGCGGAGGGTGTGGTTCGTTTGTTAGGGTACTGCTTCCGTATTCGCGTGATATTGATTGAATGATTGATTGATCGCGTGGTATTGAAAAAACGGGAAAAACTACCGATCAGATCAGCCGGCCCCTAGAGATCTCCACACAGTGAGTAAATTCGGTCTAGTTTCGTGCCTAGTATAAAAAATTCCCTACCGTCAGATCTCGAACACTAGGACATTCAGCAGCGCTTTTGAGTCAACTTCAGAGTCGCTTCAGAGTCAGCGGTAATGCTGGTTCTGAGCGAAACACTTCCGCTACCGCACTGGAAAGAGGGAGTGTGGCAGAGGAAGGGCGCGGGGAGGTTGGAGAGGTCACGGACAGAGGGATGAAACGGGGTGGAGGGAGATTTGGGTGGAGGAAAAGGGCGAGTTCATAGGGTGTGCCGTGGAGGCAGGGGGCGGGGATGAAGGGATGTGGCTTAGTGATAGGAGCCGAGTAGATGGTGACAGTGTTGGTAGAGGTTGTGGCGGTTGCGGTGACGGTGACAGTGGAGGCGGTGGCGGTGGCGGTGATGGTAGTGGCGGTGGTGGTAGTGGCGGTGACCCTAGAAGTGACTGTGTTTGCCGGTGGTGGTGACGGTGGCGATTACGGTGACTTTGGCGGTGGCAGTGGCTGTAGCTGTGGCTGTGACTGTGGCGGTGACGGTGACAGTGGAGGTGGTGGCGGTGGTGGAAGGACGGTGATGATGGTGGCAGTAGTGGCTGTGGCTGTGATGGTGGTGGTGATGAAGGGGGCGATGGTGAAGGCAAAGGCGGTGGTGGTGATGTGGTGGCGGCGGGGCTGAGTTTGCCGGGTCCGAGGCGGCAGCGAGGCGTTGCGCGCGGCGCGGCGCGGGGGCGGGGGCGGGCAGGCGGGCGCTGCATCGCAGCGTCGCGTACAATGGCGCCGCCGGACAATAGGGGCGCGGATTCCTATTAAGCGCCGCGCGCCGTCTCCTCCTCGGCCGCCGCCGCCGCCGCCGCGCCGCTGCGCCTCCACGCGTCCATATCCCTGCTTCCCCCGACTGTCTCGCCCACGCGCCGGCCCCGCGCTGCCCCCGCACGTGGCGCCTTCGCTTCGCTGCGCTTCGGCTAGCGTCGCCTCGCGCGCTTTTCCTCCGCTAGAGCACGGCGCGCCGCTCACCTCAGTACCGCCTCTTATTTGGCACGACTCGATGTGCTTCACCCCTCTTTCCGTCACATTCCTTATTGTCTAGACGGTGTTATTGATGACATTCATGTTACTCTTATGAATAACACCTTGTTACGAAGACACCAGGGTTATGTGTTCACGATGTACATTTGTTTGTTTTTAATGGTCGAATAAGTAATACCCTGTGTTCAGTTTGTAATCTAGAACTTATAATGTATTGAAGGTCAAGAATAATAAATGAATAATACATTGGAAGACTTTTTATCTACAACAGTAACAATTTTACATGGTTTCATAGTTTTTATACGTCGTCGTATCTTCAATATGCTTTAATTGTGGTGTGGATTCTGCTTTCTACTGCTTTTCTTTCATTAAACATTGCTTCTCTTCAGCTTGCGTTCACAGTTAGCCAATACAGCTCAGATCGATATTCTGTGTAGCTTTTAGTTTTACTTTCATCTCGTTTGACACTTTGCGTTTAGATTTTCATGCGTCTAGTAATAATCTCGTGAGTTTTTTTATACAACTCACATCATATTCTTTTCTACTAACAAACTGAATAGACGGTTGAGAATAACGTTGATTCACAAATTAACTTTTCAATTCCGTTTCGAACTCTTAAACTCTGCTTTTTGTGTTCTTTCCCATCTCTCTCTCTCTCTCTCTCTCTCTCTCTCTCTCTCTCTCTCTCTCTCTCTTTTCTCTCTATCACTTTCTCTCTCTCTCTCTCTCTCTCTCTCTCTCTCTGCTTCATTGACGCTATTTCTATCTCCATTTCTCTTTTTTATACATATGTATTCCTTTCCATCTCCTTTTCTCTTTCTCACACAATCCCTCCCTCACTCCACTTCTATTTCTCACTTTTCCCCCTCTCCCCTTCTCCCTACACTTCCCTTCCCTCTTTCTCTCTCTTTCACGCTTTCTCGCTCTCGCGTTCTCTGGCGCTCTCTTTTTCTATTTTTGTCTGTCGCACTCTCTCACGCTCTCTGGCGCTCTCTTTCTCTCTCTCCTCCCAATCTGTCTTGAGTCGTTCCAGCGATTCCCCTCCTCCTGATTTCTGCTTCTCTCGACACGACGCGGCCGTCAAGGAGCATCGCCCCCCCTGCCCTCATCCTCCTCCGCCGACTCCCCCACCTTCCCTGCCGCTGCAGAGTTAGCCAATTGGAGGGCGGCGCGCCGGTGAGGTGGTCCGTGTTTCGAATCTTAAAAATCGCGCGCGGGGCCGATCATGCATTCCGCGAGCGGGGGTAATCTAGAGGCGGCGGGCGGGGGCGGGCGAATCGGGCGTGTAACGACGCGAACGGGGCAGAAGGCAGCACACAGATGCGGCGATGGTGTAGCGGTTAGCGTATCGGACTGCTATACCCAAGTTCGCGGGTTCAAACCCGATCGAAGCCGTGGATTTTTAAGGGCGAAAAAATCCTTCGTACGCCTTCGTTCGGAGGGGAAGTAAAGCCGGCTGTCCCATGTTAGTAGATTTACTGCATGTAAAAGATCCACAAGCCTAAATGATGCCTCTGAGCTAAATTCAAATCGCCTGTTTCGTCCCCTAAGTAATACCTTCTTTCTCTTGTTGAAAGGAGTGTAACGAAATTTGCGTGGTCAGACGGAAGAGCAGGCCTCATGGCCTGAGTCTCGCCACGTAAAATAAGGCCAATTCAATTCAATTCAAGGCAGCACACAGAAGCGTCGCGAGACCCTGGCAGAGGTTCCAACTGAGGTATGTTGTATTTGTGGGACACTTGGTGAACCTTCCTCCGAGCACTTACTTCACTGCTAATATTTCAGACGTGTATTCTAAAACGTTGCAAATCGAGAACATTATCATAATATAATAATTATCTAAAAATAAGTCGTATTATCGCTATTGTACATTGCTTTATTTGTTACTGATCCGGTATTGTTGATATGACCTTCACTACGTAGTTTGATATTCACTGCATAACTAACATGGATCGCGAGGTTCGTGGTTACAAGGAAAATATAAAAACGTTTGATTGGTGCTACATATTCTCTTATGAAGGGAGTTATGAAAGAGAATTATTGGAGGGAAACATGAAAAGACAGAGTCAGGTTAATATGTAGTTAATTAGTAAATAAGTCAATCTGAATCATTAAAATTACGTAAAAAATCATATATATATATATATATATATATATATATATATATATATATATATATATTGTATATATATATATATATATATATATATATATATATATATATATATATATATACACAACTGGTTCTAATGATCTCGCGGAACAAATATCTCGATCATTAGAGCCTTTACAACGCCCTTGTTGCATAAATAACGATTATGTGGTTAAATCAGCACATCATGTGGTATTGAGAAAAATGAATAGAAATACTTTTTAATTCATTCTGCAATCATTTCCTACCAAACAAGAATAATCAGACTAATTATTTGTAAAATCAGTCAAAAATCAAATAAGTGCTTTTCTATGCGTATACTTATTAAAAGAGGTAAGAAATCCGACTTTCCGTAGAATTAATTAGTTAGTTTCCGTAATAAACTAATTAGATATGTTGGCAGATTTAACCTGGAACTACTTACTCATGTAGTAATTTCATATTACTGACGTAAATTGCGATGTAGCGATAACAAGGAATCTAACGTATCTGTTGTTTGGGCTAAAAAAAGACGAAGCCTTGAGAATGTGCCATCAATGAGCGAGTGAACTGCGCAAAAGAGAAGGCAAAAGTGATGATTCGCAATTCGTCCTATACTGCGGAGTGAGTAAGGTGCAAAACACAGCGTTTCCTTCTGTTCCGGCCTTCGCAGCGCGGTCGTCTCAGGCTGTTAGAGGACATCAAGGACGGGGCCCCTTTTTCATGCGCCTACGGGAGGAGCAGGCGCCGCGGAGCGGCAAGGCGCGGAAGTGGCAGAGAATTCGGAGGCAGAGCGTCTGCAGATCGAAGGCGTCCTTAACAGCATTTGTTTGTGTCGGCCACCGCGCCCGCCGCCGCCGCCGCCGCCCCTACCGCCGCTGCCTCGCCACCACCACGCACCCGCCTCACCGCCGCCACCGCCGCCGCCACTGTCGCGGCTGCCGCCGTCGCGGTCGCCATTACCAACCACGCCCCCTCTGCAACCACCGTCGCCGCCACTCCTATCGCCGTTTCAATCCACTCTCCCCGCCGTCGCCGTCGCCCCGGCCGTCACCGCCGCCGTCGCCGCCGCCGTCGCGGACGCCTTCACTAGCCACACCCCCTCTGCAACCACTGTCGCCACCATCCTCGTCGGCCTCCCCATCCACTCGCCTCGCCATCGCCGCTTCTACCATTCCCGTCGCAGTCGCAGTCGCCGTCACCAACCACGCCCCTCTCTGCCACCCTCTTCTGCCGCCTCCACTCTCTTCGCCGTCCCCATTCGTTTACTCCGCCCTCACATCCACCCACGCCGCCTCTGTACTGCCGCAGCCATCGGCGTCGCCACCCCACTGCAATGCCACCATCACCTTTACAACCACACACGACACGGTTCAACCTCAGCCCCTCTCCACTGCCACTCTCATCTCTATCCATGTACCATCCACGCCACCCGCATTATCACCAACACCATCGGTGCAATCTCTGCCGCAGCCTCCACCACCACCACCAACCCTGTCATGCCGCTTCAGTATCCCCTCTATTCTCCATCGCCACCCGTCACTGCTCATCACCCTCGCCATTGTCACAACCGCTCCCGTCTTCTTCACATCCGCTATCACCTCCACCTCCTGCTTCTCCTCAAACTCGTCTCCGACTGCGCCGCCGCCGCCGCCGTCGCTTCCGAACCAAGAGACCGCTGCCGTTGTCGTCTCCGCTTCCTCCAACGCAGCCACCTCCGCCTCTGTCTCCATTTGCGTCACCGTCCCTGCTTCCGCCGCCGCCGACGAAGACGCCTGCCTGGCGCCCACGGCTTCCGACTGTCGCGGCGCGCTCGCCTCCAACGTCGCGACGGTCGCGCAGCGCCTCCGAGAAATGTCAAAATCAGCGAACGCTGCCAGATCGTGTTCTGTCACCGATCGGGTCACTGTAAAGTCGTTTGCCGCTGCCACATTAAACTAATTTGTCTGGCTCATTCATATTCAACAGGGTACGCCTTGTATCTGTCACTTTAGTTCTCTTTACAGGGCCCCATCTTGATCGTGGTTATAGTTTGAAATCTCTGTTTTTCTCGTATCTTTTTTTAAATTTATTTCCTTGACTTACCGTATAGATAATTATTATATCGCATGAAAAATGTTAAAATATTTTATTTCATTTGCTCCTTAACATTTATGTATCTTCAAAATCCCTTATCCCCCACCCATTTTAAAAAGCATTGGGACACTACTGTGAGCAGTGCAGTACATTCTGTGAATACTCCATTGTCAAGTGTTCTACGCTACTGCATACTGTATAACGGAATGATCAAGATGAATGTTGTGGAGAAATGCAGTATAAAGTTTACATGCAATATTTTAACAATAATAAAAAAAGCACAACATTCTTACCTGATTTCTCTCTACATTAAAATTTAAACAATTAAACAGCCGAGACTTGCAACGCTTCCGAAATGTTATATAACAAAGTCTGTTGCATATGGGCTAATAAAAAATTGGCGTATGTCTCTCTCTCGGTGCAACTTCCCGCATTGTATAATCAATATTTACAGTAAGAATCTCAACTTCTAAAGTTCTGTCAAACACGTTAAATGTTACATGATTAATTATCACAAATATTAAATAAAATTTTGTATGACTACTCAAAAATTCTGTTAATTGAGATATTCGTTATTTTTTGTGATAGTGTTGCTAAATATTTCTATTCTCTCTTTTCTATGGAATTACTTCGTTTCAATTTTCAAAAATCCTCTTTACGACCTATGTATATTCTGCTCTTCTATACTTACATGCCGTGTTTTATCCAGATCTGATAGTACAAATATGTTTCACTGTCTGCTCGTCATTACCTCATTTGATGTCTTAACCCTTTCGAGTTACCATTTACACTTGCATCCTTACCTTTTGGATTCATTCAGTTTTTTTCACAATAACATTATTCAGGCCAGGCTACTAATTTGTCGGGAAGTTTCTTCTTTACATACATAAATATTCCTTGTCCTCACGGCCCCTCATATGCCATGCCCCTAGGGACTCTAAACCCAGGGCAGTGAAATAATCCGTTCATGTGCTGCGTGGCTTTGCCGAGTGTCCTTTCAAAGCAACTCATTTCACGGCGCGCGAGTTACGGGAGGGGTCTTTATGAATAGACTCAAAAGTCACACACTTCAGTGAAACTGCATTTACTCTCATACGTGTCTCGAATTTCTTCGTTATTCCATGTATTATTATATATATTTTTATTGTGACATTTTAATATTTTCACTTATTTTCACCTTCCATTTCTTTTATAATTCAGGGAACTGGTGAAAAGATAGCGATTACTGGCCGCAAATCAAGAAATTATGTAAGAAATGTAATGCTCTTCCTTAAATGATACACAAAGTTACTCATAAACGAAATTTCCAAATTTTGTAATGAAACAATTTTAGCTTTATTTTAAAAAATAGTATCAATAAAACGTTTAAAATATTGGTATCTGATCATAAAAAATAAGTTAAGCAATTGAGACAACAGTAGTGAAGATGCAGTGTAATTATATCTCCAGTACATTTTCCAAATTACAAGAATTTGTTCAATAGATAAAAAAAAGGGAACCAGAATATTTCATTGGTGTCTCAAAAATTCTAAATAATTATACAAGTAAAAGTTAAGGTTTACATTAATTCGGAAATATATACAATTTTAAAGAACATTATATTCAAATGTTAATTTTTGTAAATGAGAATTGTGGAAAGAGAACAGTAAACTGGCGTATGGAAATAGCCACTTACGGAAAATATTTAGAACTACACTAAACTAAACGAAGCAATGTAAACGAAAGAAATTTTTTGTAAAGGTGCCACCAACATCACAGGGATCGCCAAAAAATACACCGTCTTTGGTTGATTGATTGTTTTTTTCGTGTTTCCGGGCGCGTCAACTGCTTTGGTCATTAGTCCCGTAAGTGTAGTGAATGCTGTTTTCGGGAGATGGCTGTGATCTTCTCCCGCTGGATGGTGAGATCCGGCGCCGACACCGATGGCTAGTGAGGTTTCCCCCTAACCAGGATTCTCCCACAAGCGGTGCACCACCCCAGCCGGGACAAGCTTTAAGCTCCCGACCGGCCTCCCGGAATATGTGGATGTGTAGTGCATGTTAATGTGTGTGTAAGGGGGAGAGGACAAGACAAGGAAGAGGAAGGAAAGATTGCGTGCGGTCCGTGGCCCGTTTGGTTGGGTACTGCTCCGGCATTCGTCTGGTGTTGATCGGAGAAACCACGGAAAACTACCGATCAGAGCAGCCGGCCGCTAGAATTCTCCTCCAGACAGCGACGGAATTCGACCTAGCTGAAAAGCTAGTGTCGAAAATCCTGCCGCCGTCAGGGCTCGAACCTACGAACCCGGTCAGAGGCGCTGCAGTGGCATCAGTTGATGCACTGAGCTATCGCTCCCGGTCCGTCTTTGGTGGTTCAGGGCATCAACTGATGTCATTGCAGTGCCTCTGACTGGGAGGTCCTAGAGTTTGAGCCCCAACGGAGGCAGGGTTTTCAACACCAGCTACATAGTTCGCTGTCAGCCGCAGTCTGGAGGAGAATTCTAGCGGCCGGTTGTTCTGATCGGTAGTTTTCTATAGTTTCTTCGATCAAAAACAAGGCGATTCCCGGAGTGGTACCCTAACAAACGGGCCACTAATTTCACACGATTTTTTCTTCCTCTTCCTTCTTGTATCATGACCCCTTACCAACACACAATTATGCGCTATGCTACTACATATGCGCTACACTACCACACATGTATACACTACCACATATGCCGGAAAATCAGTCGACAGTTTAGAATTTGTCCAAGCTGGGGCGGTGCCTCACAGGTGGAAGATACCCCTTAGGGGAAAACACCCGCAAGCCAGCGTGTAGGTCGGCTCCGGATATTGTCATCTAGCGGGGGAACGTGCCCTCCCGCGGCAGAAACCTGCACTACAGTTACGGTACTAATGATCTGAGCAGTTGATGTGCCCGGAATCACTAATCAATCAAAAACCACCAAATACAACTTCTACATGTATCTCGAAACAAAAATCTTTCTCAAACTATAAAACGCATTTCTAGAACAATTAATTTCAATAATCGTTCGTCCTCCCAATAAGTCGTGAAGTGGAGAGTTCGTGTTAAGGGCGTCTCCACTGAACAGTTGAGCGACCTGGGGCTGCTTGGTCCACGCGGTGGTCGGGCCGGACTCGCCAGGCAGAGCTCGCGTTTCGCAGCCGCGCGACTCGCAAGAAGCGCATAATAATCCCCTTTGTGCGACCGCGACCGGCGAGCGGCCACAGCACACCCCCTCCCCCCCCGTCCTCTTCACGTCGGAGGCCTCGCCGCTCTTCTGTTTTTGCTCCGAGGTTTCTTGGAGAGTGGCGGATGCGTGGACAACGACGGCGGCGGCTATGTAGTTGGAGGCGGCGGTGGCGAAGAGGCGGGTGGAGGTGCGATGGATATGGAAAAGGAGGAGGGAGGAGACGGATGTACGAGGGGTTGGTGGGGGAGTGGGTGTAGAGAGTCGCCGAAAGAGAGTCGGAGGTGAACGTGGAAGGGGTTGGGACGATCGTGATGGTGGAGTCGTATGCAAGGATGAGGGAAGCGGGTGGTGAAGGCATAAAAATGGAGGTGGCGACGGTGATGATGATGGCAGTGTTGGCAACCATGATGGTAGTGATGGTGATAGCGGTGCCGACGGCGGTCATTGATGTCGTTGGCAGCAGAAATGACTGGTGACATGGTGATGTTTACAACGATGATGACGATGACCGCAGACATGACATCGGCGGTAATGATGCCGTGGGCAACGCTGATGATGTTGGTAGCGATGATAACGTTGGCAACGGTGAGCGTGTTAACAATGGAAATGACATTGACAGTGGTGATAACGTTGATGATAGTGATGACATTGGCAGCGACGACGTTGACGGTGGAGATGACGTTGGTAGCGAAATGACATTGGTAGCGAAATGACGTTTGCAGAGGAGATAACGTTGGCAGCGGAGATGACGTTGGCAACGATGATAATGTTGCTAGCAGTGGTAATAGTGGCGGGGGAGACGAACATGGCGATGGTAATGTAGGCGGTAGCGACAGCGGCTGCACTGACGGCGGCGGCGATAGCGGTAGCGGGAACGATGAAGGTGGCGGCGGTAGCGGAGCGGTGACCGTAAAAGCGGCGGCGGTCGGTAGCGGTGACGGTGAAGGCGGTAGTGGTAAGGGTGACGGTGAAGGCGGCGATTGCGGTGAGGGTGGAGACGGTAGCAGTAACGGGGACGGTGAAGACGGCGGCGATAGTGGTAACGATGGCGGTGAAGGCGGCGGTTGTAGCGGGAGCGAGGAAGGTGAAGGCGGCAGTAGCGGTAGTGGTGATGGTGAAGGCGGTGATGGTAGCGGTCGCGGAGACGGTGAAGGTGGAAGAGATAGCAGTAGCGGTGATGGTGAAGGCGGTGGCGGTGGCGGTAGCAGTCACGGTGACGGTGAAGGCTGCGGCGTAGCGGTAGCAGGGACGGGGGAGGCGGCGACGGTAGCGGTAACGGTGACAGTGAAGGCGGCGGCAGCGGTAGCGGTCACGGTGACGGTGAAGGCGGCGGTGGTAGCGGTCGCGGTGACGGTGAAGGCGGCGCTGCCTGCGACAGCAGAGCCGGCCTGGGGCTTAACGTCACACGCGTCGACTTCCCCTTCTGGCGGTCGCCCTCACTTCTTCCAAGTTCGACCATAACAAACTGGGGCGCGCGCCTTGTTTAGCCGCTAACAGGGGCTAATGGCGGCATTAAAGGCGGGCGCGGGCGCGCCGCGGCGCCGCCCACGTTCTTCTCGGCGCTTGCGGTCTGCGAACGCTCGCTGCGGACGGGAGGCTCTAACGCCCGGGCAGATGGCGAAGCAGGGCAGCCACCGTACGAGCACTGCTGTGGATTTTCAAAACATTTCTTTGTTATGAGAGTTAAACAAGGGATGTATTTTTTACTGATACGTTATTACTAGTTTGATGCCTTCGATACGAAGCTTGATTTCCACTGAATAACTTACCTTTATCGAGATGATCGTGGTAAAGAGGGAATTACGAAAGCAGTTGAATGATGTTCTCGTATGGATGGAATTATAAGAGGGAAATACGAAGAAACAAACCGAGTCAAGTTAACATTTTGCTAATTCATGTATTAGTAAGTCTGAATCATTAAAATTAGGTAAATGAAGCAATTTTGAAACAAGATAAATTTTATTTTACTCTGTGTGAATGTTAGATAATAAGTTCCATTTTTCAATAATTGATAATACATCAATAACTGCATAATATTTTTTTAATATTGTAAAAAAAGTAAACAATATTTTAATAAAACAAGCAATAAAAGCAGATTGTTTTATCGATGGCCCATTGTCCAGATGCGGCACTCTTGTGTGTTCCATTTTTTTTTTCCACCGTAACGTCACCATCATCATCACAAACAGATCAGAGACAGGTATGAGGTGAGTTCTAGTGAGATATTGAACAACCACCTTTTCAATGTGCTACTAATAACAATTGCACTTTCATCAGGCTATTATTACATTTATTTGCAGCAGTAATAAAACATACTTCATTGTGATCATTTAAAGTATTACAGAAATATACTTTATGGTTGGTATTATCGTCAATGGGATTCTGTGTATTCAAATGAGTAATTACAAAATTGATGGATTATTTTCAACTACTTTATACGAATAGTGCATAAATGAATGTATTTTTAAGTGTAAAATGAATTCGTGTTTGTGCAGGAAAGATAAAACAGTCGATAGAGAAATACAGAAACGATCGTACCAATTCCCGATTTCATTTGAAGCCGATACTCGCCTTTAAAATGAAATAGAAACGTGATTGAAATACTTCTCCTTCATCCAATGTGCCTGTGGACGGCGGTCGTCCGGGCACGTCGCGTTGCAGCCGACTTGAAAAGCAACGAAGCTCTCATCGAAGACTCGTTCCTCGGCAGCAAGAAGGCTCCGAAGCGCCTCTGGGTTGGGGCAGCAGAGAGCGAGCGGACGGAACAGTGCGGGGGCAGTGGCAAGTTGCACAAGACGCTCAGCGGAAGATTGCTTTGCATTATCGGCTCCGGACGGCGCCTCCTCGCGCTGTGGCGACCGCCCAGTCGCCGCGTCCGCCCCTCCCACGCCCACGCCCGCGACCTCGCCTCTGTCTGCGGTCGCCTACATTCCGTCACTCCGCCCTAGATCGTGCCTTCGGTCCCCAACATCCCTTCCGTCCGTCCCACAACCCCGCCCCTGCTTCGGATCCGAACATCCCGTGAATCCGTCCGCGACCATGTGTTCGGACCCAAACACCCCTTCGGTCAACCCCGCTCTACTCTTACCCTCGCCGTCGGATTCCAACATCCCGTCTCTCCGCCTCCTTCCCTGCCCCCAAAATAACTCCCCGCTTCCTTGCCCTACAGTTTTCCTCTCCCGCCGATACCTCCGTTGCAGACTCAGACTTCACCCATGTCGCCTTTCCCGCCCCTGCACCCTCCGTGACTTCACCCTCATCTGCGACCTCTACCCACGCCTCTTCATCCACCCCTCTTCCTCTCTGCTCGAATCCACCCCTCCCCACCCACCGCGGGCGACGCGCTCCTTGAAACAAATAGAGCGAGACAAAGCCGCGCCGAGCGGCAAGAGCGAAGGCGGTGCTCCCGGAGCGCGGGGCGCGGCCAGAAGGGGGCGTGGCGAGACGGGGTTGGGGGCGGGGGTGGCGCCGGCGACCGCGACTCTCTACCACCCGGACGAGAGCCTGCCGTTCGGCGGCGGCCGCCGGCAGGGGGCGGGGGCGGGGCCGCGCGGGTCCAGAGGCGAGGGACGCGCCCGCCCGGGGAGTTAAAGCGAGTCCCGCCCCCTCAGAGGGGAGCCGCGGCCGTGTCGAGTAGGCGTCGCCCGACCACTGGCAGTACGGAGATAAAAAAGAAGACTCGTTTAAATGCTGATTCCGGCCCTTTGATGTTGCCTCGGTGTACGTTGACAGTTGATTTCTTCTTCCTCCGCCCTTCGGCTCCGCCTGCACCGCCGCCGCCGCCTCTCGAGCAGTCCAGGGATGATGCTAGAAGCAGCCGGCGAGCGGGGGTGGGGGCGGGGCGGGGGCGGGGCGGGAAAGGCCGGGATGAAACGGAACCCCGACGCGCTCCCTCGCTGGGGTTTATGCGTCGCCCCGCACCGGTCCCCCCGCTCCGCACGATTGCGACGCCGGAGTCTGCAGCGCCCTCTATTGGGACGTCGCGGAATTAGAGAGCATGCCGCCTTCCGAACGATCTCTTTTGCTCGCGGAACAATGCCGTATTGCGGTAAGACCCGGCGCCCGCGCGCGCACGATCTGTTACTCGGCGCTTGATGGTGGCGGGTCGGTCGCGCGCGTCTTTTCTCCGTGGGGGGTTTGATCTGAGGGTATTGGTTCGGGTGGGCGGGGTCGGTCTGGGGCGCCGCTCGCGTGTCCCGCGCTGTATGACCAATTGAGAAGCGCCTCCGCTGCCGGTTGACCTTTGAGAGCGCGGCGGATTGGTTGCGGATGATCCCGGAGCCGTCGCACCGGGCGGAGGAGCGCGGTGCTTTTATTGAGTGGGGTTGGAGGGGGCGGGGGGGGGGACAGACGGAGCCGGAGGCGGTGGTGGCTGAGCCTGGGTGAGCCAACGTCTGTCCTGTCTGCTTCTGCGACACGGCTCGCTCCGTTCCGTGCTCTCGCGCTTCCTTTGGGATCACGGGACCGAAGTCAATTCAAATGCGTTTGCTCATAAGTTTTACATCTCTTTGGAAAAATATTACGAATGTAAAGTTGAAGTCGAAAGGTTGTCAACTAATACAAAAAAATACATCGGTTGTCGAACATTTTGGTTCGCGGAAAACGAACAAATCGGCTAACGAACATTTCCACGAAATAGAAAGTTCAAATGTCGATCACCTCTGAATGCAGGAAATATAAGCTGAGACAGGTTCTTTTGTAATATTAGTAAAACTTCATTGTATTGGTATTTTTTATTGTTTATGGAAAAATACTTAAACATTATATACTGAGAAATGCTGAAGAGAGAAAATTATTTCATTTGGAGGCATGTTTAGGATTCTGTGAAACACATTTTTTTTAATTCTACGGTTTTTGAAGTGGGTTATGGCCCTTAGAAGGTCTCTCTTAGCTCCGTATCGCATTATCGGTCGATTTATTGATTAATTATTTCGTTTTCCAGGCGCATCAACTGATTTGAGCAATGGTCCGATAAATGTGGTGCATGTTTTTATCATGAAAGGTGGCGTTGTTTTTCACCCACTGAATGGCGAGATACGGTGCAGACCTACACGCCAGTTTGAAGGGTTTTCCCTTCGAAGTATCTCAAATACGCGGGATACAGTCCCAGCTATAACAACATCTATTATGTCTCCAGATATGTGTGGGTAGTGTAGTGTAAGTAAGAGATGAGGGTAGAACAAATAAATCGCGCGTGGTCCATAGCCCATTTGTTAGGGTACTGCTCCAGCATTTGCCCGATGATTATCGAAGAAACCATGGGAATCTACCGGCCAGAGCAGTTGACGGCAAGAATTATTCTCGACAGCGTCCGACATCTAGCTAGTGTCGTAGATCTTACTACCGTGGAGACTCGGACCTTAGACCTCCCGGTCAGAGTCACTGCAGAGTGACATCAGTGCCCTGAGCCACCTCCGCCGGACGCGACATCGCGTGGCGCGCCGGCTCCGCGCGGCGAGCGAGTCATTAAAAGTTGCAAATTCGATCCGCGACTGAGCTAATTAACGCCGCTAACAAATTGCTTTTGTACCGCGAGGCGCCGCGAGGTGCCGCTGAGCGCGGAGCGTCGCGGCGCAGGGCGTCGCTGTGCGGAACGGTGGGGCCCGCCGGGTTCTCGCGGGGCGCACGGCCCCCTGCAAACGCCGACGGCGCTTTCGGAGTTTGGTGCCTCTGGGCTTCTCGACGCTGCTCTGTCTTTCCCAAACGCTCGCGGGGGTGGCTCGATTTTGGAACAACCGATGGTTACAGTCTGCAAGGCAAGGGTCGGTAATGCACAGTGCGAAGTAATAGTTCTTATATTTATCCAACATTTCCCTAGTTTTTTTATCACCATCAACTTTTAGGCAGGAAAAGAGATGAATAGAGTCAGTTATGACTGCGGATATAAAGAGACAATTTTGCAGTTTGCATTGAAAAATGAAATATCTTGCAGCTAATGCAATTGCAAAATTGGATTTGAGCCAAGACGCACTAAAAATTCACTTAAGTGCATTTTTCTATTTGTGAGAAGTTATAAAGTACTCTCTAATAAGATTTTTCCATACAAACGTACTAATATAACCAAATAATTCAGAACGAATATTTTTTCTTGAAAACATACGTGACATTATTTCATAATATTTTAACTAATTTTGTTTATGATGTAGTTACTAAGTTCCAATTAATTTAATAATTAGATAATTAATGGGAATTGAAATGAACTTTACTCTCTTCCTAATTTAAACATCTTATCGCAAGTTTTACAAGTTTCGCATTACGGATATTTTGAAAAATATTTGAACACAGAAACCAAATGCTAATGTGGCAAAGCGATTTTACTTCGCGAGAAAGCAGTCTTGTGAACTGAATCCTTCGTGCTACCTGGCACTCAACGGACTTGAAAATCCCTCTCGCACGGACTCGAGTAATTTCAACGCGTATAGATTCGCGCTCCATGAACGATCGCATTTGGAATAATTCCCCAACAAGCCATACATTGGAGAGCGCTGGAGCACTCTAGTACACCCTAGACTCTGGTGTGGTTTCGGCACTTGAAGTAAAATGGAGGTTCTCAGAACCATGGAGGAAACGGAGAACCCTTGACAAGCGTAACAAGTGCTATCGAGCTATAGTGTACAGAAGTGCATCCTCCAATGGCATTACGTCTTACTGCAGCAACACAACACATGTTTCAACGAACTAGGATTTGCGAAATTCTGAGAAGGGGCATTTCATATGCTTGGACGAAATAATGCAGAGTATTCTCTTCTTGTGTCTTTTTGTTTGTGTAATGGGACATAGCCCTATATATTGAAACACTGAAGTTAGCGAATAATTTTAAGTGTAATAGCGAAGAGCTCGTGAAAAATGTAGGTTTTCTCCGATGATGTCAATTACCAGTACTGTTATGTACTACATTGATCCAATGATTAGAGCTAAATTTTATTAACGTCTATTTTATCGTTGCGTTAACTCCAATTTTAAATAGAAACGCAAGTCAAAGGACCATGGACCAACGCAGGACACGGAAAACTGTTTATCTTAATACAACCAAGACTATCATGACTGGTAGTAACGTTGCGAATAATAAACACCAAAAAGAAGCGAAAACACTTGTTTTTTTTTCAAAAACATGTGAGCAGATAGTCGTCTTTGTTTGGGTTTGTGAATGCGCGTTAGTATGCATAATATGAAATTCAAACATTAAGTGCATGAAAAGTAATACTTACTTTGTTTGATAACGGGAGAATACCAAACGAATACTACAAAGATTGTGGAGAATGCTTCTTGTAAACTAATGGCAATATTTTCCGGAAAAAATGATAAGTTTTTTATTACATTTCCTTTGCTGCATTCGCTTTCACACTTTTGAAAGAAACTGTGATCAACTGTTTTCTAATCTTTGTACTATACATACAGGAATAATACATTCAAGGACCTGGAAGGTAATATTTGTAAACGGGCTTCAGCGCTTCTATCAACAACGGCAAAAAAAGTGAAAAGCTATTACAATTTATCTAATTCATCTAATGTCGAAGTAAAATATCTACCGCAATAAGCGAGCCCATTAAATACCTCATTCTTTAAATAAATTCTCTTAGATACTATTCATGGTTGGTATAGCGTTTGACGGCAAGTAGTGGTGGGGTTACTGCCAGATTCAAATGGTGATCCAATTTTCGACTCACTTTGAGGTTTAGTTGGGTTCGATTGGATCAACGTTGAAGGACGTCAGTCACAGGATGGGAGTGCGACGGTAGGGACACTTGTGTGGGCATTGGCTCTGCCGAGGAATCTTCTCTCTTGTTTACTCTCCCTTTACATGCGGTACTACCGGTACTGAACCGAATGGTGCTAGCGGTTCTAGCAATTCATTCCCGGCTTGCTCTGCTATCCTTTACGTTTGCACAGGTCACCGTCACCCACAAACCTCCCGTTTACTTCCCCTTTGGTCCTCTGCGACCGGTGACCGTCGTCACAACATTTCACACATACAACGAGGACCCAAAATCAACTGCCACCGCCGAACAGGAGCATCTCTAGAAGCATCAGATGAGACCGATTTCATTGAGATCCTAATACTATTCAGCAAAGCAACTTCCTTGCTGATGAACGCACAACGGTTGATTACTTCAAAATTAGGATAGAATTGCTGTGCATTCTGATACTGTGATGTAAAAAATTCAAGAAGCTAGGCCTGACTAATATTAAGACACTTTAGTTTTTATAAGAATAGAAATTAATAATAATTATTTATTGTCAATGGTTTGCTTTATTTCTTATTTATTATCAACTGTATACTTTTCTCCTTTTTTCCTATAATTTGAATAAAAAAACATACCATACAGTTTCTTCAGTTTACTATTTATCGTCGAAAGTAATGCACCCTACCTAATGATTGTATTTTCTTGAGAAATTGTCAAACGCCCCAACGGATGGCCTATTAAACACTTTCGATTACTTCTGTGAAACCACGCACTCGCTCAATTGAGCCTCCCTTCTGGTTTGATATAATTTAATTCATCGCTTATTAATTGCAGCGTTACTGCTGCCTCACATTTCAGTTGGAAGGTTGTTTGCCTTGGACGTGACAAATGCCGCTGTGATTTCCGACGATTCCTCGTCGGCGCGATTGGAAGCGAAGCCCGGACGCGAATTCTTCGTCGCTGCCTCCACTCCCTCCTTTCTCCCCCAGGGCGAGGAATTCCGCCGAAGGAAATATTTTTTCGGCGCTCGCAGAGGCCTCGCACAGAATGCCGGCGGCGGCGATCGCGGAGACGGAGGCGGTGGCGGCGGGAACGACAGGGGGGCGATGGCGATCGGGTGAGGAGACGGAGACGGAGGTAGGGCGAGAGCGAAAAAGAAGGGGTGGGAGAGGATTGGAGGATGATCGAAAGAGCGCGGGGTGAGAGGTGGATGGCGAAGCGAGGTTGGCGTGGGGGCGGCGCGGGACGACGCGGGGGCGGCGCGGGGACGGCGCGGGACGGCGCGAGGCGGTGCGGGGGCGGCGCGGGGCGGCGCGGGGGCGGCGCGGGGGCGGCGCGGGGCGCCTGAGGGCGGCGCGGGGGCGGCGCGGGGGCGGTGCGGGGGCGGCGCGGGGCGGTGCGGGGCGGCGCGGGGGCGGCGCGGGGGCGGCGCGGGGGCGGTGCGGGGCGGCGCGGGGGCGGCGCGGGGGCGGCGCGGGGGCGGCGCGGGGGCGGCGCGCAGGCGGTACGTGGTCGGAGCGGGGTCGGTTGGGTTCGGAGGTGGTGGCTGTGGTGGCGGTCTTCTTTTATCGGCGCTACACGAGCCCGCACTTCAATTCACGACTGGCGCGGGCGCGGGGGCGGGGCGCGGGGGCAGGGCGCGAGGCAGGGCGGGGGGCGGCCGGGGCGTCCTCTAATCATAGAAGCGGGCCCGCCCGCGCCCCGTCTGCCGCTACCGCCTCTTTTATGCGGACGCCTCGTCGGCGGGCAGCCTCTTGATCCGCCCGCAATCGCCTCCACTCCGCTTAGCTCCATCTCGGCGAGGCGGTCTGCGCATTTCCCATCCGTGGGTACCATACCGTCCCTTTCCACTACTGGGGATGGTCATGGCAATTCTCATTCATACTCGAATATTCGAAAGCCTACGTATCGAAACGGTCGATATATTGGTTAAAGTCGTTGATATCCACTAATACTCTTAAGTTGGTTTTTAAAAACTAAAATATGTTTCAAAATGTGTGCTTTAAATATTTTGCCTTGTCATATCCCTACTAATCTAGCACTGTTTGATTAAGAAACTACGCTTGGTTCATCCACCATGTATTTAAGAAAAAGGAAAAATGAATAAAATAGTAATGAAGGATAATATAGATTTATTGTCCTGAAGAATTGATATTTTTTATTTTAAAACTGTCGCATTTATAAAATGTTACTCTTATATCTCGATATAAATTTACCCATCTACACTATTAAAGGTAATATTATTCCAATCCAATGGCCTGATTCAGTTATGTAAATGTTATACCAAATATCCTTCTTATAACGTGAAATTGATAGCTAATAAATGACACTGTTACACCTGCGATTTTATGAATTTTATCTAAGAGTGTTTTTTGTTCATGAGCGATGTGGCAGTAATATTTTGTATTCTATTTCGCGGTTGTTGTAAATTAATATGGGAAAGAAAATAGTTTTATAGGGATAATTAAATGAAGGAACAAGGGTGTTGTGTTTTTTAATTTATTATCTATTTTAACGAGCATTATATTGATCCTCTTTGTATTTTCATTTTTTATTGTTTTGTTCATAACAAGGCAATTACCAAAATGATGGCGTTGCTTACTTAAAGTCTTTAAAATACATTTAATAGAGCAACACTGAAGTGTATTTATGTGTACGAGTAATATCAGCCTTTCTAGTTTACACTTTGCTTTGTGTCGCTTTGTTAAAAATTGTAGTTTGTGCATACAAAACTTCAAGTATTTGTTCGTGTCATTTCCTACATAGCTAACAGTTCGAATCATTCTTATAAATTAGTTTCCAGAACCACGAATCCTATTAGTCAACACCATGCGTGGTAGGCAGCTCATGCGTTTACGCTTGGGTTCGTGCACACAGTCGGTGTGTTGGCCATGCACACATACAGAATATACAAACGGTGCTTTTCTGTGTGTTCGTGATATAGCCTGTAGAAATGCTTTATTATTCGAACCGTAATCGAAAATATTTGACATTGGTCTATTTTAGTCTCGCATGATAATCCCGCTGCCAATTTATTTCCAGTTTGCAGAATACCGTGGTACCAATCGCGTCTGAAAGTCGCTATTACGCTTTGCATCATTAATTTAATTTCAACTGCTTAAAAAATACTCTTTCTTGTTCGTTCCAATATCTGATTTATTCCTCCCTCCTAGTTTGAATTATTATTTTTTTTAAATTATCTTAGCCGAATAGCAGGTTTTTCAACTCAGTTTTTATAAATCTTCATTACGTGTCATCAAGAAGTATTTCAGCCTCCCCTTTGTAAGTCGTATTGCATCGCGTCTCTCTCTCTCGTCTTCACAAGTCCACATGTCGTCTTCGGCTGCGAGACCTCAGTGGCAACACCGTTGCTCGTTGATTTCGAGAGTGGCGGATTTTACACACTAGGTACACAGCCCGGTCAAATTCAACCGATTTCTCGAGGAGAATTCTAAGGGTAGGTTGCTCTGATCGGTACTTTCTCGTTTAAGGTTATTAGAGATTCCGGGCGCGTCAACTACTGAGTCATTAGTGCCGTAAGTGAAGTATGTATTTTCTACTCGGGAGGTGGCGGTGATCTTTCCCCGCTGAATGTCGAAATCTGGCGCCGACCTACCGTCGGCTAGTGGGATTTCCCCCTATCCAGGACTCTCCCACCAACCGCCCTAGCTGGGACAAGCTCTAAGCTCCCGACTGGTCTCCCGGAGTATGTGGTAGTGTAGTACACGTTAGTGTGTGTGTAAGGGGTGAGGATGGGTTAAGGAAGAGAAAGGAAAGATCGCGCGCGGTCCGTGGCCCGTTTGTTAGGATACTGCTCCGACATTCGCTTGGTGTTGATCGGACAAAACCACGGAAAACTACCGATCAGAGCAGCCGGCCGCTAGAACTCTTCTCCGACAGCAACTAAATTCGACCTAACTGAGAAGCCAGTGCCGAAAATCGTGCCACCGTCGGGATTCGAACCTAGGACCTCCCAGCCAGAGACACTGCAGTGACATCAGTTGATGCCCTGAGCCACCGTTTCCGGTCTTGATTTTTTCCCCTACTATCAATAGCAGTCGAATGCCGGAGTAGTTCTCTGGCAAATGGGCCACGACTCAGGCGTGATCCTTCCACCTTATCCTCGTTCTCTGGCTTCTCCGTACCCACACACTTGCGTGAACTACATGTATGTACCCTCATGTACTTCCATGAAAATTGCATATGCCAGCACGTTCACGGTCGAAATGAAATGAAGGACACAAACTAGTATGGAGTCAAGGGAACGCGGGGTGAATGGGATAGGGGGAGAGGAAGGACATGGAGCGTGCACGGTCGTAATCAAACAGAGGGCGCGAAATAGCACGCGAAGAGAGGGAAGAAAGGAAGGAAGAGAGAAGCGGAATAGGGAGCATGCACGCCAGGAATAGAAACACGCGAAATACCCAGTTAAAGGGAGAGGGAAGAAAGTGGGGAAGATAGAGGCGGAATAGGGAGTATGCACGCCGGAAATAAAGGTCCATTCACAATGCAATCACAAACATATGCATAACACATAGACATAGACATTAACACAAGCGAAGAGTTGGCGTATTCACAATGTCGAACATAAACACAGGCAAAATAAGAGTTTCTATTGGCTATGAGACGCAGCACTCGAATCGACACGAATAGTTCGCCTATCGACTTCGATACTCGATTTTGAGTTAACGAACTGTGATTGGCTCATTCCTTATGTCTGACATAAGCATAGCACAGAAGCTTGAAGCTTGCAAGCTCTTAAGTTAACGTCTTACGTGTTATGCTTATCGACACGAATAGTTCGCCTATCGACTTCGATACTCGATTTTGAGTTAACGAACTGTGATTGGCCCTTATGTCTGACATAAGCATAGCACGTTGAAGCTTGCAAGCTCTTAAGTTAACGTCTTACGTGTTATGCTTATGCGAACGCATTGTGAATGAGTCCACTGACGTAGTCCTAACTTTTATGTTAACGCCATGCTTATGCTTATGTTTGCATTGTGAATGGGCCTTAAGAGGACGAGAAATAACCAATTGAAGAGAGAGGGAAGAAAGAGAGAAAAATAGAGGCGGAAAAGGGAAGCGTTCACGCTGGGATTTGAAAAGAGGACGCAAAACTGAACCGCGTGAAGAGAGAGCGGGGGAAAGAGGGAGATAGAGGCAGGAGAGGGAGTGTGGGAAGCGCGGCCCCAATAAAAGCCGCTCTCAATAAAGGACGGCGCGCGACCAGACGAGTGATCGGGTCTCCGCGCCTACAGCCATCCATTATGATTCCTTCCAATCCATCGTGGCTGAATGGCCATCCGGCCCGTAAGAAGGCTTCAAACGGAGCTCGCCTTTGCCGGGCAGCCAGGCCATTGGATGTGAACAGCGCGGGGGTGGGGGATCGGAATTGGTAGGAAGGCTCAGGCGTGCTCTGACACACTGCGTCTGTTTGGTTGCGCCTTGTTCACTTCATTTCGATCAACTCGATGCACAATTGAATCTGGGAGTGAAAGTTGGAGATACTTGATTCGTAAATGATAAATGACTTGCTTACCTTTCACATCTTAAATAGTCATTTTTATATTTTTCGAGATCCCTAGAAAAACGTGGTATGTGAAAGAAATAGAGAGTAGCCATATGATTTTTTTTTAAATTAAAGAAGTTTGTTTATTAGAAATAACATTACGATTTATTTTTATTCATTTTTAATCAATTAAATTCTCTAATGATAGTAAGTAAAATACTTTTGAGGTTATTATGTTAATTCCTAAGATTTTATTTATATATATTTATTTGTAATCTTTTACAACCGAATAATACGCGAATCATTTGACAAAGTTTTACAATGGTATGTGAAGGAACTGGGCTTTCACAGTCCTTCGTGGATTCATTTTCTGTAGTAAATAAGTAGTGTACACTATTAATATAACATCGCAAGACAAATATAATAATTTTCGGATTTGATCATATATCTTTCATTTAATGATCTATGAATCTATTTATGAGATTCAGAAGATGAAATCTGCACAATCATGAGTCGTGGCTATTGTCTTATAAGTTTAATGCTAGGTAATTTGGATGATTTTCTAGGCGTTTGTAATATGTTTGGCAACTGAATGGAACTTTTTGGTATACTGTGCGTACAATGAAATCATTTTACAATGTTTTATTTGAAACAAACCACGGAATTGGCGGAATTGGCAAGCGGCATTGGTCTTAAATTTGGTTGGTGATTCCGGGCGCGTCAACTACTGACTCATTAGTGCCGTAAGTGTAGAACATGTTTTTTCTCGAGAGGTGACGGTGATCTTCCCCCGCTGGATGGCAAGATCCGGCGCCGATCTACCGTCGGCTAACAGGGTTTCCCTCTAACTTGGACTCTCCCACCAGCGGAGAACCGCCCAAGCCGGGACAAGCTCTAAGCTCCCAACCGACTTCCCGGAATATGTGGTAGTGTAGTGCATGTTAGTGTGTGTGTGTGTGTGTGTGTGTGTGTGTGTGTGTGTGTGTAAGGAGGGAGAATAGGACTAGGAAGAGGAAGGAAATATCGCGCGCGGTCCGTGGCCCGTTTGTTAGGGTATTGCTCCGGCATTCACCTGGTTTGATCGGAGAAAACACGGAAAACTACCGATCAAAACAGCCGGCGGCTAGAACTCTCCTCCAGATAGCGACTGACTTTGACCTAGCTGAAAAACTAGTGTCGAAAATCCTGCCGCCGTCAGGACTCGAACCTAGGACCTCCCGGTCAGAGGCGCTGTAGTGTAATCAGTTGATGCCTGACGCACTCATCATCACGCACGACATCAGTTGATACAGTGAGCTACCGCTCCCGGTGCAATCTTAATGCTTTTGATTGAAATTGCTGCAGTATTTCTAGATTCGAATTGGCCGCAGTGCCCCGAAGTTGTGTTCCGTAGGTCCAGACAGGTTTTAATATTGATTTATAAATCAAGTGTTTTAACCAATGAGAGTGAATACTTTTTTAGTAGAATCCAATAATATTGCTTAATTTTGATTTCGAAGGCTTTCTTTTCTTTTTGACATGTGTTTCAGATGCTCTTGATCAAAAAATGACCTGAAAGTTCCTAGGATAACTTGATATTGTCCGAGGATTGTTTAACTACAGAAGTTTCCGGGGAAACAGTATTTAGTGCCTGTAGGTTGTACGGTATTTTTTAGAAATGCACTTACCTAGTAATGGAGAGATACCTGTAAATACATTATGAAAATTATTCTAGAAATTTAATAATTGAAGATTGAATTTTATGTGGAACGAAATGGCAGTGCAGTTCATCCTTCCACCTGCTGTGACTCAAACACCAACAGTTACCGACCTCGTGAACAGAGCATCTGTTTTACTACAATCTTCATCATTTGCGTTAAGTGAAACTACCCTAAGCCCCAAAACGTCAACAACAGTCTGTAACGAGGAATGCTCGGAAGATAAAATCACCTCAAACCCTCACGAGTTCTCTCTAACAGAAGCTGTCGCGGCATTAATTTCCACAGCCATAACATTTTCAGAAGTGACCACAGCTCTTGCAGACTCCGGAGTCACTGGGATAGATCATCCTCTGACGAGGATTTTCGGAGTTCTAGCCTTCATCACCTCTACTCTCGAGACCATATGTAGAGCGCTGGCAGACATTCTAAGGGCACCTTTTCTCGTGGAAATCGTTTCCGGGGCTGCGGCTAAGGCCCTTGCGTCGGCGGCCGTGGCGGCAGAGGTCAAAGCAGACTCCCTTGTAGAGGGAGCGTCGCTCTTGGCAAAAGTGACAGTTGAGCAAATTGAAAGGAGCGCTGGAGATCGTAAAGTTCCGCTCTCTCAATCGAATACAGACCAGCAGATGGAGTTTTCTTCAGGAGAGGATGGTGACCACAGAAATGCTTCTACAACGCCTTCCGTAACTCAGCACGAAATGTACGAGACCCGAAATTCTAAAAGCGGAATTCTGGAAAAGTTCGGGTATATTTTGGAAGACGTTGTAGGTTATGGAAAATTTTCTGTGGTAAAGGTGTGAACTTTGAGTTGTTGATTTCGTTCAAGAGCACGAACTATGCCTCAGTATTATTTTTATAGCTAATAATGACATTCATATTACCTTAAGAACAGCAAATGTTAAGGCGATGCTCTTCTTCACAGGCAGCCCAGTCTAAGATACATAATCGCAAAGTGGCAGTAAAAATAGTTACGAAGTCAGAAGTGCCACAGTTATACCAAGAAAAGTTTTTGCCGCGTGAAATCCAAGTTGCCCAGATTTTGAACCATTGCAACATCATTAAATTCTTTCAAGTCATAGAAACAAATCACTGGTAAAAATCAGTTTTGATTTTGTTCTAACTGTAATACAAAGTAGGACTACTAACTGTATTTGTACAAAAAACATTCTGAGAGTTATTTCTTCCAGTGTATATTTTATAACGGAATATACAGAAGGCGGGAGTCTTCGCGATGCTATTCGCAAAGAAAACATAAATGAAAACAGAGCAAGGCGGTGGTTTAGGCAGCTAGTTGAAGCCGTGAATTACTGCCATAAACTGGGAATAACTCACAGGTCTGTTTCTCTTTGCTTGTAGTTCTAAAACGTAGAATATTTCTGGCACGACTTAAATTGCTTTTCTTCTGTAGAGACATAAAATGTGAAAACGTATTGCTGGATGCAGACGACAACATCAAACTCACTGAATTTTATTTTTCTCGAGTTCGAGAAGCATCTACAAGAGAAAATTCTCTTAGTTATACCTTTTGTGGAACTGAAGAATATGCTGCACCAGAAATTCTGCAACATACTCCGTATGATCCTACTCTATCGGATGTGTGGTCAATGGGAGTTGTTCTCTTCGTTATTATGTACAACCAATTACCTTTTACATCAGAAGATGTGGATCTTTTCCGTCTGGTACAAAAATGATAATTTATGCTTCTTAGCTATGTAAGGGTTTCTTTTATAAAAATATTTACAGCTCATGCCCTGCATCAGTACAAATGTTGCTGTCGAATGTGTGGAAAATAGGGTACTGGAGCAGCAAAATTGCTGCCCTCGAATACGTGGAATGTATCAGCTGCTTGCGATTATGTAAAAATCAGAATTTTTACTGCTGAAGACCTTTGTATTTGAATCTAATAAGCCTGCAAGACAGCGTGCAAAACAGTAGAAGCTCTATGGAAATTACTGGAAGGGGAGAAAGATAGAGACGGCTATAATTATACACATTATAGCTACTTAACGCTATATACTTATTTATATTCGTACATTTCCAACATTGTATCTGGATGAAGTACACACGAAGTATTGCTTTCCGACATGTGCACCAATGTACACTTTGTCAATATAGTCCAGTAAATTTCATAGAAGCGGTTGAGACAAAATTTAAAACGATTTTAGCAGAGAAACGCGTTTGAAAGAGAAATTCTTAAGTAGTGTAATCTGGGAAGTACGCATTGACATATAGAGAATGATTGAAACATGAAAATTCTTTCTATGTTTTGGTATTTTTCCTTGACATCTAACAGAACCACTGACATCCCCGCACATCGTTGGAGGCTGCTTTAGTTTTCTTTCAATTTCTTCCCGCAATAGAAGCTAATAATATATATGAAGCGCATAAGTTGAAAAGATAAATAAGTTTTAAAAACAATAGTCCATTATAGCTTAAAAAGTGTTATTAATTTGCTTATTCCTTGCATCCATTTATCTATGATATATTACAAACACCACATACAGAAATCGACATATGTATCAAATTAATTATATTAGTCAATGCAAATATAAATTCTTAAATTGCATTATAATAATAGGCAAGATGTAGCGCATTAGAAATTGAAACCGTAAAGAGAAAAAAATTTAATTTAATTAATTTTATATACAGAAAAAACCGTCTTCTTGATATCAAATAAAATAATTTTATAGTTATAATAATAAAAATAATACTAATAGTATTATTATGTATACGATAATAATAATAATAATAATAATAATAATAATAATAATAATAATAATAATAATAATAATAATAATAATAATAATAATAATAATAATAATAGTAATAATTTTCTTGCGCAGACATCAAATTATAACCTCACTTTTCCAACGGAACGTGAAGTAACCTCAAGATGCAAAGATCTTATCAGAAAAATGCTTGCTCCTAAAAACAATCGAATAGACGCTGAAACCATTCTCTATGACCCATGGCTAAAAAATGAAAAAGCAGTTTTAGTAAACTCAAAGGTAAAGTAGAGTTAAAATACGAGGAGTAAAGATACAAACAGAAGTTTGGCCACCTTTTTTCTTTTTTTCTTTTTTTTTTCTTATCTAGAGTTGGAGAAATATTTATGTGCATGTAATGTAATTATTGCAGTTAAATTGTCAAATATTACATCTAAATTTATAAAACTCAACAATGCAAATTGCATATCATTATCTTCACTTTAGGACGAATTTAAATAGTGAATGTAACTACATCGAGATCTATGTGTGGCTAAAACTAATAAAATGGAATTTTTCATCGATAGGTCTATTATAATTTACCTAAACCCGATAGAATTATTTGATCTTTGTAATTAGCAACAATTAAATGCGACACCCGTGACAAATATTTCGGTAGTGAAAATCGATTGAGACTGTTTCTGGAAACTATTGTTTGCACTTAAGCTGAGCAAGCACATCAGCTATATTGCATGCTATTAATAGCCTTCAGTAGTGTGTACGGTCTAATAATTGCTTTTGAATTAATTCATTGTTTCCAATTATTTAAGCATACTCTATATGGAGCAGTGTTTCTGTTTTCTATTCTTTAAATGTGTAATAAGACATTGCTAACATCATTCCCACCTTTGTTAGTCACGTTAGTAATATGTGATCCGTTTGATTTAGGACGAAGCGAGCTGCAGACAATTTCAAATAGATCAGAATTGTGACGAAGAGAGAAACAGAAAACGACCCCTTGAACAACAGAATATTGACGAAGAAGACGACAAACAAACCGAACATCATAAAAAGGATAAAGAGAACAACAAAAACAGACAAATCGAGCTACAGAATGGCGATGAAGATAAAAGAACACAACTTTTTCCCGTTAATTCAGACGGCAGAAGACCCAGGTCTCGTTTCAAATCTGTTATGAAAATTTTAACTAATGCGAAAGCAGCGCGTGTAGTTTCGAAGTCAGTCAATGATATGGAAGAAAAATTCATTCAATTCAAAGACGGTATCAAGAAACATGTAATGACAAAATAATTACGATTAATTTTAATTATTACGATTAATCATTATCTATCGTAATTATCAATTACGATTAAAAATAATTACGATTAACCGGGATACAAATTTGTATTTTACGCCTAATAAATTGTAAGTGCATAATATAAATTGTAAGTGCATAACATTGAAAAGCGTACTTTATTATGATTATTGGTTTCATTTTTTAAAAATAATCATAATATATATGTAGCTTCCAATATAACAATGGGATAAAAAAAATTATCGTCAAACTATTGACTGAATTAAAATCATAAAAATACAAGCTCACGAAATCTTTAGACGAACGAGTTTTAATATCTTACCTTGAAATATTATTTTCGGATTTGCTACGGCGAAAGGCAGGCGATATTCATCCCAAAGGAAAATTTGATATTAATTCAATACGTTTCATAATTTAAAAATGCTATTTCTAACGTAAAGTTCACCGTACTCGTCTCGCTTGTACCCTGCCCTTCATATTGTAACTTCATATTCGTGTATACATGTGAGTATTGTTTCATAATATACAAGCATCAGTAAAATGAAATTTAAACTTCAATGAAAATTTTAAAGTACATTTTTTTCTGGAAAATGACACTAACAAATACGGTGTGAAATTAAACTAGCTTGTATTGTCATCTCCTACAACATGACAAAGAGTGGTTACGGTATATAACGATATCCACAAATTCTTCAGAGAATAAAAGAGAAATGTGGTTATTGTTACCTTTCTTTGTAAAAATTTCACAAGTTTAGATAAATAGAAATATCGATAATTTCGAAAACATTAAATATCGGTGACACGCTCTATGGCCAAGGTTAGATAAAACAGTGCTGCCAAGACCTACACAATACCTGCACTCAAAAAATAAATTTTTATTTGTGGGACATCCATGCACTGCCCGACGCTGCAAATGCATTAAGGAGAGAATGCAGAAAGTTGTTATTGAGGGTGAATAATTAATTTATGGCATCGCTCTCCACAGATATATCTCCCGGGTTATGTATTCATGGATCTGTAAGTGGGATTCCTTACGTATTTTTAATCCTTTAAATACCCTCAGAAAAAAACATTATGATCAGAGTGATTAATAGACATCGGATGTTTAGGGAAATGCCTATTTTATTCTAGTGAACTTATTTAAAGGCTGATAATATATGTGCACGAATCATGACAAATGATGACATATGGCAAATGATGACATATGACAAAATTTTATAATGCTTATTTTTGCTTATTTTAGCATAAATGCCTTTTTTTGCATAAATACCTTTTTTAGGGCTTTTTTCCTCTGTATTTATTATTTTTATACACAATGTTAAGATATCGGAAAATCGGCGATGGTCGTGACCATTCATTATGAAACCTTCAATTCACGTATTGTTATTTTAAAATACAGGATAATTCCTGAAAGTATATCAACTGAGTTTTCTCCATTTCCCTATTTCATAAATACCAGCCATGATCTGAAAACATGGTCGATTGACAATACACCCAGGGCACCGAAATTTTATGTGGAAATAAATATAAATTCCCGGAAGGTTTCAGTGTTGCTACTGTTAAACTTCTAAAATATATACCAGTCACATCGTTCGGATATCCTTCTCCGCATTCACACTGATTTGGTCTCCCTGTCGTCGCAAATTTGAAATTGTGATCCTTGAAAAGTTACTGGTAATATTCAAATATTACTAGTTAATGCAAACTATTAATAAAACGTAAAAGAATTGTAAATATGTAAATCTAGTTTTACATTAGAATGTACGAACTTGATTTGTACATTTCAGTTCACAAAATAATATAGACAAAAATTACAATTTTCCATTTTATTTTGTACGTAACTTATGACAGCGCCTTTTTTCTCCTTATTCTTGACATTTTCAGTGCCTTTTTAAGCGCCTAAAAGACGATTTTTTAGTGCCTAAACATCCGATGTCTAGTGATTAATGATTCTTTCATCACAGCAAATCGCAAATTTTGAGTGATTTCTAGTAGATAGTAATCTGTGTGTTTTGGAATTTGATTATTGTGTAGCGCGCCGAGTTAACTGTTTTGTTCATTAGTCCAGCGAGTATAGTGCACGTGTCGCGGATGTGGCGGTGTTCCTCTTTCGTTGAAACGTGAAGCCGACCTACACGTACGTTTATTTTGTTCCTCCCCCTGTTACCTCCACCAGCGGGAAACCACCACAGCTGGTACAAGCTCTAAGCGCCTGACTGATCTCCCAACACGTGTGACAGTGTAGTGCATGTAATTGTCCGTGTAAAATGTTTCTTTCTCTTCTAGAATTGAAATAGTTTCTCGCGGATGTAGACGAGATTGCTGATGTTCTGTCTTAGCAATTATTCGTCGTTATTGCAGATTGCATAAGGTTTGCTAAATAATATTTTGAGCTACTTATTCCATTGTTGTTGCAGATACTTGTTTACATGCTATAATATTTTTAAAAAAAATATATAATTAACATGACGGAAATTGTAAATTCTCAACTTTCAGACGAGGGTTTCAAACGATCATGTGTAACCATGCAGCGTTTATCTAGATCTGAGATTTGCGTGTGTCCGTATTTACAGCAATTTGTTAGGCTTAATGTGCGGATAAGCGCCTTCATTGGAACTGGCAAGGGGCGTCGGCGCGCCGCCCCGCGCCCCACCCCCACAGCCCAGCCACCTCTCCCGAGGCGAGGCGCTTCCGAGCGTACACACGCTTCCAATCACGGCCTGTTTGCCTGCGCTGCGCTGCACACACCGTGCCTCCCCCACCGTCCCCTTACCCCCGCGCGTGTGTGTGTGTGTGCGCGCGTGTGTGTATGTGCATGTATGTGCATGTGTGCGCGTGTGTGTGCGTGCATGTGTGCGCGTGTATGTGCGTGCGCGGGTGTGTGCATGCGTGCGTGGCCGTGTGTGTGTGCTAACGCTGTGAGCAGCGGCAGGGTCAGTGAACTATCACCGGTCAGAGGATAGGAATCGCAATTTCTCATAATGTCGAATTGTAATTTCTACCCTGTTTGCAATCACAATGAAAGATAAAGTGTCTGGGTACTTTATATTTAAATTGTACTTGTTGTAAATGTATATATTTGATGCGAAAATATTCGATGCGAAATTTTAATCCAAAAGTGTGTGTGTTTTCTATAAAATTTAGTTTAATGCATCAAAGCCATTGCCGTGCGGGGTGGAACAGTATGGAAGAAGTTTGAGAGTGAAGCGCAGCAAGTAAGATCGGGAGGACTGGCGAGGTTGCTAAGTAATAATTATGATAAATAAATAAATAACCGGGCTAGGGAATTTGTATGCATTTCAAAGTTATATGTTATTGGAATATAACTATGAATATTTCCATATTCAATAATGTGTTTACAAAAACTCACATCGAGTAGTGTCGGATTTGAATGTTGAGGATAAGTGTTTATTTAATTGTATGCTTCTTTCCACTCTCTAATAAGGCATATATTATCTCTTTGTACATGTCATCGGTATTGTACGAATACCTAATGGAAGCAACGAAATGACGTTTACTTTTGCTTCACCCCATAACTACGCCAGCCGAGTGAATAATCCATGAGGTGTGAATGCATTTCAAGAGGAAACTTTGCAACCTTTGCATTAAAAAACGGCATTGACGCGTGAACGTTTATGCGAATAAAGAACTTGCAGTGTCATACTTATCTCAAGATTATGAAGTCTGTAAAGAATTATCTAAGGAACTTAAACTTTCTACGGCCAGGATAACTGAGAGAAAAGAATTTTACCTTGAGTGTCTTCTAAACTGCAAATCGTGTCTCCTGAACCCCATTAAACCTTCTTCTGGCAGCGCCAAGCTATTTATTATGTTACTGCTCCCGGGCATGGAACAACGGGAAAGCTCTCCCACAAAATGTCTGAAAGTAGAGCTCTTAAGTTGATTTACAAGAGGGTGGTGGGTGGCAGAGAACTCGTTATGAGAAATCGTTGATCAAACGACTGTCCTGTGCTGCTTTTCTCTTGCTTAAGCTGCTGATGTAAAAACTATGTTTTGGGAAACTGAATATATATTTTTATCATTGTATATTTTCATTTTCAACCATTTCTCTAAAAGAGAAGGCATTGAATTTTTTTGCGTAAACTGAACTTTTTGTCTGTGAATTATACACAGTATCCTTTTGATAAAATACGTTTCATATTTCTCCGTATGTCTTTTTTTATAGTGCAGAGTTTTATGTGGAAAAAATCTTCAGTTATTTGGAAGTTTGTAGTTTTATAAATACGTAAGAATTATGTGATTTTTGTCTGATTTTATCGTTTTACCTAAATGCGTAATGCAATGAATACAGTTATAACATTTTATTTTTTATGTGCACAGAGATGAAGTTCACTTACAAATAAATTTTCACTGATGCAAATTCCAATTCAGTACTTCCTGGAAAGGATATATTAAAACAAAGAAGTATAAATTTCATCGTTATTTTTTAAATTCTTTTCTTGTTCACCTTCTATCCATCTCCGTTTCGACTGAACAGAACATGAGGTAGATAAGTTGAAGAGAAAATCAAAATATTGCTGTAAGATAATTTTTCGTTCCTGACCTGGAATCTTCACAACTTCTAGTGGGATTTTATTATGCATTAACTATGATTTAAGGGAAAAGAATGAGCCAATTCAAAGGATTGACAGAGTTTAGAAGCAGGAGTCTTCAAATATCAACAACTTCTTCACTCATACGAGTATTTCAAACCTTCTAAAGGGTCATTTCATGAAACATTACTTCTCGCTCCCAAGTAACAATGAAGATTGGTTCTAAAGAACAGATAGACTGAAGATGGAAGCAAGAATCAAAAGTCATGTAATGTAAGGAATGGAGATGTAGGGAACGGAGAATTCTTTTATTGACCTGCCGTAAGAATGGGAGTGACATCAAAATGTGAAGGAAATGATTGTGCATGGTTTACAGACTCATCTTAAAAGTTAATACACCGGTATACAACTGGAGTATATCGCCAAAAACCCATCAAATGAGTTTGTCAAAATTGTCATTCCCTCATTGATTCACTTCTACCATGCTACTTACTTAACTTGTGTAAAACATACTCTCCTGTCGGAACTCGATACTAGGATTTCTTCATCCACAAAATTTCCGTTCGAAACTCGAACCGTATGGACTAACGCGTTCAGCCTTCAACCAATCTACAACGTCGAATGGCCGCGGCGGTTTTCGAGAAGACATCGCTAGGATTGCGCAACCTCCAGTACAGCTGTCCCGATTTTCCCCGTCGTTCGCGCGACCGCCAGCGACCGCAGCTTACCTGCGCGCCGAGCGGCGATCCGCGCCCTAATTACATCCGGAGCGACTCCGACTGCAAATTAATCCCTTTCTCATCTACGCTGCCGCGCCGCGCGGCACCTCGCCCACGCCCCTGCCACGCCCCCTTACCCCCCCCGACACTGCCACCCAATCTGCCATTTCCACCGCGTCCCCGATCCCGCTTGCCTGCCTCTGTCCCACCCTTTTTCGCCCCCCTTCGGCAACTCGGTCACCGTCAACGCAACCACTGTAACCGCCCCCGTTTTTTTTGATTGATTGATTTTTTCGTGTTTCCGGGCGCGTCAACTACTGTGGTCATTAGTCCCGTTAGTGTAGTGCATGTTTTTTTTCGGGAGATGGCGGTGATCTTCCTCCGCTGGATGGCGGGATCCGGCGCCGACCTATCGTCGGCTAGTGGGGTTTCCCCCTAACCAAGACTCTCCCACCAGCGGGGCTCCGCTCCAGTCGGGACAAGCTCTAAGCTCCCGACCAGTCTCCCGGAATATGTGGTAGTGTAGTGCATGTTAGTGTGTGTGTGTAATAGGGGAGAGGATAGGACAAGGAAGAGGAAGGTCAGGTCGCGCGCGGTTCGTGGCCCGTTTGGTAAGGTACTGCTCCGGCATTCGCCTGGTGTTGATCGGAGAAACCACGGAAAACTACCGATCAGAGCAGCCGACCGCTACAATTCTCTTCCAGACAGCGACTGAATTCGACCTAGCTGAAAAGCTAGTCGAAAATCCTGCCGCCATCAGGACTCGAACCTAGGACCTCCCGGTCAGAGGCGCTGCAGTGACATCAGTTGATGCACAGAGCTACCGCTCCCGGTAAACCGCCCTCGTCATTACTGCCTCTGATACCCTATTGGCAACGCCCCTGCCATCGTCACCGGCCCCGCCACCGCCCTCACCGCCTCGCGTCGCCGCAGTTTCTACCTTTGCTACCGCCTCCTCCTCCTAATAACCCTGCCCTCCTGGTCCCATCCTTCCCAGCTCACGCCCGGCCCCCTCCCTTTATCGCTTCGTCGTTACTGCTCTAGCAACCGTGCCCGCTCTAACGCCACCGCTCTCTTCACACCTCCCACCTCCGTCATTGCAACCGATCCCGCTACAGCTTCCGACTCCACCGTCGCCCCCGCATCCGTCGCTTCCTCCAAACCCTTCCGTCAGCGATCCCGCCGCCACCACCACCACCATCGCTCCTACCGCATCTTTCGCCTCCGTCATGGTCCTTTGCAGCCACCACTACTTCCGCAACCACCACCCCTCCGACCGTCGCCACCACACTCCCGCCGGCGCTCCCGTCACGGCACTCCACCGTCGCCAAGGTCCCCGTCACCGCTCTCGCAACAGCTTCCGCAATCGCCATCCCTCCGGCCACCGTTCCCGTTTCCCCATCGCCAACGACTTCACCGCCACCGTATCCGCCCTCACCCGCGCCACGCCACGCCACGCCGCGCCGCGTCGCAAGGCGACAAGCGTGAGGCCGCGACGACGTAGGCTGCCACCGCCGATATTAACCCTTTGCGGGTTTCCACCTCTTGATCCCGTTTTAGCTCGGCGGCGACGCCAATCTCGATCATTCGCTTTGATGGTCTACGCTCCAACTGCGCAGGAAGGCGCTTTGCACGGCGCGGCGCGGCGCGGCGCCGCTCGGCGGCGTATCGCTGTGTAAGGCCCCGCTTGAGCCCGCGGCCTCGACGGAGAGGTGGCGATTGCGACGGCGTTGCACTGGGTACAGGGTCCGGAGGTCGGAAAGTTGCGGGGAAGGTGATAGAAATGGTGGAGTAGTGGCATCGGTTGAGCGGGAACGGAAATGGTACTGGCAATGGTAAAAGATGATACAGTTTCAACAAAATCTACCTTCTAACATTTTCAAGAATATTGTCAAAATATCATCTCAATGACAATTATTATAACTTGTATCTTTAACATTGTTTCATATTGTTTCAGTTATTTGTTTTATTCGTTATCCTGACTTCAAATACTTACTTTATAAAATATGTTGTGTTATGTTTTTAATGAAACTCATCGGGAAGAAAACTATTATACTTTTAATATAAATATATATATATATATATATATATATATATTATATATATATATATATATATATATATATATATATAATTTTTTTTAAATTATTTGATTGTAAATAATTTGAAGTTATAAATCTTTAAAGTCCTGAGAAATGCTCCAGCATATGCCCAGGAAAATTTGTATTTGTTAAAATAAAAAATTAAATTATTAAAAATGTCACTAAGCTGTGGTGGAAGGAGATACAATGCAATGGCATGATTATGTCACGGAGAAGGTGAATAATAGTTTTGTGGAATGATGGCGTGGGGCTGAAGTGTGGGCGAAAATAGAGCACAAAGGATAGCGGAAATGAAGATGGCGATGGTTCTACCAGTGGTATCAGTGATGACACAAAGAGGACCTCTCTCACTTCTCCGTCTGCACTGAAGAGAACCGAGGGAAGAGCTGTGATTTTTACAGGACGCAGGGTAGTGGGAGGAGGAGGAGGAGGAGGAGATGATTCCTACAGGACACAGGTCGGAGGAAAGGAGTGCCTCGTTTGCGCCTAGACGCCTCGTTTGCGATTTGGGGCTGCCGGCCTTGCGAAAGAACGCGACTCCGAACTACGCATGAACTGCTCCACGTGGGGAAGGTGAAGTGCAAGCTTTTGGAATTCAATTCAATTACGACTTATTTTATGCGGCGAGGCTGAGGTCATCAGGCCTGGTCGTCCGCGTGACCATGCAAATTGTGCTACGCTCCTTTCACGATCTAGCAGCGAAGGAAGGTATCATTGAGGCATTTAGAACTTAGCTCAGAGGCTTCTGTAATGCTTGAGGATATTTTACAAACGGTAAATCTATAACATGGGACATCCCACTTTACTTCTCTTCCTCTCCGAGGGAAGGCGTACGAAAATATTTTCACCCTTAAATATCCATGCCATACGCTAACCGATAGGCCACGGAAGCCACCGCCAGAATAAACAATGCGCATCCGTAACTCTAGAGATAAAATTCTATTTGAGTACGAGTCAATAAAAGTTGATATTTAAGATAAAAAATTAAAGTGAAAGCTCTTGCAGAGAACTTTTAATCAATTATGCATTTTCATACTAAAATGCTCACCTACATATGACTGCAATAGAACTTAATATAACACATTATAATTTTTGTTTTCCATCGTATCTTTCATTTTAAGGAATCAGAAACTGAAAAGAGGAAACTTAGTTTAAACACTTCTCCTTAAAGCGGTATCAATACAAATATTCAACATAAAGTAGTTTGATTAGTAAACAGGAAATGAAACCTAGTCACATTATCTCCTTAGATGTAGTATAGTGTGTGCAATTTGAAATAATATCGTGCATAATAACTCTCCTAAAATCCACGACCTTTGACGGATAGAGGATGTAACTCCAAGGAAATGTTCAAATAAAAACAACGTGCAACATAACTAAAAATTTCTCTATATTAATATTAAAATTTTACTAAATATTCAGTACTTCCATTAGTTTCTGTCGAAAAAGATCATTCTGTGTGTTCTAGTATTAATAAAAGACTAGGAAAGTTTTTCTTGCGTCTTAGTACTCCATTTACTTAAGTGCAGAACAACTTCATTCCAACGAGGTTCTTCTACCAGTCTCTTGACTGCTTTACCGCCTCTTCTGCGTAGAAACATCCCCGACAACTACTCACCATCCCTAAGTGCTGCGAGCAGCAGTTCCCGCAACTGCATGCACGGATGCGGAGGCTTCTGTCTGCCCCTACCCCTTTCCCCTCCCCTCCTCCATCCCCACTCCTTCCCTACACTCCTCTGCGGCGCGCACACGAGCTGCCACGATCCGTCTTGCTCGCCGAGCAATTCATCGCCCGCCTGGCAGTGATTCACCATGAAATAATGAGACGACGCCGCATCCGCATGTATTGCCGCACCCGTTCTTGCCTGGTTTCTGTCCTCGTCCTTGGTTCGTTGCATTTCCTCTTTTATCTCTCTCCCCTTCTTGCTTCTCACGCACTGCGATGGCTCAGTTACCTCAGATCAATTACCGTTGACTCTACAGTGTTGCTGACCGGGAGGTTGTAGGATTTGAGCCCTGACAGTGGCGGGTTTTTCAAACTAGCTAAGTAGAATGTCATTGTTTGGAGGAGAATTCTAGTAACTTTCTGCTCTGAGCGGTAGTTTTCCGTGGATTTTCTCATCAATACTAGGCGAACGTTTGCGATTTGACAGTAGCTTAACAAACGGGTCAGGGATAGCACGTGATTTTTCCTTCCCCATTTGGTCCTCTTCTGTACGTTCAAACACATTTACATGCACTGTACAATCATGCATGTCAGGAGACCAGTCGGTGCCTTAGAGATTATCGCGAGGAGTGTAGTGCCCTGGCGAGGAAGGCAACTGGAGGGGAAAAACTCTACAAGTCACCTGTAAGTCGACACCGGATCTTATGTTTCATTGGGCGAGAAAAACTGCCACCTCCCGCAATACCGCAATACAGCATGTACTAGTCTTACAACTAATGATCACAGTAGACTCACCCGGAGACACTAAATAATCAATCAATCTATCAATCAGTTCTCGCTCCTTGTGGTCTTCTGCTCTTTTTCTCTCCCACTTCTCACTTTTTCTCACTTCATCCCCAACCCATTTTCTGACCGCTTCCAAGTCGTCTCTAACCCTCTCACTACCTACTCATCACCAGTTTTCTTCTTCTACTCTGCCCTCACTGTAATTCCTCCCCCTGTAATATCACGGCCCCCGCGGCCCCCGCCGCCCCCGCCGCCCCCGCCGCCCCCGCCGCCCACGCCGCCCACGCCGCCCACGCCGCCCTCGCCGCCCTCGCCGCCCCGGCGCCCCCGCCCCCCGCCGTCCCCAACCCCCCGCCGTCCCCGCCGCCCCCGCCGTCCCCGCCGCCCCCGCTGCTCCTGCCGCCCCCGCGGCCCCGCCGGCCCCGCGGCCTCGTCGGCCCCGCAGTCCCCGCCGCCGTCTAGGCGCGCACGCACAATAGACACTCGCCTAATAGCAATATTCGTGGTGATTGATGACGCATTTGCGAGAAGCGCCGGCGCGCTATCGCGCTGACAGTGAAAGATATTGGAGGTGACGTCGGAGTGACGTAAGAAGCGAGATCGCGAACAGACAAATATCCCTGGGTAAAAGCCGCATACCGCGTGGATATTAACAACTCCTTTCCATCGCATCTCGTATCTTCCCCCTTCCTCTACCGCCACCCCTGGGTCCTCCTCCTCCTCTTGTCGCTCTATATGTAGTGACTTCACGCCAGCTTTCCCTGATCGTAACATTTAAACGTTGTGACCTCTCCTGATCCTTGTACTATAGTTTCTTGTTAGATGATGTTGCAGTTGACCTTTTACGACAATTATTATCGTTAGAAATGTATCATTAGGCTTCCGTAATCGGAAGCGTTTCTAGCGCGAGAGGTTTACATTTAAGGAGATTTAGTTTTCGAGGACGTTCACCATTTTTCTCACTCACAAAATCGGTAATTTCTCATATGAAACCCGTTTTTAGAAATTATTATGAATACATTGGCATGGTAAGTAAATGTTGTGGTCACCTTGGGATTCTTGAATTAGACGATATAATAACATTGTGAATTTTTGACAAAATACCTTTCAATAACATTGTAGTATTTTCAGTGGCTTCGCAACTTACTTTCCCTAAACAGTTCCAAATTTTTTAATGAAAATTTGCCTGTAGGATCACGTTTTACTCATCTATAACATTCTCGAAGTTGTATTTCAATTGTCCCATTAGGGGCTCGAAAAAATGAAAATATGTGAAAAAATTATTTTAGACGCCAATAGATGGCAGTGGAAAAGAGAATTCGGCAGAACTGAAAAGATAGCCCAGATTATAGTGATAAGGAACCTAACTAGCACGAAAAAGTCTGTGCCGTTCTGTTGCATCACTAGTTGTTTTGGAACAATTAAAATTACGCATATTGTTCTATATGTTCTCGTGTTAAAAGAATTTAGAAGTACGTTTTATTCACAGAGAAAATACATGAAGATACAATAATACTTATTTTATCTTGCCAAAGACAATTTTTATCTTTGACAAGATATAATAAGTATTGACAATGTTTATTCAATGGCGGCTAGTAAAATACAATCATAAAATAAATTATAAGTATGCAAAATAAAAAAAACGAATAGGTAAAGACTGGTTAGAAAAGGCATAATAATTACGGTCCATATCGCGTAACATCCAACTCTTATAACGCCCCTAGAAAATGAAAAACCCTCTCGCATGGCAAAGCAACTACGTCAAAGCGCCCGGCCACGTCTCGCCGACGACCAAGGCTGCGGCGCATTCTGCGGCAGTTCCGCCAGCGGCCACACGCGCCGCCGCAGCGCTGGCGTCGCAGGGCCACTTTGCGCGACCGCAAGTATACGCGGCCGCACTCCAACTGCTTCCTTATTAATTTCGGAAGCGAGGGGTTATCCGCAGCTTTACATAATGTGGGGGAGAACTTTCATTACGAGACGGCGGCGAAGGCGGGTGGCGCGGGCCAGCGGGGGAGTTGGACGGGGTGGGGAGACGACGTCCAATTCCGACGAGTTCGTTACTCATATTAAAAGAAAAAGGAAACGAGAAAATGAAGACGAATTAAAGAAATGTATTTTTAAACCAACATTTCAAAAGAGAAGAGAGAAGTGCACACACAAATACGCTGGCACACACTCGAAAGAAGCGAGCACAAAAAGAAAGTTTATCTGAGTCGTCTAAGAGGGAAACTTTCAACATAATTTTCCAAACTGAAACTAACACTTGTGATTAAGGACATGATAATGCATTAATTCAAACCTTTGCTCACTTCCGGAAGCAGAAATCTGTAATGAGTTTTTTTTCATCTCCTTGTAACACTAAGTTCTGCGAAGTTTTCCCTTCTTCCGCGCCGGAAGGCCCGCGACCGGTGGCCTTGGCTGGCGCTGCCAAACCTTGCCCCTGCCCCACCCTTATCAGGCTCTCATCCCCTACCCCAGCCCCACCCCTTCACTGGTCTCACCGCTCTTCGTCACTCGCACCTGCGCTTCCATTCAACTCTCTTCGATTGATTAGTGTTTCTTGGCTCGTCAACTGCTAATGTCATTAGTCCCGTAAGAAAAGTCCATGTTTTTTAAATCTCGGTAAGTGGTGGTGACCTTTCCCTCGTTAGAGGCGAGATCCTGCGCCATCTTACATTTCGGCTTACGAGTTTTTTCCCAACCAGGTATCTTCCACTAGCGGGGCACCACCCCACCCGGGAGAAGCTCTAATTCTCAACTGGTCTCCCGATTGATCTCCCGACATTTGTGGTAGTGTTGTGACTGATCTCCCGACAAGTGAGTACGTGTGTGAAGTAAAAGTGATGATAGGAAAAGAAAGGGGAAGGAAAGATCGCGTGCGGTCTGGGCCCCGTTCATTAGGGAACTCCTTTGACATTCGCCCTGTCAATCGGAAAAAACACGGAAAACTATCGATCAGAGCAGCCGGTTGCTAGAATTCTCCGGAGAGCAGCTAAACTCCCACATTAGCATCCCAGCTATCTAGCCAGTGTCGGTAAAGCTGCAACTCTTTTCGAGTTTTTAAAACATTCTATTAAATTAAAAATAAAGCAGTCATTTAATTTTGATACAGAATTACTCTCAATTACCTAGTTTTATCAATAATAACAATAATCGAAAAATTACATCAGCAAGCGAGTTATATGGTTGGCGAGTCATTTTGAGAGGGGGAGAGATTAAATATTATTGTCCAGACAATCTGATAATTCACTGTCAAGATCGTTTGAAAAGTGGAGGAACAGTATGATTTTGATGAGATATATTGCTGTTGTGCTGTTTCGAAAGTGTAAATGTATTACGATTTTCTAGATTCTATAATTAAAAGTACATCCAAAACATTGCACTTACATATCATTTTGTGGTTTAGAAAATGACGCAATGCCATGTCGAAAATATTCACATGTTTGAGAATTACAGAGTTAGAAAGTACTTCCAAATAAGAATATGTTATAATGGTCAATTTTTGACAAAGATTTTAAAAGTTCGAGTTTTCACACAAAGTTTGGATGACTTTGCTTCATTAAATTTTATTGCAGGTACATTGACACTGATTCTTTGATTTTTGATTTCCAACCTTTCCCAGTGGTTCTGAGCCTAGCAATTCAGTTCCGTGATCCTTAACTTACACAGTATATTACATTGAATAATATTGTTCAAGTAAGGAGAAGAAAACTGCTTTGAATATGAATATCCATAAAGTATTGAAAATTTAATACTCTATTATTATTTGATATAATAATAAATTAATAATCTTATTGTGATACGCACAACTCTAAAATATTTTCTTGGGAAATATGAACCATAAAAATGCCAAAGATGTCTCCGTAGATTACCAGAGGATGCCCCTGGAGTTCGCCGTAAATGTTTTATTTTACTGATATTTTGACAATTTTCATAAATTAATAATTTGATATAACTCACAAAGTCAATGTACATTTATTTAAATAGAAAACGTATTCAACGCTTTTTTTGCTCTGAAAATTAAAAAAACTCGACTTTCCTGCATTAATATTTGTATTTAATGACAAATCCCCTTACATATTTATGCCAAATAAAGACCGATGGCTCTTGATAGCACAGTAATATATAATACAAGGCTTAAAATGCTATCAATATTTCAAAATGTATTTTTAATATTTAGTTTTCGAGTAAATAGTCCTGATTTCTTCTCACAACCAAAGACCACTGAAATTACAACAAATACTTGGGATAATTTTCACTCAAAGCTCATCCAAGAAAGGGTCAATGATCTTCAGCTTCGTAGAAAATTGAAACCCATAAAATACAAAAATCATCAATGGGCCTCTGAGGCGTGCTTACTTCATAATGCTAGAGTTAATGAAACAACTTGTAGAGAATAACGTGAAAATAATTGTAGCAAAACATACGTCAAGCTTTTTTTCAAATAATTCGAAATATTAAAAATGTTCATTAAATAGAAACTTACCCGGCCCGGCTCAGACACGGTTTACTTGAGCTGCAAATGTACCGTCCCCAAACATATACACATACCGGAAATGAACACCTTTCTTTTGCAGAAACGCAAGTTTGTGAGAAAAAGTCCAGGAACCAACCGCATCACCTACTGTTCTTTGCTCTCTGTTCTCCTCTCGTCGGATTTTTCGCAAACCTGGGTCACCGCGCGCGAAGCGTCTGGAGCTGCGTGGGAGCGAGACTAATTTTCATAATGAAACTCGCGTCCCCCCTGCCGGCCCCGCCCCCGCTCTCACCCCCACCGCCGCCCCCACCCCGCTCCCTGTGCCCGCCTCCTCCAGAAACGCTGCATTTCCTAGGGGACCCGACGACGGGCAGAGAGGGCGGTGCGTCGGTGCTGCAAAGTTGGCAATGCTTCCGCCTCACGATCCGACAACGAGCTGCCTTCTCTTACCTTCTCCCGGGGAACCCCCTTTGACTGGCTTCCGTAGTCTTAAGTGACACTTCCTTTAGCCATCTGATTCCGGCGACCGGGAAATGAAGGAACAACGGCGAGATGGAGTAGAAGGCAATGGGTGATGGGGGGGGGGCAAGGAGAGGCAGTGGGGATGAACGCGGGACCCAAGTCGCTTGAGCTCTCCGGGGAGTTAATGCGTTGTTTCGCCCGAAAAGGTAGAAGAGGACGCCACCAAAGGAAAGCCATATAATTAAAAGTCATTTTCTCCTGCGGCAACTCCGCGGATCGATGGCTTCCGCTGCTGGAGGCTGAGGCGGTGTCAGATGCTGGGCCAAATGAGAACAGTTATGGACGCCGGAACTGTGATTCGGATGCCATACGAACATTACACGAGCGAAACTCATTAAGGAATTCCAGACAGTGTTGCTAAGGGCAGATCGTTTTTCTTCTACTTGGAAATACTTTGTCATTGATTTGCATCTGTTTTCATTGATAGAGAATTTGTAATAATAAATTTAGAGATAATCCTTTCCTTTCTATGGCAGGGTGACCTCTGAGTTTGAAGGGCCAGTGGCTTACCATGAAGCGGAAGAAGAAGAAGAAGAAGATGAGGATGATGATGATGATAATCCTTTTCTCTGAAAATGTAGGATGAAATTATAGAAACTGTGTAATTTATACTACTAAAATGGCATGCGCGCAGAAATTGAGCGAAACCTAACAGCCTATGGTCGTGTGAGGGTATCAGTGGTTTAGTTTGGAGTACACGGAAAAAATGTGGTTTAGTTTGGAGTACACGGAAAAATGCAAAAAACAATTAAACAAATTTGATTTTCACTAAAAATGCAAATATTTTATCTTAATTCCTCTTATTCTCATACTGCGCGTACCAGATTAACTTTCATACTCAGTGCTCCACTACTTAGGACACAGCTGGCGTCATGCGACAGCAAGGCTTCGAAGAAGAGCCCGTCTCTTAAATTTTTGCTATTCACATTTTGCGTTATGGAACTACAGATTTTTTATAATTTGGATTTGTAAAGACGTACGTTGTATACTGTAAATAGTATACTATGCTATTGTAGTATTGCTGATAACTGTTTGTTGAGTATTTTATTTGCGTTCCTGAACAACGTGCATGCTCCTTTTCGGAAAACCATTTTGTGTGGTTTGGTTCGTCAGCATTTTTGCAGCTAAACCACAAGTAATGTTGTACATGCATTGGCACGAAGGTTTTACCGGGAAGGGGGCAAGAACCCAAATCATAAAATTATTGGTCCTTCAAGCCAACATGAGAGAAGAGGACGAAGTCACTTCTTTATTTTCGTTTAGTGTAAACATGTGATGCACAATGTACCCCAAGGAAATCACGGGGGTATTTTAAATATTTCTGATATATAACGATTTTTTATTGTGTTGCGCTAAATATAAATTCACTTATACAAATAAATGGAGATTCGTCAAAATCCAATTCCCTTTTCTCTCTTTTACGTTCTTCGTTATAAGATGGTAGCAAACAATCACTTGCGGTAGATCGATTCAATTTCGGATCCCAGAATGAAATGACCACAGCGCAGAAAGTGACATGAAAAATTATACCCAGAGCCAACGAAGAAGTCTGATTTCTCTACATCCATTCCCCTTCATCTCCCCATCGCTCATTTATCGGCGACCGTTAAGTGTGACGCGATCAAACCCGCGTTTTCGCAAAACCCTCGTTTTGCGACTTTGCGGGCTCAATCGTACGACGATTTTTCACAATTAGGGCGTGGGCGGAACAGCGCTTCGCCATCGAGGGCGAGTGGAGCGCGGTCCGTCGGGAGCAGCGCCCTCCGCCCGCGCCCGCGATCGGCCCCAGAGGGCGCCTCCGCCGCCACGCGCCCGCTGATGAGAATTCCATTACCAGGCGATCTTTCCTCGAACTCCGCTGCCACCGTTTTTCCCGCTCCTCCGCGCTTTGCTCTTCACTCCTGGGCTCGCTTGTCTGCCTGTGCCCGCACTATTGTATTCCCCCGTCCAATCCGGCTCGTCCGTTACCGCTGCAGTGTTGCTGATCGATGTGATCTAGGGTTGCACGTCCATCCGGCGAATTGTGGACACTGCGATTTTAGTCACTAGTTGATGGAGAATGTTAGTGACCTATTGGTCTGATGTTGTCTTTCGTGGTTTCTCCAATCAATACTAGAGGAATGTTAAAACATGTCAATAACAGACTATGAACGTGGCGTCTCTTACTCATTATCATCCCCTTCACTTCTCTTACTCTACATTACAAAATATATTGCAGCTTAAAGCTTGGTCCGGCTGGGCCGATGCTCCGTTGGAGGAGATACTTCAAGTGGAAGAATCCCATCAGCGAACACGTAGACCCCTGATCACACATTCCAGCGAGAAACATCGTCACCACCCATGTATGTTCTTCATGGATGAGAATTCCATTACACGCGATTTTTCCTCGAACTCCGCTGCCACCGTTTTCCCGCTCCTCCGCGCTTTGCTCTTCACTCCTGGGCTCGCTCGCCTGCTTGTGCACGCACTATTGTATTCCCCCGTCCAATCCGGCTCGTCCGTTACCGCTGCAGTGTTGCTGATCGAGGTGATTTAGGGTTGGAAGTCCATCCGGCGTATTGTGGACACTGCGATTTTAGTCACTAGTTGATGGAGAATGTTAGTGACCTACTGGTCTGATGTTGTCTTTCGCGGTTTCTCCAATCAATACTAGAGGAATGTTAAAACAGGTCAATAACAGACTATGAACGTGGCGTCTTTTACTCATTATCATCCCCTTCACTTCTCTTACTCTACATTACAAAATATATTGCAGCTTAAAGCTTGGTCCGGCTGGGCCGATGCTCCGTTGGAGGAGATACTTCAAGTGGAAGAATCCCATCAGCGAACACGTAGACCCCTGATCACACATTCCAGCGAGAAACATCGTCACCACCCATGTATGTTCTTCATGGATGAGAATTCCATTACCAGGCGATCTTTCCTCGAACTCCGCTGCCACCGTTTTCCCGCTCCTCCGCGCTTTGCTCTTCACTCCTGGGCTTGCTCGCCTGCCTGTGCCCGCACTATTGTATTCCCCCGTCCAATCCGGCTCGTCCGTTACCGCTGCAGTGTTGCTGATCGAGGTGATTTAGGGTTGGAAGTCCATCCGGCGTATTGTGGACACTGCGATTTTAGTCACTAGTTGATGGAGAATGTTAGTGACCTACTGGTCTGATGTTGTCTTTCGCGGTTTCTCCAATCAATACTAGAGGAATGTTAAAACAGGTCAATAACAGACTATGAACGTGGCGTCTTTTACTCATTATCATCCCCTTCACTTCTCTTACTCTACATTACAAAATATATTGCAGCTTAAAGCTTGGTCCGGCTGGGCCGATGCTCCGTTGGAGGAGATACTTCAAGTGGAAGAACCCCATCAGCGAACACGTAGACCCCTGATCACACATTCCAGCGAGAAACATCGTCACCACCCATGTATGTTCTTCATAGATGAGAATTCCATTACCAGGCGATCTTTCCTCGAACTCCGCTGCCACCGTTTTCCCGCTCCTCCGCGCTTTTCTCTTCCCTCCTGGGCACGCTCGCCTGCCTGTGCCCGCACTATTGTATTCCCCCGTCCAATCCGGCTCGTCCGTTACCGCTGCAGTGTTGCTGATCGAGGTGATCTAGGGTTGCAAGTCCATCTGGCGTATTGTGGACACTGCGATTTTAGTCACTAGTTGATGGAGAATGTTAGCGACCTATTAGTCTGATGTTGTTTTCCGTGGTTTCTGCAACCAATACTAGAGGAATAGGCTGTTGTGGCCCGTCCGTTGCCGTTGCAGTCCTGGTGGATCTGGGGTACGTGTCGCATACGATGAATCGTGGACGCTACCTACGTAGCTAGGTGTAATTTAATCACTGAGGAAGATTTTTAGTTATCGGCTGGTCTAATTGGTAATTTTTCCGTGATTTCTCCAATCACTACTTGGCGAATGTTGGAGTAGATCGGATATGGCGGATCTTTCCTTTCTCATTATCGTTCTCTCTTGTTAAACAAACTGAATATCTATGCCATTCATTCTTAACATTACGTCGCCTCGCCATTAATAAAGACATTATTATTATTATTATTATTATTATTATTATTATTACTATTATTATTATTATTGTTATTATTGTTATTATTATTATTATTATTATTATTATTATTATTATTATTATTATTATTATTATTATTATACGTGCATCGCACAACAAAGCGTGTGAAGTTTAAAGGTTGGCCCAGCTGGGACGTTTCCCCGCTGGGGGAGATATTCGGAGAGAGAGAATCTCGTCAGCCAATATGTAGACGCCAAATCACACATTCCAGCTTGAAAAGAACACCGCCACCTTCCGTGTTATATCCTGCACTACATTTACACAACCAATTGCTGTAGGAGAAGGTGATCGTCCTTAAAATAATATAATTAATTATTGCTATCGCTCGTCATTGCAACAGCTACCTCGCCATTCCATGTTCACCCCTCCTGCATTGGCTTTGCCTTTTGGTTTCCCCTTGTGTCATTTCATGCTCTGTTTTTCTGCATTTGCTGTCCTCCCACTCGTTGTCCGGTTATTCAGACGCTCGTCCTTCCGCTTTGCCTATCGTTATCGTTTTGGTCGCCTCCATCATTCACCGTCTTCTCCACTCACTTCGTCACTTGCCCTCCTGTGTTTGCTCTTCCTCTCTATTGCTCATTGTACTCATACACACACATTCATCTCACAATTATCACTTCCTTTTTATTTGTTGCGCCTTGCGTATATTTTTACTCTTTTTCTCCGTTGCTTCTCTTCCTTTCTCAGTTTTGTTCCTCATATTGTATAGAAATTCCACATTCCAACGTCTTAATCATTCGTTAATTTACATCATTCGACTTCGTCACAGTAATAACTATCTATGTTACCTTTCCCAATTTAATTTCCTGCTTACTCGTCAAGTATTCTCTTCCAAATATTTTTGTCAACGTGCTTTGCTTCACTAAAATCAAAATGAGACTCAACGGCGTTTTATTGCCTCGCGTCGGTTGAGCATTACACAGCTTTTCCCCTCGCCTTGCGCCTCGCTGCACATCGTCACTTCCGCGTTTGCAATTGCCTTTCCGACTCTCGCCGCCCTCGCCGCCCTCGCCGCCCTCGCCGCCCTCGCCGCCCTCGCCGCCCTCGCCGCCCTCGCCGCCCTCGCTACCCTCGCCATTTCGTGAGGTATTGAATATCCAAGAATTACTGAAATATTCAAAATACCCTGAGTTAGCTCTGAGCGATCAGTGCAGCGGTCCCTGCAGCGACTATGACCTGGAGGTTCAAGGGTTTGCATGCTGTCGGTGACGTATTTTCAGCATTAGCTAAAACTCTAGATCAAATTCAGCCGCTAACTAAAAGAGAATTTTAGCCACCCACTGCTTAGATCGCTAGTTTCCGTGGTTTCTCAGATCACCACAAGGCGAATACCAGAGCGAGGAGGAGTATCTTAACAAATGAGTCACGGAACGCGCGCAATCTTTTTCCTTGTCCTACCCTTTTACATTTTCACTTAGATTTACGTCCACTATTTTACCACACATATCGGAAGACAAGTCGGAAACTTAGAGCTTGTAAAGACAGGGGCGGATCTTTTCTGGGAGAACATATTCCGGGAGACCGGTCGGGAGCTTGTCCCGGCTGCCGCGGTGCCCCGCTGGTGGGAGAGTCCTGGTTAGGGGGAAACCCCGCTAGCCAACGGTAGGTCGGCGCCGTATCTGGCTATCCAGCGGGGGAAGACCATCGCCACATCCCGGTCAAAGCACGCACTACACTTACGGGACTAATGATCCAAGCTGTTGATGCGCCCGGAATCACTAACCAACCAACCAATCTCCAATCTTCTAGGAGAGTTATCTGGCGGGGAAATCCCCCTGCAACCCAACGTGTAGGTCGAAATCGGTTCTCACTATCCAGCGGGAGCGGAACACCGTCACATCACAAGATAAAACATTCACTACACTAATCGAACTAACCCGGACATACCTGGACACATCAATCAATTAACAGATTTAATAGCACTCACTTATACTACATTAAGAAAATCTTGCGTTTGTTTTCAAATATAGAGACAATTTGGTTGAATTTGCAGCCTTATGGCTTTCGCATAGATAGTACATGCAATATCAATCCTGATGGCACAAATATAGGTTGGCAACATGCCACCGCAGATTCATTAATATTTAGATTTCATGGTCATTCATATGCAACTCTTCATGGTCGCCCACTCTCCCATAGATACTCACTTTTCATGGTCATTCGTATGCAATAAAAGCTTTTCACAACTACCGCATTGAGTTCTGGTAAACAAAAATATCGGTGCATTCCCTTTTCACTCATAAATTACCCGAAGCATCTGGAATATCCTAGATCCGAAAGTTTGTGTTCCAGATATCTAATCGAAGGTACTAGGAGGTAATCAAAAATGAAAGAAGTGTACTGCCTTGTATCTTAAAATACTTTTGGTACAACATTTTTGTCCCTTAATACTTGAACAGGTGCGTAACACAACAGCGGGTCCCAATATACTTGTTAGTACTGTCTACAATGTTAGAGACCCTGCAGATACATTACAGATAATGTATTTCAGTTATAAGTTTTCTCGGTTTGGGGTGTTTCATTTTTCTCATCCATAGTTGCATATTTGCGGTGATCTGTTACAAAAGGAAGTTTTGTAGGTATGATGACGTTTCAGGTTTGCACTCTGTACTGTTTGCACCCGTTCACGGAAGTAAACTTTTCTTCAGGTAGTTGACATTACTGATCCCTTAGTCTTTCTAGACAATATAGTTTTGCAGTTAGTAAGAAAAGAACTTTTGTTAATGATAACCGAAAAATACAACAATCTTTTGTTCAAGAAACGAAATTGGAAGTAGATTAAAACTACTTCCTATTTGTAAAACATATTTTATCGCATTCTCGTATTTCACTCTTTGGTTTATCTTCCATGCTTTCTTTAAGGAAAAAAAATATTCTTTAGATAAATATAGAAATGAATTTGGATTGTTGAAAATTAAAGTAAGAAAAGGTACTTCATAAAATGTTTCATGTTACATTTCTCTTTTTATACAAATACACTTCTTTTAAAACTAAAAACAATAATTTCAAAGATGCAGCTCTGTAGTACATGGCTCTGTTCGTGCCAGTACCAATTAATATATATGTAAGGGTTAAATGTAGTTATAAACTGCCAGTTCTGTATCCAGTTTTATGCTTTCATAACTAAACCAAGAGATTCACTTTTTTACCGATACATCATAGTACAACATAATTGTTGATTTTATTCTAATTTCATTTAAAATCGAAAATATAACGATTGTAAATTATTAAATAATACATTAAACGGCATTCGTAGAGTAGAGGAATAATTGGTAAAAGGAATATCAAAATTGACCAAATAAAAAATGTGGTGCGTCTAAAAATATGAAAAATACATTACTCTTGTTTACCAAATCATCAGCACTTCTTTGTTAACAATTCATAATTTAAAAAAGTTAACGGAGTTGTTCATGTATTTTGATTCATTCAAATTTCCTTCACACTCGCATTGTTTCAATCATTGTGACTATAGCAGAACGTCTCTCTCTTTTATTCACTTTGCTGAAAATTTTAACACGCTGTAAACATTTGTTTGCGGAAAACGAACACGTATTGAAATCTCAAACAATTTCCTTTTCATATTATTTTTTCCCTATTACAAATACGTGTGTGAAAGAAACCTTTCAAAACAAATACATGGAGATGTACTCGTGTTCACATATTAACACTTTATTCCTCCAAATAACATTGTGTGTATCGATGCAAGCTTGACCGAAGCCAGAACGGCCTACAAAGCTTTGTTTCCACTCGCAATGCCGCCATCTCGTGCTTCGCGCAGCGCCCGTCAGCAGGTGTAAGCGGCATGTCCGGCCCACGCTCCGCAAAATGGCGAAGGAAACGTGCAAGCGCGCGGCCTTGCCCGAGGATAACATTAGAATATTTAATTAGCGTCAGTTTGTACCGTAACAGGTCGTCTGTGTGGGCTTTAATTCGTCGCCTAAACCCAAGCCCGGGCCCAACGCCGCGATCCGAGCCCCCTCCCCCGCACTATTAGCGGGGTGGGGCAGGGGCAAGGGGAGGGGAGGGGAGGCGAGGCCGGCGGCTTACGCGGGACGGCCGAGGGTCAGCCGACAAACAGCGTTGGCGCATTAACAGGGCATATCTGCGTGCATAATGAAGCAGCGGCTAAACGCCCGAGGTCTCGCTGCGACAAAACTGTGCCGATTGCCGGCGTCTGGCAGCGAACACGAGCGCCCCTCCCCCGTCCCACGCCCCCCGCCCACGCCCCGTCCCGGTCCTGCCTCGCCCCCGACCGCGAGCTCGTTGTCCTGCGGGGCGATGCGTCCGCAACGGAGGGGCGGGATTTCGTTTACGCGCGCCAGCACAGAATGGGCGTGTACGTGCGGAAGTGGGCGGTTGTGTAGATGACTGTACTGTCTACCGCGAGAGCTGAAGGCCAGAAGACTGGCCAATAGGACAGGTGTGCGGATGAGAGGATGAAAATTGAAGTAAAAGAGTGAAGTGCGTGGGCAAGCGAGCAGGTCAGCGCATGGACAGGTATGGAGAGTAGGCAGTCGTGTACTCAGAGGCATAGGTGAGCGAGTAAGTGAACGAGTATGTGGACCAATATGTGGACGAGTATGTGTGCAAGTAGGCGGGCGAGTAGGTAGGCGAGTAGGTGGGCGAGTAGGTGGGCAAATAGGTGGGCGAGTAGGTGGGTGAGTAGGTGGGCGAGTAGGTGGGCGAGAAGATGGGCGAGTAGGCGGGCGAGTAGGCGGGCGAGTAGGCAGGCGAGTGGAGCGGGCGAGTAGGCGGGCGAGTAGGCGGGCAAGTCAACTGGCGAGTGAGCAGACAACTGGCGGGAAAATGGGTGGATAAACGCAAAGTCTGACTGATGGATGAGTAAGAAAGTACATGGTCGGACCGTCGAGTCCTGCCGCTGTGTACTTCGACTGGCCGTAGAAAAGCCACGACCGTGTGGGCGTATTCCTGACGACCTTCGCTTGTTCCTGTAGCTTTAAAAGTCAAATTACGCAGAGTTCCCTCTTCCCAAACAATACAATGATTGTCACTTCGGGTCTCTTGTTTGTGACGGCCTTTGCTGTACAGTTTCATTTCGGGAAATGTTTCGAGCTGAGCGGACATTGACATGATATTCATTTTCCTGTAAATTTACTTCCCTTGTGAATATTTCTGCCCATACATAGCTTTGAACGTTTTTTACGTTTGTCGATTTTTTTGCGTTCTCATTTTCGGGAAAATGTATGATTTTGAGAAAACTTCAGCAAAGATGAAATGGCGAGTTTTCATTACTGATTTTAAAATTTCAATATTCGTCTCTTTCACTGCATTCATTTTACGTTATCAAAGATATATTTAACGTACCATTCGTTAAAGCATTTTTACAATTTTGTTTTATTTGAAGTGTAGTGATAGATAGTTAACATCGTTTGCATTTAAAAATGTTCATGATAAAACAATTACCTGTATTTTTATTGTTACTACAAATTATTTCATATTAAGAAATATTGTCAGTGGAATGCAATATTTCATACAAGTATGTTTTTTACAAATGATTTTACTCCAACAAAAATGTAATATTTCTTTACAATGAATTAATTCAAAGAAAAAATACGGATAAAGAAAATTGTATGTTTAAATGAACAAAAAATATCCAACATATTTATAATAGTATTTTGAATACTTATTTTGCTATTCACAAAGCACTTTTCGTATTTTATCCCTTGGTCATCGAATATTGCTGAAAATCTCTTTTTAATTTTTTTTAAATAAAAAAGAATTGACATGGTGTGTAGGTTAATTTTTGTTCTTGGTATCGACGGCGACTGAATCTATTGCAAATCTTGAACAGAATCTGATCAACTAGCACTAGTATTGTGCAGTTCATCCTGTCAGAAATGCATCGAGACCAGTTAAGTACTTAGAGCTGGTTGAGTGCTGACAGTAGGGTACCAACTGGGGCGGCATTTCGTTGGTAGGAGATATCTGGATAGGGTAAACCCCGCATACTGACGTGTAGGTCGGCAATGTTTCCTGCAATGGATCTCACCATCCATTGAAGGAAGAACTCCGCCACCTCCCGTGATAACGCATTCACTACACTTATGGGACTAATGATCATAGCCGGTAAGGGATACAGTAACGAAGTGAGTTGTCTTCCGACTACGGTCGAAGGTCTTTTGAGTGAAAGTGAGTGATTTTTACATTCTCGCTACCACTTACGCAGTAGAGAGAAAGTTATGTAATGCTGCGCGAAAAAAGTCGGATTTTGAATAGAAAGCTTATTACACGGCCCTGGTAACGAAAAAGTGGATAAATCCACTTGCTGAATTTATAAAAAAATCTCTAACACGTGGTGTAGCCAGAATCTGTGTGTTGTGTGTTCTTGCTATCGAAAAATCGAATAACGGCAAAACGTCTCCGCCCGTCTCTCCGTCCGTTTCTACATCCGTCCCTTCGTTCGTCTCTCCGTTCGTCTCTCCGTCCGTCCATCCATCCATCCGTCTATCCATCCGTATGTCTGTCTTTTCGTTTGTGAACAACGCCAGCGGCTAAACCGTCCTGCTGATTTTCTCCAAAATTGATATCCCCCAATCGATCTGGCTGATGTCGCGTCCCCTTGAAATTTACGGATATTTTAATTTTGGGAGGTACTTTTCGTGAAACCCCTGGATCATTTGCAAAATTTTCAAGATAATGACACCATCGTTTTTTATTAAATTTTGTTCTTTATTAGTGTAAAGAACATTTAAAAGATTTGCGCAGGTCTCATTTTGTTGAAAGTTCTGATTTCTCAAAAATTGAAAATTTTCAACATTTTCGGCGTTTTCCTACAACTACAATTATGAAGATAGAGATTTTTTCCTTAATAAAATCTATTCCTTAAAGATCTATTTTGAAATAATATGTACAACTTTTAGAAAATCTGAGTAAGCCTATTTTTCCCGTAATTTTGCGTGAAATACTGGCGAGAAAGTACGTGCTGTTTTAGCACCCTTTTCTTGTCTGAATGGTCTTGAGAGTTTTACGTACGAGCGAGAGTGAGTGCGTGAGTGAATGAGTGAGTGCCGAGCGAGAACTCCCCGACTCATCTTCGCGTGCGCGTGTGGGCGATGCTGCAGGGGAGGTGGAGCGGCTGCTCCGGGAGTACCGGCAGAATCAGGAGCTGGTGCGCAACATCGGCGCGCACTACTACCAGATCATCTACCCCGTGCAGCTGCGCCACCACGAGAAGATGGGCATCTCCACCCGCGAGATAGGGGCTCCCAAGGTGAGTACGACATTTACTTTTTTTTGTAATTCTATACTGTAACATTGACTGAATCTAAGGAGGAGTACGAAAAGCTACTCATAACAGCTGGCGTCCGTTTAAGACCTGACCATCCGCCGTCTGCTAAGCACAATATATACAAATGAATTGTGGGTTCAGATGGCGGGTACGTACACCTACTTCAACAAATAACGATTATTCTTATTTATATGCTTATTCTTATAAGAAGATGTTTTTGTGAAAATTATAAACAACAATCCAATTGTATATCTACACGGCTGATATCAGAAATAACATACTTGATTGCCACGCATTTACTCCACTGGATTATCAACCTTCGAAATGTTTCGTGGTCATTGTGCTTATTTTTTAAGTACTAGAGTCCGGTTTAGGTTTCTGGTGGGTGTCAAGTAAAATACGTAAAGCAGGAGAATGTTAAACTGTAGCTGGGGAAATGTGCCTGCTGAAGGTATAGTTGGTATTAAGGAATGATATCGTGAAAGGTGTTACTGAAAGGACTAGACTTCTTGGCTGGGTGAGTAACACAATGGAATAAATCCCTCACTTTGTCCAGTTGCCTTGCACGCGTATATAATGCTACTGGAACACCGGATTGGAAATCTAATTAGCCTAGGTGCTTACAACTATACCACTTAGAGGTGGATTGAGAAAGGTTTTCAGTGCGAATTTTCACATAGAAACGCGATAATATTGCACAAGTTAATAAATAAAATAAAGTAAATGTTGTAATACGAAACTCCAGACATGTAAATAATGTAGATATGTTAATCGATGATTGGAAAGTAATGTTTGATAACATATGTTTATATATTTTATAATGTGTGTTTTAAAATTGCTTCGGGTAAGGTGGTCAATTGTAAAATCTACGGAGTTGTAAACAATTTAAGAAAAAAGCTACAGGAAACGATATGAAATGGCTCTTACTCTATGAAACGAAACGAAAAGGAAACGAAAAAAAACAAAAAACGATTCAAACCCGGAAGTATAAAGAAAAGTGTGGATTCTAAGACGAAAATAAATTCAGAATAGTCCTTCTTTAACATCATTTCTTCATGTAGACTAACCTTACAAAGATTTCCCAATTACTGTCTTGTATAGTTTATCTTAAAGAATGCATTTATCTCTGAGCCCATTTTTGCTTTTAGATAGATAGAAATTTATTCTACAATTGGGCAAAAGATGCCCGGTGGCAGAATGCAAAATTACAATTACAAATAAAATAATATATAAAAAATAAATATAAACAAACAAATTGACTGTCATTTCCTATACATGCAGATGGCATTTACATTCCTATACTAAACATTAAAATGCATACACACTACCATATAAATGAATAAACTTACATATTACACAAATATACATACATACAAACATATACGTGTATATACATAGAGAGACGAAGGAACCCTCACCTACACACCAATCAGAACTTATTCAGTCATATTCAGAAGAAATGAAATCACTTCACTTCACTTCACTGCACTGCACTGCATATAACTTTATCTAAATATTAATTGTTCAATACTTTTTCTGTAGACTACGCATAATCGCACCTTTCACTTCACTTCACTTCACTATACGTTTTCACCCTACTGACTAATTTCCTATATTTTTTTTCTAAACCCTCGCGCTGAGCAAGGAAAGGGCTCAAAAACTGTCGCAGGCAAATCGTTCCAATCTACTATAGTTCTGTTTATGAAGGAGAATTTCCCTACGTCCGTTCTTTGTATTCTTGTTCTAATTTTATATTTATGATCAAATCTATTTAAATAATCTGGTTTATCTAGCCTTTCCCGAATTTCCTGCCATGCGGAGCAACCAACGTAAGATTTATACAGCGCGCAAAGTCGTGCCCTCTTCCTCCGGCGTTCTAATGATTCCCAATGCGCAGGTGTGTTCTTCCGAAATGTATATTTTGCCGCTCTGTTTTGTATCCTCTCTAAGCTCTTTTTAAGTCCTATTCTGTACGGATCCCAACAACTGGCTCCGTATTCCATTACCGGCCTGACAAGCGAGGTATACGCGATTTCCTTTGCTTTCGTATTACATTTTTTAAGATTTCTCATGACGAAATGCAAAGACCTCCAAGCTTTACCCACTACATAGTTCGTTTGTTTCTCCCACCCCAATTTACAATCCAGGAGAATGCCAAGGTATTTACAGCTCGAGACTCTCGGAACTACGTCATTACCTAGCTGATAAGATATTGTATGAAAAGCTCTGGCCCGACAAAATGTGATCGCTTTACTTTTCTTTCCATTTATAGTCATTTTATTAGCTATTGCCCAATCGTTAATTTTATTTAAATCGTCCTGTAGTTGAATCATATCGTGCTGATCTGCAATTTCCCTATATAATATACAGTCGTCGGCGAAGAGTCGAATTTTTGACGTTATATTTCGCGATAAATCATTTACAAAGATAAGAAACAGCAGTGGACCTATGACGCTGCCCTGAGGAACCCCGGAAGTAATGTTACCTTTTTCCGATAAGTGCTGTCCAATTCGGACTTTTTGATTTCTATCGCGAAGAAATTCATTTATCCATGCTATTACCCGCCTGTCAATTTTAGCATCAATAAGTTTCAGTATCAATATGTCATGCGGCACGACATCAAATGCTTTAGCAAAATCAATAACTATTGCATCCACTCTTCCCCCTACATCAATTACTTCCGACAAGTCTTGAGTAAGGGAAATAATCTGACTCTCACACGAAAAGCCATTTCTGAAGCCGTGCTGTCCATGAAATAACCATTCTGATTGATCCAAATGATTTCTAATCGAATTAGATAATAATTTTTCAAACAATTTACAGACTACTGACGTAAGACTAACTGGCCTATAATTTTGCACTTCACATTTTGGTCCATTTTTGAAAATTGGCACTATTAAGGCAGATTTCCAATCATCCGGTACACTTTTGTTGTTGATTGATATATTGAAAAGTCTGACCAAATATGGTATTATTGTTTCCCCTGCTATCTTTAACATGTCAGTTGTAATACCATCCGGACCGCAAGACTTACAGTTTTTCATATTTTTCAAATGTGAACGTACTTCCGTTTGATCAATTTTGAATATATGATCCACGTCATTGTGCCCTATGATAATTTGGTTAGCTTTTTGTTTGTGTACAGAACAGAAATAATTATTGAATACATTGGCTTTCTCTTCATCGTCTATGATATCTACATTTTGCCATCTTATAGGAGGTGTGTCCTCCTGTTTACCTCGCCGGTGGCGTACAAAGTTAAAGAACTTTGCCCAAGCATTTTCGTTATCATCTAAAATTAACTTAAGATACGATTCTTGCGCAGTTTTCTTTTTGTTTTCTACTTCTTTCATAATTTGTTGGAATTTACGTAAATGTGCCTCGCTGCGATGCCTAATATTATACGCTTTTCTCATTTTTCTTTTCAATTTGCGAATTTCCGCGTTATAATACACTGGATCAGAATTCTTTTTTATGTACTTGAAAGGAACGAAACACTGCCGAGCTTCCTCCTTCACGCCGAGCTCCCTCATTTCTGAAAACAGAAAATTGGAAAATACCAACATTTTTCAAATTATGTACCTGAATCAATAAATTAAAAAACTGTTGAAAGTGTTTATTAAAACAAACTATGTAAGATAAACCGAACATATTTATGTCTATATAACATACCTCAACGCGAAGGAATAAAGTTACAGGTGCATGTAAAAAGTGTGGAAAAAGTGTGGAAATAAACCATTATTTGTACTGCGCAGAAGGAAGATCCGTGAAGGAGGAGGCTGGTTGTTTCTTGAACTCGTACCTCACCTGCACCTTGTCAGATCACCTCACGTAGTCTGTTCTATTAACCGTGTGACATGAAATGCGAAAAGACAGCATAATATCCTCTGTGATGCAGTTAAAGATAGAGTGAATCCCAATTCGGAAGTTGATGAGTTTCGTTGGTGCGTCGTTAACGTAAAAAATTGAGATTTTATGTAGGGTGATGTGATGAAACGAGAGAAAGGAGAAACAGAACAATATCGTGGAAACCAGTCGCGAGATTGCCTTTGTCCTCCACCAATCCCACATGGATGGACAAGAATCTGAAACCTGGAAAGCCGAGAAAAACGAGCGCACTGGCCAGAAAATTATCATTCGCCCCAACAACCCCTTATAAGTGCCAAATTAGTAGTATATTTTGTTTCCATAATAAGAAAAGTAGCAAATACATATTTCCAGAATTGAACTGGTCAGTTTATGTCTGTTAGTTTTCTAAATAGGCAGTAAAAGAATATGCCAGAATATGCAACCCGCAACACACTTGTGTATGGAGAGGTTTAGGTTGCCGCACACTGCAGTGCAGGCGCTATTTCATGAGAAGCACAGATAGTTAAAATGTCATCATTGAAAATGTAAACATTTCGAAAAGTTAATCACACCTTTTAAAGGAATTTTCTCTGGATTTCTTGACAATTTAAAAGCATTATTACAAAACATATCAACTCATTCGTTCATCACTTGCATGACCTTTGCTGGGAATACGAATGTATTTTCAAGAACCTAATTTTTATTTACATACCAAAGAACTGATCCTTTCCTAGCTTTCCTTTTCTGCTACTTTCTTCATTCGGTATCTGCAGACTCCATCAGGCGTTTTAAAGAGAGAAGATAAAGAAATGATTGCGTTTCTTCATGGACACGTTTATCTCTCTTCTATAAAATAGCGAATCTCGCTGCGAGGACTTTTGCAAACGAGACGTTCGTACAATGAAATTGACTCAGATATTGGAATTCCTTTCTCCTTCAAGTCTAGGAATCGTCAGCAAAATTTGAATACTTTCTACGAGTACGTGATATTTAAATTTTGTTATCTTAATGTTCCGGAGCTTCTTGTAAATGTAAATTTTCACATATTATAACAATGATTTAGTATTTTCATCTCACCCCGGTTTGTCTTTCCCCACATTAAATATCAGTCATGGTTTATAGTTGTCTTTGCCCAAAAGCGAAATTGTGTCCCTACGAGGGATGAGTTGAGCATCTTTATGCCATTAAGTATAGTATTGTAAATAATAATAATAATAATAATAATAATAATAATAATAATAATAATAATAATAATAATAATAATAATAATAATAATAATGTCTTTATTAATGGCGAGGCTCAGGCCATAGGGCCTGCTCTTCCGCCTAACCACTGAGTCTACATTGATACAGAGTAGTAACATATAAGAGGGGAGGGAAATCTGTACATTTACGTCTGGGAGTGCAAAACTAGGGACCATCCCGGCATACGCCTTAAGCGATTGAGTAAACCCAGAAAACCTCAATCAGGATGGCGGCTTAGGGCCGAACAGAATTATGGTATAGAAATGGAAGAGAAGAGTGGTTCTAAATTGAGTTGGTGGTGAGTTGGAATTGAATTGATTCAGTGGTTCTAAATTGAGGTCAGCTGGAACACTTGCTCTGAAATACTATTTGTAGTTTATACTATTTTATATCCAAAAATAAAAATTAAAATTATAATTAAGAACACTAGCTTCAGAGTATCAATACAAATGCGTGATTTTGATTGATCTTTTTTTCTAAAGAATACGAATACTTTCTGTATTGATTAAATGTTTACTCTGACACTACAACCTCGTCAGATTATCCATGCTATGGCATCCCAATCCGATGGCTAGAAGCTTGGGGGGACTTGCTTACAAGACATTTATTTGACATTATCGACCTGTGAGAAGCTTTCACATTGTCAACCAACAATAAGAACTGGGAAATGACAGTGGGAAGTGACAGTGGGAAGTGACAGTTTAATTTTTGCTCATACTCTCGAGAAAGTATTTCATCTATTATAATGATTGCAGAGCATAAACATGATTGACAAGTAGCGTGTGAATTGTAATTCATAGCAAATAGCGGAGCATTGCCGGATTCACTAGTATAATATAATAAATTTATCAAGTATAGCTAAATAGTTACTATACAGTTACATAGATTTAGGTAAAAATCTAAAGTTTCAAGCGTTTGTGATCGTGAGTTGGCGGCTCAGCCGACGAGTAACGGTGAAAAGGCGGAGGTAGGACGGGACGGAAGGGAAGGGAAGAGAGGGGGAAGGGCGGTCCGGAAATAGGGCGAAGGCCTGCGCGTGACGCGGGGCGAGGAGGTTGGGTGAGATTAAAACACAGCGCCCCTGGCGGGCGAACACGCTGACGGCAGAGTGACCGGCTGGCGTGGAGGCTGACGCACTGCTGCACGAACTTTAATTGACGATTGGCCAAGGTGGTGTATCTTCAGTCTTGCATCTGGATTGATGGCCTTCATAATGCGGAAAATAAATGTGCAGTACATTCAGATATTTCCACGTTTCTATAATGGAATTCAAACATTTCTTGTTGTTTCCGTCTGTCAGCTTTGAAAGTGTACTAATGATGATTGGTAGTATTTATTACGACATTGTTAAAGAAATTATGTGTTTATTCATAAATGTTAATTAATGAAGACTTTACATCAAAACATTCTGGTAGTCAAAAAAATATAGGCACAATATTATGAAATTGTCTCAATAGAACTGAAAGCGTAATGCCTCTGATATTGTTGATGAATATGGCTGTAGGACAAGGAAAGACGTGAAAGAAATATTAGAGTATTAATTACTTGGACTAAACAATACTCATTTTGTATGGTGCAGAGTAATCAAGACGATTTAAATCATTTAATATGTCCCCAAAAATGCGTTTCAAACTAAATTAAAAACTTCTCAAAAAATTGTCCATATGTTATAATGTATGATAAAAATACATAAACCATTTAAATTGGAATGTGTATTCTTCTATCAACAATTAGCCATTGACATTTGACCTCATATCTCGAAAATGTTTGCCATCAATTTGAAATCCGTTTTCATACGAGATAATATATTTCTACTTGTGGGTCAACTCTGATATTGACGATCCGACGTTGTGGCTCTCAACACAAACCTCCTGCAGCGAGTGCCCGTAACCGCCCGTAGGTCTCGCCGCAATGCGCTGCCTCTGCAGACCACGGTCAGCAGCGGCGGCGTGGGCGGGGGTGGCGGGGAGCGGGGGCGGGGACGTCGAGCGCAAACGGTCCCGCTAACGGGCGTTGAGTCGCAGATCTCAGTGTCGCCCGCCTTATTGGATTGTCCATAAAGGGAATTACAGGGCCCGGTCGGGGTGGGGAGCGGACACAGTCGACGGCTGTTCGTTAGCGCTTTATACAGCAACAAATGCCATTACGCCGCGAATGAATCTTTTTAAGAGGCTCGCAGGCAGCGACGTCGGGAATTATGCAGGAGTAGATTACGACACGAGCGGAAAGAGCGCGCGAGGCAATGCTCCGTTAACGGGCGCGCCGCGTCGCTCCGTTGTTTTTGGACGAGGCGGGACGGATGGACGACCGTCCGTGAACGGAGACGGCCCGGAGCAATGTTAGAAGCAGCAGCGGCCAAACTGTTCGTAGTGGTTATGGTTTCCGAGGGGAGAAGAAATAATCCGTGATGATGAGTGGATACACAATCTGTGGTAATAGTGACGCGGATGTGACTACAATAAAAATGGTAACAGTGATTTGCCTGCCAAAGTATATGTCGTAAACTAATATATTATTACAAATTTATTGTAAATCATTGGATCTTTATTCAAAGGCATATTATAAATGAATTTGCTCAAATTTTTCTAGTAGATAATAATACAGAGACATCCTATTTGCTTTCATTTTTTTTGTGTTTTGTGAAAATAATAGTGCATATTTTACAATAAAAATATTAACATTATTACTTAAAATAATTAAAAAATGTATTAGTTAGATTTGTTTATAGTTAACAGTATGCTATTAGAAAAGTCATATTATGCATCCACGTACTATGTGACAGAACATATATTTCTAGATAGGTGTATTGTTTTTTTCATTAGTAAAAACATTACTTTACTTATAAATTACAGTCAGTTTTCATCAATGACAACCCATTCATGAAATGTCAATCATTTTGTTGAAGTAACAAATGATTTCAAATAAAAATAAAATACATACCAAAAAAGAGAATGTGTGACATTTTCCTTAATTGGCTGAATGGATTGCAAATTAAGTTTTTTCTCTAATTATGATAACATTGGTGATTAGATGTTTAAACAAATCCCTAAAGTTAAATATATTCTCTGATTATAAAATAATTACGCACAAAACATTTGAGCTTCAAAACTTTAGCGATGCCTTCCTTGACCGTAAGTGCTCTTACACATATAAGTTTCGTTTCATTTTGCCATATTTAAATTAGGCAATAACGAAAAATTCAAATTACTATTGAAGAAAGTATATTTAAAATTGATTCAAGCGTGAATATAATATTACCCAAGCTTTTTTAACAATACAAGTACTAGTGTGTTACATAGTAATAATTTTACTGCTAATTATTCTTTGCTTTTTAATGTTCTACCTATAATCGTAGAACATTTTCTTAGACAGCATGCACATAGTTCGTAGAATACCTATTATCCATTAACCTACTGTAACAGCATTACTCTAAGTAATATTCACTGCACATTACGGCATCCCCAAAATGAACACAAACATCCAAAAACAAGACCTGTGCACGTCGTTGATGTGTTTCACATGATCATCACCTCTGCCCCATGCACTACAATTAATAACATGGTGCAGCAGTGCGGGTAACCGCTGAGTGAACCGCAGCGCCCTGAGGACGGTCGCGCTGGCGGAGTGGAGAGGGCGGGGCGGGCAGTAGCTGGGGACGCTGCCGCAGGGCGTGGGTGCTGCGGGCTACTCGCTCAATAAATAAACATCGGCGACGCCCGCGTTCAGCGCGATGCTTTATCTGGCGCTGCGAGCCCCCGCCGGCGTCCGCCCTGCCGCTCGGCGCTCCGCGCCACGCCTCCCGCCTCGCACCGAGTCTCTCCGCACCCCCTTCCTCTTTAGCCTCCTCCCTCTCCCCCCGTTGTGCCAACCTGCGGCGCCGGTCGTTCCCACCATTTTCTACTTGTATTCCCTGCTCCAACCATCTCTTGCCTGTCTAGCTGCGCTTCGGTTCGACCCGCCCTATTACATGCCACATCGCACAGTCCTGTACGCCTTCTATTCTCCCTCCGCTATTCTGTCCAACCAAGCGACTCGATCTCGCCCCGATCACATGCTCTGTTCCTGTTTTTTTCCCTTAGCTTACTCTCCCAGACATCTTCTAGCCCTCCCCCCCGACAAGTTAGTTAGTTCCCGCCCTTGGCTCGTCCCCTCCCAACCGCGTCTCTACTTAGCTCTTTGCCCGCATTGCTGCGGAAATATGTACATTCCCTGTGCTCTGTCTACCTGGACGCCATCATCTCTCTTTGTCTCTTTCTCTCTTTAACTGTCTCTCCCTATGACTCTCTGTCTCTCTCTGACTCTCTCTCTCTGACTCTCTCTCTGACTCTCTCTCTCTCTCTGACTCACTCTCTCTCTCTCTGACTCTCTCTCTCTCTGACTCTCTCTCTCTGACTCTCCCTCTCTCTAACTCTCTCTCTTTCTGACTCTCCCTCTGTCTACTTGTATGTCTTCTTTCTGTCTCTCTGCTCCATTATGCCTGTATATATCGCTGCCTGTATGTATCACCTATACATTCCTCTGTCTGTCTGTCTGTCTGTCTGTCTGTCTCTCTCTCTCTTTCTCTTTCAATGTTTCTCGCCTCTTCAAATTGTCCTGTTCCATTTTGATACCCTGACCGTACAAATTGTACAGCTTCTGCCTGCAACTTTAACGCATTCCTTCTCTCGTAGTTTTTTCTACACTCAATATAAATCCCTGAGTGGTTACTACCACACTGTCACCGTATTCTTCTTTTCCGCTTCAAACTTTCGTCATGATCCTAAAGTGACCTCTGCTTTTTTCCCCTTCCGCACTGCCACCATACATTCGAACGGCTGCGCCACCGTAGTCACAGTTTCAATATTCCTCCCCTCAGCACTGGTTTAGTACTCAAAACCGCCACGTGGCTCTTACGCCCCAATCCAATCCTCAGAGCTCTAGTACGCATCGACCCAACTCTCCACTCCACAATCCTGTTCGATTTCTCATCCCCCTTTCGATTTTACCTCACACACGATCACCCACTCAGCCAATCTCCGGTCGGCCCTCAACACAAAATTTCGCTCAACATTTCTTGCCAACTGTGAACTTACTGTATTCATAGTTCCCTCGGTTAGTACCCTCCTTATACACTCACTATTCCTGCACAACGGGATTTTCTCAACACGCTCGTCTACACCTCCTCGTGAACTTGAATTGCTTCATTCAACGTTCCCAAAGAACTTTAACACACGGGCCACGGACCGCGCGGTATTTACTTCCTCTTCCTTGCCCCATCCATAGCCCTTACTTATACATACACTAACATGTACTACACTACTACACATGCTGGGGAACCGGTCGTGAGCTTAGAGCTTGTCGCGACTGGGGGGATACCTCGCTGATGGGAGATATCTGGTTGAGAAAACCCCGCTAGTCAACGAGAAAGTCAGCGTTGGATCTTACCAGAGGTGGAAGATCACCACCACCTCCCTAGCATGCACTACACTAGATTAATGACCTTAGCAGTTCTCGCGCCATGAATCACTAACCAATCAATCCAGGCAACATACGGAACGTACCAATTCAACTCTACTCCACCACCCTCTTCCTCCCAACCATGGTTACTCTACCTCCTCCAACGTTCGCTCTACCTCCCCCTACCTCTCCCCTTCCACTTTCCATCACATTTCCCTCCCCTCCCGCGTGCCCGCCGCACCGCGCCGTCCGCGGCCGCGCGTAACTTAGCGCAGGGCGCGGCCCGCGCGTCACGAGCAAGGCCGTTTGAGTGAAATGCAAATGTTTAAACCCCGCGCGCGTATTTTACATCGACGCGTCGGCGGAGCTCTAACGGGCGGCAGCGAAATATTGGCAGGCTTCAAACCCACTTCCCGGCGCGGTAATGAAGGTTTTTGAGCCGCGGCTCTGAGGCCGGGCGAGGCCGGTCAACGGGGCACAGTGGGTGGGAGTTGCAAAGTCGTATGTGGTCGAATCATTTGCTAACCGAGTTTCGGGGCGGCATCGTTCGGCAAGCCAGCGGGCAGGGAGTGACTGTTTCGTGATTCCGGGCTTGTCGACTACTTGGGTCATGCGTTCCGTTAGTATAGTACCTGCTTCAGCTGGGTGAGCCTCTTGATTAACGTGAGATTCAGTGCTGACATACACGTCGGCGTTCTGGAGTTTTACCTCGAGGTATCTCACTCATCGGGTCGAAACAAGCTCTGAGTTTACGCCTGATATCCCGATATATGATAGTAAAGTGAACGTAAATTTGAACGAGTATGAGGGCGTAAGCGGTTAAGGGCATGGATGAGGATGGAAATTCTGCGCAGTGCTTGTGGCTGTTAAGGTACTGCTGAGGCATTCACGTGGTATTGATTGGAGAAACCACGAAAAAAAGCTATCAGAGTCGGCCGCTAGAATTTTCCTCTAAACGGCGGTTAAATTTGGCCTAACTATCTACCGGGTTTCGAAAATCCACTACAATCGAGACGTGCACATCCACAAAAGGCTGCGACCCAACATCGTCTGCTCACGAAAATATTGAAAGACAAAAAATAGCATATGAATTGTAGGAGAGGTTTCCGCCGATATCTCATCGATGACAAAGTGATATGATTCATAAACCGGATGTATTGTTAACTTTCTTTATAAAATTTTACCATTAAAATTGATTTTTTCTAATCGTATTTCGTTACTTAACTAAAATCTGATATCTCTAGATGTGTTATTTTTCTTGTTCACCGACAGTATACTTCTAAAATTTCAATGCACCCACTGCTTATTTTTGGATATTTCAAGGAGCGTTCTTGAACTAAATTATTTTTATAGTATATATTCTTTTGTCAACAATTTTTTTCTCTGTTTCGTTCACTTTTGTTAATGTTTCTTTACATTCAAATTTTGATGGTGACACATACCAAATTACATATTAGCATATCAGTATTTTTGTTTTCCCCACCATTAATAATAAAACCAGTGGGATTCCATACAGGGTAGTAGGAGCTACATGATTGTGAGATTATTACATTAACACATTAAATTAACACATCTACACCGGCATTAAAGTACAATTAAACGTTTCAATTTTTAACTCCCAATCAAAGTATTTTTTTGAAAAATGTTGTTTTTTTTATTTTACGTGCTACACATTGTATCATTTTCTACAGCACAACTGATAGTAGCTGAAAACTCTATCATCGAATAATTTCCGACATTTTGGTGATTTTGAAATTGTATACAATCCTACTGATGTCCCACACCGGAGCGTGCTGCACTCTTGTGGTGAGATTTTGAAACCCAACTCTGATTCGCGACACGCTTATATTTCATTGGAATATTAAGTTTCATGACTCAATCTTGCGGTTTCAGGATCTCCGTTTCCCCCTTATCCCTCCCACTGAATAACCTCACTGTATCCCACTAAGCCTCGCACGATCTCATCTATTCCATCTCGCCCCATCGTCTCCTATATTATTTCAGTAGTTCACATACCTTTTGCGGCTCTCACATGCAAACCAATATTTATAAATGAGGTTTCTAAAGAAAGAGAATTTCAAGTAGACGTGACGAATTGCACTTTGACTTTAAAAATATGAAGGTTTTGTTTAAATAAAACGCATTTAAATAGTCATGGCAAATGCAACCCGCAACATGCGGCCGAATTGTTTATTCTATATCGTTAAATAACTTCTAAACGAAGCGTTTTAGGAACTTAAGAACTACAATTTTGATGCCAATAGCCTCAAAGAAACGTTCCTTCTACCATATTCTACAAAATGAATTCTTCTTGAACATTCTATTACATTTTTGCTGGTTCGACTCTTTTCGATTCTCCCCCACCTGCTCAGAGCCTGTGTGATCTGCAACTGTATGTGAAAAAAACTAATTACTTAATATGCTCCAGCACGTTTGAATATGCTCGGGCGCGTTCGGCTATAATGTAGCAAAATGCAAATGGCTCGTGGATCTCTGCAGGAGTCACAACGGGAAGTCTTACAATCGAGCGGTGCGGCACAATCTGTCTTTCAAATAATCATATGTGTCTATAAGACTTACCAAAACAGTTGAAAAAACAAAGCAAACTTAATTAACCAATTAACCATTAGTTATTCGCGCCATGTTTTGTCACACAATTTCCCGCGCGGTGTACTTAATACGCCAAGCCTATTTTGTTAGAAAAATGAACTCTGCAAGACCTGAATGATATTTGGATATAAGTTTTATTCAGTTTTATTTGACAAGTGTACATATTACAGTATTAATTAAATAATAATAATAATAATAATAATAATAATAATAATATAAAATTTAACATATTAGTCTTTAGAACAAGTTTTGTATTAATGACTAGAAAATGTTCTTTGCTTGCAAATTTGTAGCACTAGGTAATAGCAAGTGTAATAGTAATTGTGGTAGAGCATTCTTTTGTTCTTCCGAATATGTGACAGTAATTTATTAATTTTGTTGTGGTTATTATTGATCATCATGACTTTCAGTTTTGGTAGATTTGCTGACAATCTGTGTTTTATTTCACTTTATAACCTTGTCTTTACCAGTGAAATCATCTCTATACTTAAAAGCGCTGCTTGAATAATTACTATAATAATCACGCTCAGGACACGTGTCATGTTCACTCTCGGCCACTACTTCCGTCTCAGAATCACTTGCAGCATCGCAAATTTCGTCTTTTGACGATTCCTCGTGTAATAATTTACATAACTGGTTTTCCAATAAATTATTCATGTCTGTATTGTTCCTAATGTAAAACAAAATAAATTATTTTAATTATATCAATAACTTGTTTAAAAATCCTGTGATAATCAAAAGAAAATGAAAACTCACATTAGTACCCGCGCTGCGTAGAAAGTACGCCAACGGACACTTTCCAACGGAAATAAAATCGTCTAGCCAGTGCTGTAAATCTTAGGCAACCGAGTATCGAGGAGGATGCAGCTGAATACCTTCTGCGAGGTTAGACCAAATGTCAGAACGCGCGCTGATGTCATCTGACACCTAGGGGTATAACAGTGCCAGTGGCGTACAAAGAACGCCAGCGCGAGTAACTAAGGGTTAAGAAAATATATTCTCTAATATACTAAAGCTTAACATACAATTATGTATCGCGTGCTTAACTTGCCAAAATGTAGTATTTATTGTCAAAATCAGTAATATTTATGAGGCTTTTAGCTCTTTTCTATAACAGTACAGTTAATGAGATAGTAGTTAATTAGTTTAGTCAGAATGTTCTTATTCTCGAACTGAGAATGCCGTACTGTGACTGTAGGAATCATTTCCACTGAGAACATTTCTGGTACTTGCATCGTATCCTTCCATCTTTGATTTAATAACGATAAACATCACTTTTAACCATACATTAATGCATATATTCCTGTATTTCCACGTCTTATACTAGTTCTCAAAAAAAAAAAACAACTAACGTGTCTAACTTACGTGTCTTTGATCCAGTTTTAGCTGTTGTAGCCATAGGGTGCTACCGTCAGTACCAGATGTACAAAAACCTACGTCATGACAGTGAATAACCGCTTAGAACAATGTTAACTTAGTCGCTTAGAAGCTTTTTGTGGCCTACTAATACACTTTGTGCTTTAGATAGGGGATTTTACTCCCCAGATTGTGCACCTGATCGTTCCTCGTATCCTCACCTCCCGCAGGTTTACACCGTTGGTCTAGTCTCCAGAGAATTCGGAACGCATTGCCGGAACACGAGACAATCTACTTTCCGGGTTGGTTTCGCCGCTCACTGCGTTTGCGCCAAGTCCCTCCTCAATACCCATGATTATTAGACACTGCCACGACGAAACCAAGCGGGCAGTTACACCTCAAAACCACCTCCTCACTACCCTCTACCTTTGATACCGATGTGAATCAGGAATCAGAACACCCGGGCGGAATTTTCCAATACCCCGACAGGGATTCTCCCTGTGGAACCACAACCCAAGGCGGTGGCACCAGCCCCGTTCGCAAAACCTTCGTCGAGTGATCATCTTGCGATTTCCATGCGTTGGTATAGCCCATCCGGCCCACTGCTACATCGCTGGGGCTGTGCGTGATGACACTGCCACGACGAAACCAAGCGGGCAGTTACACCTCAAAACCACATCCTCACTGCCCTCTACCTTTGATACCGATGTGAATCAGGAATCAGAACACCCGGGCGGAATTTTCCAATACCCCGACAGGGATTCTCCCTGTGGAACCACAACCCAAGGCGGTGGCACCAGCCCCGTTCGCAAAACCTTCGTCGAGTGATCATCTTGCGATTTCCATGCGTTGGTATAGCCCATCCGGCCCACTGCTACATCGCTGGGGCTGTGCGTCGTGACACTGCCACGACGAAACCAAGCGGGCAGTTACACCTCAAAACCACCTCCTCACTACCCTCTACCTTTGATACCGATGTGAATCAGGAATCAGAACACCCGGGCGGAATTTTCCAATACCCCGACAGGGATTCTCCCTGTGGAACCACAACCCAAGGCGGTGGCACCAGCCCCGTTCGCAAAACCTTCGTCGAGTGATCATCTTGCGATTTCCATGCGTTGGTATAGCCCATCCGGCCCACTGCTACATCGCTGGGGCTGTGCGTGATGACACTGCCACGACGAAACCAAGCGGGCAGTTACACCTCAAAACCACATCCTCACTGCCCTCTACCTTTGATACCGATGTGAATCAGGAATCAGAACACCCGGGCGGAATTTTCCAATACCCCGACAGGGATTCTCCCTGTGGAACCACAACCCAAGGCGGTGGCACCAGCCCCGTTCGCAAAACCTTCGTCGAGTGATCATCTTGCGTTTTCCATGCGTTGGTATAGCCCATCCGGCCCACTGCTACATCGCTGGGGCTGTGCGTCGTGACACTGCCACGACGAAACCAATCGGGTAGTTACACCTCAAAACCACCTCCTCACTGCCCTCAACCTTTGATACCGATGTGAATCAGGAATCAGAACACCCGGGCGGAATTTTCCAATACCCCGACAGGGATTCTCCCTGTGGAACCACAACCCAAGGCGGTGGCACCAGCCCCGTTCGCAAAACCTTCGTCGAGTGATCATCTTGCGTTTTCCATGCGTTGGTATAGCCCATCCGGCCCACTGCTACATCGCTGGGGCTGTGCGTCGTGACACTGCCACGACGAAACCAATCGGGTAGTTACACCTCAAAACCACCTCCTCACTGCCCTCAACCTTTGATACCGATGTGAATCAGGAATCAGAACACCCGGGCGGAATTTTCCAATACCCCGACAGGGGTGGAACCACAACCCAAGGAACCCCTGTGGAACCATAACCCAAGGCGATGGCACCAGCCCCGTTCGCAAAACCTTCGTCGAGTGATCATCTTGTGTTTTCCATGCGTTGGTATAGCCCATCCGGCCCACTGCTGCATCGCGAGGGCTGTGCGTGGCTGGCTGGAGGCGCGCCGGATAGGCTCCCGCTCGCCCTCTCGCCCGCGGGCGAATTTATCGCCCGGGATTCGCAGCGGAGCGCCACAAGTCACGCAGCTCCGCCACCCCCCACCCCCCACCCCCGTCACCTCGACTAGAGCTCCCGCTGCGAGATGGCGCCTGATAACATATAATATATCGATGTCTCTGCCTGCGCCTAAATTTCGTTCTAACTCGACTTTAACGAATTTGGCGGTGTTGCGGTAGCCTGTGATGGGTTACTGAAGTAGAATTCACGGGCAATAAGGTAGTAGAAAGATGAATGAATCACTAAAAATGCGATTTTCATTGTTGTTGGCAACGCGTATTTGGATTTATTATTAGGACACTACGTAAGCTAGTATCATTATTCTAACTTATAAACAATTTACAGTAATGGGATGATGTAAACGGTAAAGTGGTAAACAAAAATTCATCACTTTTTGTGTACAAAATTATGTAATGTTACGAATTTTACCGGAAGTTTGTGTCTTTACGTTTATAATTCTTAATTACGTGCCAGGATAGCTTTATCTTTTGCTCTAACACTTTCTCTCTTTTTTCATTATACTCTTAAATATCACTGTTAACTTTTCTCTCTGTTGAAAAATATTACGAAATACATTTGTGTAATATTCATGAACATGAGAAATGAAAAATCACTCGTGTGTCTAGCATTATTTTCAAATCTTCTGTTTTGTAAAATGTTAGTTTTCTTAAAAAATATACAAGATAAATTTCTATACATCGATAAAAGTCTTAATAACTTCCCCATCTTATTTGAAACCTTCAATAATGTCTAAGGGATGAGAAAAGAGTACAAATTGTTACGAAGTCAAAATATCCTGAGTAGTAATTTGCATTGTCTCTTAAGTGGAGATATCAGCACAAATGGGTTTGAAGGCTGTAAACCAAATGGTGCTAAAGTATAAACGATGCGATAACAATTTAATGGGTACCTCTTGTTTCTACGTTGTATGGAGAAATACGCATCGTTATCTATGCTCTTTATCAAAACGCAATGGGCCCCAGTTTCATTTAAAATACAGATGAGACCAACTTCAGAGCAATGAATGTTTTAGTGCTATTTCTCTGTCTGTCGTCTGGTCGTAAGAGTAGGTTTTAATGCGAACGCCAATATCCACCCTCCAAATGGAACTGGATAAAGAAAATAGCAAGGTGCTTTTGCACGTCATTCAAAATACGAGTACTTAGTTTTGTACTGGTGTATTCCTGAGTGAATTAATAAATTATATTTAAAATGGAAAAACATTGGTTAAACAAACCAAATTATTGAAAAATACTTTTGTTACGTTGAAGAAACATCAGTGTTGTTCAGAACATGCCGTAATATTATGTACTGATTGGTTATATTGAAAATGCAGCTAAAATGGAGAAAGATATTATAGTGAATACATTTTTGCTCTCAATACAAGATATTAGGAAAAGGGAAAAGAAAAAGGAAAAATGAAATAATATTAGTAATTTTTAGAAAAGTGCATAGTTCGAAGGTGATATTCAAGAACACGAGAGGAATCAATGCAACACGATGATTGGCTTCTATGAGATTTCAAAAGTAGATATACTGAACAAAACGAATATTACGTAAAATTCAGTTAATTCACAAATGGAAAACTTTAAATATCAAGATGGAATAATATCGATAATGGATTACAATACTGGCGCAAATTGAAAAATGAAATTTTCGGATAAACATGATTAAAGTTTTTGTTGGTAATAGAAGTGTAGGCAATGCGCGCGAATGACGTGTATTTGTTGGAAATAAGCGTGATCATTATTGAAATTTTTCGTAGAAGTTCTGTTAGTAATTATTATTATAAAAACTTATAAAATAACGGTCATAACTGAAAATCTGTATTTCGAGTTACGCCAATATTGTAGTCAGTGAATGAAATAAAGATTTTCTAATTTATTACATGTACTTAAATTAGCTTTAAATTTGCTAAGGATACTATTTCCAAAATGATAACCATATTTACAAGAAACTGAAAATATTTTTAAACAGGATTTCGTAAATGTATTTCATTACCATTTGGTAATGAAATGTCTAGACGACAAGTTGTTACCTTTAACATGAAATATTATTTCGGTGACGGTAAATTTTCATTTCTAATTAACATTTATTTTTTTAAATGTTCATTTTTCCTGTGAGAATGATTATACCACACAACCATAACGTTTAAATATGTTGATAAAACGTCCCTATCTCTTGTCATTAACTTTAAATGTTTGAATCTAGTTTTAAAATTTTATGAATATTTTTTTAATAACGCAGACATTTTAGAAACATTCATGTCAGTCAATTGTTAAAGTAAATTTAATTTCAATCAATTTGTTTGGAAAAAAACTACCTGCTCATTGAGTATTATAATAACTTAAAATATAACCTAACACGTAATTTAAAAAAAACATTTTGTAACAATTAAACGTGCAATAACATGTAGCATATATTTATGAATTAATCGTTTTTTACAAAAACTTAATAGTTAAATAAAAATCTACTTTCCAATAATATTTTTAAACACCTGAAAATAAAAATTGTATTTCAATCATTTTTTTCAATATTTTTACTTTTCTTAACGGATGATACTTCAACAAAAATTTAAAGCCTATGGTAATATTTTTGATTATTTGATGATTCGGCGAAACTCGTTACTTATCGAATGCGAAGAAGACATTCGACTACACATAATGCTTCTCAAATAGATGTTACTCCTAGAGCACGTAGAGGGATTGAGGATGAATACTTTTAGCCAATGAACGTGTGGTGGGAAGTTCATATAAAGAAGTTGCGCATTTGCTATTGGCCTCGTGCCATGGCGATGGCTTGGGATACTCTCCATGGCAAGTATCCATTCCAAATATGCAAATTTTTGAAATGTTTGTGGACATGAGAGAAACTGTTCCTTTGTGGACATGTGAGAAACTTTCCCTGGATCTATTAACAGCGAGAACCTGTGATGCTGTATCAGGTAATTTTCTGTGTATTACAATAATAATAATAATAATAATAATAATAATAATAATAATAATAATAATAATAATAATAATAATAATAATATGTTCAATGAATGCAAGTATTAACAGTCACTGTTCGTAACCCTGCATGTGTTCGGAGATGCACCTGGAAAACTCAAGTAAATGCACGTCGTGGCAATGCGAATAAATAAGCGATAATGATTTCGAGTATTGCAAAACATTGATGATTTTATACAAAAATCGATGTTTTTAACAGCGATTTATTGAAACCAATGTTTTTCAACATAGATATTTAGTTATCGATGTTTTTATTGTCACTATTTTCTTTTGAATTGAATAATTTACCATAACATCGAAAAAAATCCTATTCATTGTTCTTATTATTTGGACTTTGTAATGTCAATTAAATCTTTAGTATTAAATAATAAGCAAAGTCATTGTAAAATCCAATCTCCCTCCCAGAAACATCAATGCTGAAGTTATTGAACCCCTTTTAATTCATTGTTTGAAAGCATGGACCTTTTTATAGATGTATTATTAACATCAAAATTTTAGTTTTGAACAACGCTGTTTTGGCAATGTAGCTTCCATTCATTAATATTTTCCAGCAGACATCTGTGTTCAGATATTGATGGATTGATTGATGTTTTCGGGAACGTCAACTGCTATGGCCCTGTCAGTGTAATAAATGTTTCATCCCGGGAAGCGGCGGTGATTCCTTCTTCGGTGGATGGTGAGGTCCGGCGCCCACCTGCGTGTGGACTCGCGGTAGATTTCCTTCGTCAGATATCTTTCCCCTCCCCTCCCAGCGCCACATTCGGGGCAAGCTCTAAGCTTCCGGCTGGGCTCCCTACATGTTTGGTAATATAGTATATGTAAATAAGTGTGTGTGTGTGTGTGTGTGTGTGTGTGTGTGTAAGTAAAGGACAAGGAAGAGGAACGAAAGATCGCGCGCGGTCCTTGACCCGTTTGTTCGAGTTCTCCTCCGGCATTCACTGGTATTGATCGGAGAAGCGACTGAAAACCACCAATGAGATCAGCCGGACGCTAGAATTCCCCTCCAGTCATTGGATGAGTTCCTAGTTATCTAGCTACTGTCGAAAATGTGCCACAGTCAACATCAGACACCACTCTAGAACCTCCCGGTCAGAGTCGCTGTGGAGACTGTGCGCCACGTCGGTCTGTCTGTGCCCGAAGAGCAGCCACGGCCAGGTGGAGTAGCCGGACCGCGCGGGGGGCGGGGGGAGGTGGTGGCGGCGGTGCTCAGGGCGCGCGTTCGCTTTGGTCAGCGGCGGCGGCGGCAAAGGCCGAGGCGGGGGTTGGGCGTCGGGCGACCGGGGCCGACGGCGTCGACGTCGGCGGTCGCATACCAATGAAGCGCACACTCGAACGCGCAGGAGACGAGGAGCGGTGCCCGCCCGCCTCCAGCCGCTGCGTCAACAGCGACGCCCGCCTTCGCCTCTCCTCCCCCGCCTGCCACGCCCCTCCAGCGCCGCATTCGCCTCTTCTGCCCGCTCTCCGTTCCACAGTGCCTTGCGCCCTGTTGGTGGAGTCCGCCGTCGAAGGAACTTTCTCCAATTCAGTCGCTGTCTGGAGGAGAATTCTAGCTGGCGGCTGCTCTTATCAGTAGTTTTCCGAGGTTTCTCTGATCAACAGGTGAATGCCGGAGCAGTATCTCAGCAAACGGGCCACGAATCGCCCGCGATCTTCCTACCCCCTTGTCAGTCCTATTCTCTTCCCTTACACATACTTTCACTAACATGCACTACAGTACCACTCATGTCGGAAGACCGGTCGGAAGCTTGGAGCTTGTCCCGGCTGGGGCGGTTTCCCCGCTGGTGGAAGATATCTGGTTGGGGAAAACCCCGGTAGTCGACGGTAGGTCGGCACTGGATTTCGCCATCCAGCGAGGAAGATCACCACCGTTCCCCTTCACTGATCTCCACCCTCGCAACCGTTCTATGCAGCTTCGCTCACTGTTATTCTGTTGACTCCGACTTTAGATTTTTTTTCTACTCGTTCACTTTTTGAATGTATTTACTGTCCCTCGCTACAATGACTACATTTTGCGATCCGTTTCAAATGATGCCCAACTTCAGAAACAAGGACTAAGATTTTATTACGTGAAATAGAAACCCAGTCTGAGGGCAAATTTTGAGACATTAACTTGGTTGAATGGATAAAGGTAGGGTTGAATGGGTCGATCGGGGGTTACGGAATATCGTAAAGATTGCGTCGAAAATGAAGACGTGAGGGGTAGTAGGTAGAACGTAGAAAATCAGGGGAATATGAGGGGGCGTAATGAACCCAAAATTTGGTACCCGTTTGCAAAGGTTGAAGGAACATGAAGCTACGGTTCACCACAGCTTTGAGTAATGAAACATGCATGATTCGGAGAGAGCTATTGCTCAAAGTGATGTTGTATGCTCGGTGAATTTGTAGACAGCGTTTGCTAACGCTAGCAATGGATGTGGCAAAGCGATGGCAGGACTGTGTGAGATTGGGTGGCAGTCGCGCAAATATCGGCCGGTTCTCTCGTCCGAGAGTAACTAACTGTCCTTCGCACAGTTTCACCCGGTCTTTTGATCATCCGTTGTCCTCCCTCTGCTCCCTTTCATGCTCTCCCTCTTGCTTGTTCTCTTATCAAACCTCATCCGTACCATTTCCCCCAATATTATGCTAAGGATATGGTTCTTCCCTTCCGGTGACTTACCATTTTCGCACTTTCTTGCCAGAAATTCACGTCTACCTGTTTTCCAACTTCTTGTCATTATCACCCGCATACATATTTCTTTGTCCTATCTCTTACCAGTTCTCATATATATTTGCTTTTTAATTCCTCCTTTTGTCTTGTCATGGTATGCATTTTTTCTTGCTCTTTTTCTTTTCCGTTCTACCACTGTTTTTTTTCCTCAAATTCTTTCGCTCGTCAAACCTCACCCCGTCCGCAGATGAGCCATCTTATAGAACTCTATAAGAATAAGCCGCCTTCGCGAGCCAGGCCCAGTATCTGTTGTAAATCTATTCCTGCTGAATAGGCCCCCTCCCTGTTGTACGAATAATGATGTATGTTTACATTTGGTATTAATGTTCCTTATTTTATAGACTGCGAAATGATTTTGGTAATTGAGGTAAATTTTAATCACACGTATTGAACATTTATTTAACTTCACTTTCATTCATTATACATTTTAAAAATTTACCACAATATTTCGGAGAAATTGCTCTCCATCTTCAGGCACTGGAAGATTATTATATGAAACGTATTAAATAACATTTTCTTATATACATTTAAGATTCATAATTGTAAAATTACCATATTGATTTTAAAACCATTCTATCAAAATAACTGCGTTGGTTTTAGTGGATGGTTGGTCGAACACTGAAAATAAAAATTATACAATTCAATTTACAATAAAATTGCATTAAATTTCTTATAAATATATCTTTGAAGTTAAGTACTCAGAATATGAAAGTAAACTGCTGAACTGCAATGATTTAATGAAGCAATAATTTTAATAGAATAGTTTTAAAATCGATATGGTAATTTTAAAATTGTTATGCTTAAATGTGTATAACAAAATATTGTTTAAGACATCTCATGTAATGATGATATTCTAGTGCCTGAAGATGGAGAGAAAATTTTCAAAATTACTTGTGCTAAACTTTTCAAGTGTTCAATGAAAGAAAGTGAAGTTAAATAAATGCTCAATATGTGTGATTAAAATTTACCTCAAGTTTATTTGTCTGTATATAAAATAATGCACATTAAATACGGAACGAAATTGTTAATGAGTCTTTATAAAGTAAAAAAAGAATGTTGACTTACAATCAGCACGGCAAAAAATTTACAACCGGCGCGAAACAGGCTCGTAAAGCGAAACTTGCCCATGAGACGTCCACCTTCAGACCCACCGCGCGTAGGAGAGATGGCTCAGAGGGAACTGTTGTCACAGCAGTCCCTCTGGCCGGAACGGTCTAGGTTCGAGACCCGACAGCGGATTTTCAACACTTGCTTGTCAGCTAGGTCGAATTCATTCAATGTCTGGAAGAGAATTCTAGCGGTCGGCTGCTCTGATCGGTAGTTTTCCGCGGTTTCTTCGATCGACACCAGGCGAATGCCGGAGCAGTATCCTAATAAACGGGCCACGAAACGCGCGCGATCTTTCCTACCCCTTCCTTTTCCTACCCTCACCCCTTACTAGCACCTTAACATGCACTTCACTACCACACATGCTGGGAGACTGGTCGGGAGTTTAAGGGTTGTTCCGGGGATGGGGCGGAGCCCCACTAGTGGGAGGTACATGGTTGAGGAAAAGCCCGTTAGCCGACAGAAGGTTGGCGCCGGATCTCGCCATCTACCGGGGAAGATCACCGCCACCTCCCGAGGATTAAATGATTGTGATGCTTATGCACATGCACAACACTTACGGGACGAATGTCCTCGTTCGTTGACGCGCCCTGAATCACTAACCCCCAACCGCCCGACCGCGCGCCGTCAGGATGTCGTCCGCTGGCCGTCCACGCATTCACAGGCCGGGCGCACGCCCACTTCGAAGCGGCCGCGCAAACAACCCCCCCCACGCGCCGGGGCTCGAACCCAAACACGGGCCGTTTGCGGCGCGGCGCGCGGTCGCCGCGGGCGCCGGCCGCCGGCCACCGGCCCTCGCTGTTTGGACGCCGCGTCGCTCCGCCGACGTCACCTCACGTGCCCGCCGCCGCGCTGCTGTCGCTTTCGGTTCCGAAGCCGAGCGAAAAGAACGGAGCCTAATAATTGGTACTAGCTGAACCCGAGCAATTGCAACGCACAAAATGATGTTATGTATGTTCCTCTTTATATTTATCATATAATGACGAAACAAGACATTCGTGTATGCACTTCCTTTCATATTCTCATTCCAAATCTTTTCGTATATCGATACTTATTCTTCGTACATAGAAACGCTGTCTACCCCAACAGCCTCTCCAACAATGCAAAGGAAGGGTGGAAAAATGAAACAAATGAAGGGTGGAAAAATTACGACAAAAAATGTGCTCTGTATGCAGCAAAAGGTAAAACGAGAGCCCCAAGGATGGTTTCGTGTCTTTCTGTATTCATTCTGGAAGGCTAATGATTGATTTATTTATTATTAATTGTTTCGGGGCGTTTAAATGGCTGTAATCATTAGTCCCATAACTGCAATCATGTTTTTTTATCGCGGGAGGTGGAGGTGATCGTCCCCTGCAGATACGGCGCCGTCCGAAACGTCAGCATGTGGAGTTTTCCCCTCCAAGTATCTCCCACTAGCAGGGTACCACCCCAGCCAGGACAAGTTCTAAGCTCCCGACTGGTCTCTTGACATGTGTGATAGTGTAGTGTATGTAAGTGTATGCGTGTGAAAGTAAGTGGTGACTGTAGGACAAGGACGGAGAAGGAAAGATCGCGAGCGGTCCGGGGCGCGTTTGTTAGAGTCCTGATCCGGCTGTTGTTCGGCATTCATCGGAATAACCGTGGAAATCTACCTATCAGAGTAGTCGGCCGCTAGAATTCTCCTCCAGATGAGGGTTGAATTCCACCTAGCTAACTATCTAGTTTCCAAAACCGTGCCACCATCTTAACTCGAACTCTAGGACTTTCGGCCAGAGGCACTGCAGTGACATCAGTTGATGGCCTGATCCACGTAAACCGGTCCAAGAAAAATGAAATAGAGGAGGATTAATTACAAATTATGGAGCAATACAATTTCTATTCACTGTAAAAAAAATGTGCTAAACATGTCGAGAACATTTCTTGCTTATTTTCTATTGGTTGCGTTTTCGACGAATCTATTTATTCAGTTTTTAAGACTCATCCGCATTTAATTTTTTCCATTTTATGCAGCAACGGAGCCAGAATTGACCGCTGGGCGGTGCGCCGCGGCCAGGTGGACTTTTGCGCGCCCTGCGGCTGTTCTGTCTCATTAATGCGACTTTTTTTTGGCTTATTCCCTTTCACCTGAGGCGCGTTGACAGTTTTGTAGAAGGCATAAATATTCCAATGTTATTTTTTGTTCGTTGCGTGTTGTCAGTGATGATAACATGCTCAGAAAAACGTCAGACTCTCTTGTTTAAAATTCGTGGTGCTGTGGCAGACGAAATAAAAGCGAATAAATATACATTTCCTTTCATTTTCATTAATTTCGTTTCGCTTATTTATCATTAATTTTTTGAAAGATAGTTTTGTAGTTACTTCCAATCTACTAACTTTTTGTTTATTCTTCTTTCGTGAGTATATTATTGACGAAATGATCATTATTAATAGGTTTTGTATTTTCCCAAATTAATTGCTAATTTGTTTGTTTTTGATACTTTATTTTCACATGAATGTGGTTATTTATTTTCATTCTTGCTTAATAAATTAATTAACAACATCACCCTGATCGTTATTTGAATAGAATGAGTACAAATCTACTCGAAGAACATGTTCATGTAACACTAATAGATGTCCCCGTTTCCCACAAGGATTCTGTGAGCCATCGAAAGTCGGATCACTTATCGACGTCCAACTAGAATGAATATTTTATTCTGTATTAAATAAAATGTTTTACTCACTCTTCTCATGTTTTACGTGGTGGTGATCACATCTATGTATCCTGACTGTACCCTTCAACTTTCTAGGCAATCTTGCCTTTGCCACAACTCCAGCTAACTGCAGCACCCAACTGTCACGTTTGCTGACTCCTCGACCTCGTGACTCTGTTCCCGGTAGTTGACCTCTCTGCTTTCTCTATGGTACCTAATCCTCTCCTGCCGCCGGCAGCGCTATCTCTGAGGAGCCGCCAGGTAATCCACAACCGTCAGGCGGCGGCGTCGTCGTCGGCGGCGGCGGCGGCAACCGCAGGAGCAGCGGGAGTAGAGAAGTGCCAGCGACGGACATAGAGGAAACATATTCATTTATGCTACGGGGAAGGGTATGGCATCAGGCGGCGGTCTATGCAAAGGAAAGAGAGATGATTGGTGCTTAAGCAGAGGCGACTGCAAGGAGTAGGTACCATGGTCAGTAAGACGGGAAAGAGGAAGGCGTGTGGAGGGCGAGGGCGAATGGGAAGGCGATAGCAAAGGTAGGGTCTACAGTGATTGCATCAATCTAAGTTTGTGGTCGATACGATGAAACCGAGGTTGTGGCAAAAGAGAGAAAGAGACTTAGAAGAAGAGATTTAGACCAATTAACCATCACATTCCGCAATTTCTCGGTCATCATTTATCTAAATATTATTCTATCATCTTCTCGTAAGATTACGTCTCGATGGCGTCAGTTACTGTAACAGTTACAGTTCAAACTTACAGTAAAGGGTCTCTTCTTGACCCAATAAATAAATTAATCACATTTTTTCAGGAAATAGCAGTATTTACATTTCGACTTACAGGTCAAGATCAGTTTCAATGCTTTTCGGTTATCGTTTAACGAACGAGAAACTCTATAACACTACATAAGGCAGCATGGAGGGGAAGGATCGTGAGTATAAATTAATATGTAAAACTAGAAAATCAAATGAAAACCGAGAAACGTCACTTAGGGAATCAGCATGTTAATTCCTCACCGGTTACCTGTATTTCACACAATTTTCTGTCTTACCAAACGATAATTTTTCGAGTACTCATCTCCATTTACAGTGCCTCGGGCGTCATTAATGTAGCCGTGCGGTGCGGCAGGGGCGGCGCGAGAGTCGACAGCGGGGAACTGTGGGTCAGGCAGGGACTCCCTGGCGTATCGCTGTCGCAACACGCCGCTCCACGTCGTCTCCAGCGAGGACGCGGTTTGCGTCGGGGCTACGTCACCACACAAATGGGGAGTTTGATACGACGGCGAGTTCGGCAGGCTGAAAGGTCGGGGAGTCCTGTCTCTGGGTGCACCGAGAGCTCACTTCTGTCACGCGTCTTCTTTGTTGGCGAGGACTCCTCAGAAGCTGCCAATTGCAACGGTGACGCGATGGTCCCTAGTTTTGCACTTCCAGTCATAAATGAACAACTTGCTCCCCTCCTCCCAACTTGTTACTACCTTGTATAAATATATTGTCAAATTCATAAGTGAAAGAGTAGGTTTTATGGCCTAAGACTCTTTTAGGCCCTTTGCAAACACTTCACTTCGCTTTCTTAGCATATCCAGTCATGTACTGCCTGCCATAATCGGTATAAGGTTGTTCTAGCCCTCGAGTTGACTCCACATTCGGCATATGAAATTATTTTTATGGTGTAAATATGATCACAGAGGTTTGAAACGCCAAAGTGCTTTTGTTGTTTTTTTGTATTTTTATGATTTTACCTTGTGGGACTGTAATTGTTCAATGTAATTGTAAACCGTCTTTTGTTATAAACCTATAGTGCTCTTCAAAAGGTATATACATAATGCACGAAACGTCGAGACATAAATATATATATATATATATATATATATATATATATATATATATATATATATACAAGATTCATATTTTCTGATAAATACTGGTAGATTGATCGTCCCGTCCATAAAATCAGCATGTAAAACTTGCCCACTCTCGAAATCACCAATATTTCAATAATTTTCTTGCAGTTTTATCTTCGCTTTATGACAAAAAACTACTATATAAACCGTATATTTCATCTAGTACCGCCCGGTATTGGAATGACTTCGTTAATGAATGCGTTCTCATTAACTCTCATATAAATACATTTTCTATTGAAACTGTTCTCTCGTAATAGAAATCGTCCCTAAATGAATGAATATCATGAATTAATGTTCTTCCAAATAAAACTCATGTAATATGATATTCTTTGTTGCATTGTCAGTCTGCGTACTAAAGTAACAAGCATTTACCATTGATCAAATGTCTCGTCTATTAGGGGAATGAGTTAGTTGTATCATTTGGAAAAGATAATTTACGGCGGCAAAGTTATGTTCATATCTCTGATGTGTAGTTCTGTCCCTCACACAATAGATTGATCAACGCGCTATTTATGTATGATTGCTATTCATAAAATATCTACTCTAATAAAGTAGCTTTAATAAAAATTTCAGAGATGAAAGGCATGCCAGTGTTTCAAAATAAATATCTAAAATCAGTGGATTAAAGTAATAAAATATTCTTTACACATTGTGCTAACTTTCAGACGTTAATATTTCAATGGTGGTTTTAGTTTCTACATTTTTATTTAAATTATTATATTTTTCGCATGAAATATTTTTAAAAGTGACAAAGTCAAGTCTCTTTTTAATAATCATAAAAATAGCAAATATATAATTAAATGTGAAAATATTTTATTTCAAGAACTACAGAAATATTAAAGTAAAATAAGTATTATATGCTGGTAAATCTAGTGCATCCAATATCTGCCTCATTTGTAGATTTCATCTCAATTTTACATTGACGATTTCGTCTGCCTTTATTGAAATCCCTTCGATCAGCATTGCTCATTCTGACAACGCTCACACAAAACTACTGACAAATGTAATTTAATCCCACCAAAACACAGACGTAGAAAAAAGTTGGCAAATCCTCGACACGAGAATCGAGGATCAGTCCACACCCCATCGATAGCTCGCTGGGGATCCGTCCCTCGATGAAACATTAACCCACCCGAACATGGGCGGCAGCATATTGTGGGATTCGTCGCAACGGAAATTGGGGCCCGTGCTGTACAGGGATTCGCCACGACTGGCAGCGCGCTCTGTTCCTCAATATCAGATTCCGGTGTCGGGGGCGACCCGAGGGTGCGGCCAGCATCTCCTATGGCCGTGGAGCGCACCGGTACGGCGGCGAGAGGGGGCGGAGGGGTGAGGAGGTGGTGGCTGCGTCGAGGGCGGAGGTGGCAGGGACGGAGGCAGCGCGGGCAGAAGTGGAGCAGGTGGAGACGACGGGAGCGGAGGAGGCGATGGAGAAGGCAAGGCGGAGTGGGCGGAGGCGGCGTGGGCGGACGCGGCGTGGGCGGACGCGGCGTGGGCGGACGCGGCGTGGGCGTGGGCGGAGGCGGCGCGGGCGGACGCGGCGCGGGCGGACGCGGCGTGGGCGGACGCGGCGTGGTGAGGCGGCGCGACCGGAGGCGGCGTGGGCGGACGCGGCGTGGGGCGGACGCGGCGTGGGCGTGGGCGGAGGCGGCGCGGGCGGAGGCGGCGCGGGCGGACGCGGCGTGGGCGGACGCGGTGCGGGCGGACGCGGCGTGGCGAGGCGGCGCGACCGGAGGCGGCGGCGGACGCGGCGGGGCGGAGGCGGCGTGGGCGGAGGCGGCGCGGGCGGTCGTGGCGTGGCGGACGCGGCGTGGCGGGCGGAGGCGGCGCGGGCGGAGGCGGCGCGGCGGACGCGGCGTGGCGGACGCGGCGCGGGGCGGAGGCGGCGCGACTGGAGGCGGCGTTGGCGGACGCGGCGTGGGCGTGGGCGGAGGCGGCGCGGGCGGAGGCGCGGGCGGACGGGCGGACGCGGCGTGGGCGGACGCGGCGTGGGCGGAGGCGGCGGCGCGACCGGAGGCGGCGGCGGACGGTGCGGGCGAACGCGGGCGTGGGCGTGGGCGGGAGGCGGCGTGTGGGAGGCGGCGCGGGCGGACGCGGCGCGGGCGGAGGCGGCGCGGGCGGACGCGGCGTGGGCGGACGCGGCGTGGGCGTGGGCGGAGGCGGCGCGGGCGGACGCGGCGCGGGCGGACGCGGCGTGGGCGGACGCGGCGTGGGCGGAGGCGGCGCGACCGGAGGCGGCGTGGGCGGACGCGGCGTGGGCGGACGCGGCGTGGGCGTGGGCGGAGGCGGCGCGGGCGGAGGCGGCGCGGGCGGACGCGGCGTGGGCGGACGCGGCGTGGGCGGACGCGGCGTGGGCGGAGGGCGGCGCGACCGGAGGCGGCGGGCGGACGCGGCGTGGGCGGACGCGGCGTGGGCGGACGGGGCGTGGGCGGACGCGGCGTGGGAGGAGGAGGCGTGGGCGGAGGCGGCGTGCGCGGAGGTGGCGTGGGAGGAGGCGGCGTGGGGTAGGCGGCGTGGGTGTAGGCGGCGTGGGTGTAGGCGGCGTGGGTGTAGGCGGCGTGGGTGTAGGCGGCGTGGGCGGAGACGTCGTGGACGGAGGCGGCGTGGGCGGAGGCGTGTGGGCGGAGGCGGCGTGGGCGGAGGCGGCGCGGGCGGAGGCGGCGCGGGCGGATGCGGCGCGGGCGGAGGCGGCGCGGGCGGAGGCGGCGTGGGCGGACGCGGCGTGGGCGGAGGCGGCGCGGGCGGACGCGGCGCGGGCGGACGCGGCGCGGGCGGGCTTGGCGGTGAGAGCGGCGTGAGCGGAGGTGGTGTGGGCGGAGGCGGCGCGGGCGGAGGCGGCGCGGGCGGATGCGGCGCGGGTGGAGGCGGCGTGGGCGGAGGTGGCATGGGCGGAGGCGGCGCGGGCGGAGGCGGCGTGGGCGGAGGCGGCGCGGGCGGAGGCGGCGTGGGCGGTGGCGGCGCGGGTGGAGACGGCGCGGGCGGAGTCACCGGGGGCCGTGAGGGCAGGGGCAGCGAACGACGGGGTGGAGGCGGCATGGACCGTCCGCCGCAGCACCACCGTCAATTATTCGCGGGTGTCCCGTGGCAATCCGGCGACGCGAGCCGGGGCCGGCGGGGCCGGGGGCGTGGCGAAACCGCAATCATCGTCCGATCACTGGCCGTAGCGGCGCCGCCACGAGCCCATCCCGCGTGCGCGTAATTGTCGTGACTTATTGTTATGCCTCCGCCGCACGGGCGCCCGCGCGCGAGGGCCGTTACGGCGACCGACGACCCGAGGGAGGGAAGCCTGGGCTTCGGTGACGTCGATGGCGGCGGTGACGCTGGCGACTCTGGTGGCGATGATAGGATATGACAGTGGGAGTAGTGGAGTTACAGCCCTGCACAGTCCTACAGTTAACTTAAAATTCGCTAGATGGCAGCCCGGTATGACAGTCGTCTCTCGCTTTGACGTCACGAGTGGAAATCGCCCACGAGTGAAAAACAGTGTCTTATGCTTTGAACTAGCTACTTAATCACGTGGGTAATAATTTCAAATTTATAATGCAAAATTATAAATGCCGCAAATTTGAATCGTCTGAAAAATTAGCACAAATAGTGTGGAAATTCAGAATGAAAAGTGCAGTTAACTTTAGTCTGGCGCAAATAACGAGAATATTTTGTACTCCTGTGACAAATTAAGCGATGGAAAAAATTTAAGTTTAGCTAATTAATCATATTTTAGAAAAACAGCAATATTGATTCAGAAATAATTAATTACATGCTTCTGATTCATAGTTTCGAAAAGAAATCTGTAAAATATTTATGAGCTATTTTTCCATGCAGATTCATTTAGTTTGTATGTAGTAAATGTAGTTATAGAAAAGTATATTCTTCAATAAGTGAATATTGATGGCTATATTTCACGAGTGGATATTTACGTCACGAATATTTGTCACGTAAATATTACGTCGAGAATATTACGTCAAGAATGATGTGTCGTAATTTCTACGAATAGTAATAGCCATTATGCGCGAGTACAAGATTATCATTTCTGTACAATTTTGAGATATCCAGAACATGTTTCCTTACAGACGTTTGCACTGTGTGATTGGTATTGTCGGTACTAAACCAGTGCAACGACTCTAATTTGGCGTTCGAGTTCACCATTTCTCTTATAGTGACTAGGCGTTCTACCCCTACAGTCTCTAGTCCCTATATCTGGGGACTCTACATACATCATAATCACCTGCGATTAACAGGTGTGAACGGACAGTCCATTAAAGTACAAGCAATTTTGCAATTTTCAAATTGTAATTTTGAGTATTGAATACACATTTATGAGAAGCATACAATACCCACACCTAACTTAAAATTAAGTTATGTCAATTTAATTTTGTTATCTTGCATAATTTACTCCGTTTTCGCATTCAGAACAACTTTTGATTTTTGGATGCACTATAAACTGTAGATATATTTGTGAAATCGACTGTTTGCTCGTTGCATGCGATGATTTAAATATGTTAATATTTTGTAAAGGTTGTCTTTTATATATGATTTATAAATAAAAAACAGCTTCAATTTTTTATAGACAACATATCACATTTTTCTTTTATTAATGGACTTAAATGCGCCGATTATATATAGACTAGTTTTCCGTCCACTTTGCTGGTGTGATGGGGAAAACTAGTTTTTATGTATGCGTATTTGGACGTTTTATTATGTTGAAAAAGGCATATTTTAGCCTAAAGTGGTGTTTTTTTACTTATATTTTTCAATCATTGATATGTAATTACCATGGTTTGCCTGAAGAAGAAATCAAAGGATGATTTCGAAACGTCGCGCATTTAAGTCTATTAATAAAACAAAAATATGATATGTTGTCTATAAAAAATTGAAGCTGTTTTTTGTTTATAGATGATTTAAATAGTTGCTAATTTTTGAATTTTCAATTCTGGCTAATTTATCAATTTCAAATTTTGATATCAGAAAATAATATTGAGAGAGAGATTTAGTAATATAACCTCTTCCACTTCAGTGTTGTAGATGAATTATTTGAGGAGACTTACGAAGACATGCAGATACGGAAACATTTCAGCATTTATTTTAATTGCCTTTTTGGAATGAGAGTGAACCGAGTGATTTTAATGATCAGAAATTATATGAAAAAAAAGAGGTGCACATTTTCTTAATTTTTTCTGTTTCGTGTGAGTGAAAAAAGTGATCAATTTGTCTTTTTTAAAAATGGTTTGAACAGAGAAGTGTATGAATATATGCCGAGAAAATTTTCTCTGTCAATAAAATATATCCTATAATTCTTCTCCACTCCAAAAATGTTGTATATTATCCATAGTATTTCTTCTATTTCTATTGTTATAACAGAAGCGTTGTTAAATGTGGAATTTCCAAAATTTCGGGTAATATAACACTTCATTCCCACTATCGCTGCTTCTGAGATTCATTGTCTAATAACTGACCAGTGCGAAATGTAATTAAAAATATGAGTAATGTGTACAAAAATCTTTGAAATCTTTCACCTTTTTACCGAGGTTCAAAAAACCCCAAATTGCAAATAGAATGCAGCTTTGCCTGTGGGTTCTGAAAATTCTTGAAACTTGTTTGATTGGGCGTGGATTCTAAATTGTAATCCAAGGGTGTGAAATCAATGTCATTATTCTACTAAAAAAATTAATAATGCAGGAATATGTTATTAAATTATCGAAAAGAAAAATCTATTATTATCCTGAAAGTTCATGTTTATTGCTTACCTAGTTTTGTAACATTATCCCACATGACATGTCATCTATTCCTTCCTCAAGAGGTGAAGCGTGGCCATTGCTTCGGCCTCTGAATCAACCTATCACGAGCGGAACACGCTCAAACTTACAGCCTTTGATGAGTCGCTCAAGGGATAATATGGAATGCCTTGCAACCCTGTAAGTGGAGCCCACGGTGCCTGGCGTTGAGGGAGGCGGTTATGTCGGACAAATTGGTAGCTGGGGCTGTGAAATAAAGGTAAAGTTGATTTAAAAGGTGTGACATGGGGACACGGCACACAGGAATATGGGGGTGTGAGTATTTTTCTTGGACAAACAGCTTTGAGTATGTAGATGATAGAGTTGGAAATTTTATTATTCTGATGTTGAAATATTATTTTTACAGAAACATTTCTTTATGAAATATTATCTGATATTGTTTCCTTCTGTTTGCATATATATTTATGTAGACCTTTGATAAATTGTAGAAATATTGCGCGGGTTATGAATACAGAATATAGACGACTTTAGGTTATAAGAGTGCAATTTTATTAATTTATTGTCTGAATGGATGGTATTTTTCTTCTCTTTAAAAAATGCTCTGAATATATGAGTGCTACTATTTGTGTTTGAATAAAAGGACAGCTGAAAAATAATCTCCCAGAAAAGAGTCCTCTGCAAATTTCGAAACAAGGGTAAGAACAATTTTTGTAATCTTGTCCAAAAGGCGACAGTTAAAGATGTACAAGGATGGGCTTAAGCAAATCAGTTCTTCTTTTCAAATATTCTGACAATATTAGTTTCATTTTTAAATTTAAATATTCTGAGTTGTGACTGGAAATGGTAATTAATTGGTAGTAAATATTTAGAAGAATATAGAAAACAATCGAAAGTGCCGTGAAAAAGAACATGACAGACGAAACAAGAGCCTCGTGAAAATATGCCGCAAGCACATGTTGAGTGCGAAAAGCGGCGTCATGGCCAGAAAGGAATTCGGGAGCTCCGTCAAACCCACAGACAGCAGAATCTTTAAAAGCTCTTCCGGACGCACGTGGAAAAATGGGATTCCATTCCGCCTTTCAGGCGGAGACGCAAACCGCTCGGGCCGCCGCGCACGGCGCCAGCGCCGGCGCCCGGAGCCCAGTGACTAATCCCACAACATCGCTCTCGGCGCTCCCGGCCCCCGCCGCACCACGCCGCCCTGCCCGGCCCCGCTCCACCCGCTCCACCCCGCCCCACTCCACACTGCTCTGCCCCGCTCTCCCACGCTCCACTCAGACGTACCCCGCCCCCTACCACTCCACCCGCTCTGCCTCGCTCCTTCCCCCTCCACCCCGCACTACCCAGCTTCACCCGCTCCGCCTCACCCTGCTCCGCTCTGCCCCGCTCCGCCCTGCTCCGCCCTGCTCCGCCCTGCTCCGCCCTGCTCCGCCCTGCTCCGCCCTGCTCCGCCCTGCTCCGCCCTGCTCCGCCCTGCTCCGCCCTTCTCCGCCCTGCTCCGCCCTGCTCCGCCCTGCTCCGCCCTGCTCCGCCCTGCTCCGCCCTGCTCCGCCCTGCTCCGCCCCGCTCCGCCCTGCTCCGCCCTGCTCCGCCCTGCTCCGCCCTGCTCCGCCCTGCTCCGCCCTGCTCCGCCCTGCTCCGCCCTGCTCCGCCCTGCTCCGCCCTGCTCCGCCCTGCTCCGCCCTGCTCCGCCCTGCTCCGCCCTGCTCCGCCCTGCTCCGCCCTGCTCCGCCCTGCTCCGCCCTGCTCCGCCCTGCTCCGCCCTGCTCCGCCCTGCTCCGCCCTGCTCCGCCCTGCTCCGCCCTGCTCCGCCCTGCTCCGCCCTGCTCCGCCCTGCTCCGCCCTGCTCCGCCCTGCTCCGCCCTGCTCCGCCCTGCTCCGCCCTGCTCCGCCCCTCTCCACCCTACTCCACCCCCACTCCACCCCCACTCCACCTTCTCTACCAGCTCTGCCCCACTCCTTCCCCCTCTACCCCGCTCCAGACCTGTACCTCGTCGCTCCTTCTCTTCTTGGAAAGCCACTCATCACCCCGCTCCTCCCCCTCTCCCCGCTCCACCCCACCCCAACCCACTCCACTCTGCTCTATTTCGCTCTCTCAAGCTCCACCTTGATCTTCCATGCTCCACCCCACTCTGCCACGCTCCACCCCACTCCGTCATGTTTCACAGCGCTCCACCCACACCGCTATGCTTCACCCCGATTAGCCCCTCTCCACTTCGCTCCACACCATCCCATCTCGATCCACCCCGCTCCACCACGCTCCGTTCTGCCATATCCCGCTTCATCGCGCTCCACACAACCCTAAGCAGACTCACTCCACCGGACACGCCTTACCCCGTTCCCTCACGCCCCCACCGCACCGTCCCATCCCGACACACCCGGCACACAAGACCTGTACCTCGTCGCTTCTTCTCTTCTTGCTCCCGTCACCCTCCCGCTCCATAAATCCCACACTCCAGGCCTGCGTTGTCAATTCCGGCTCTGCAGAAACAATCGAGTTCTGAGCATTTGCAGGGTACGAGATAACGAGGCCGAATACGTGGATTTTCGTCTCCTAGAGATTTGAATTGCTGCTGGAAAAGTATTAATATTCAAATTAAGGATTTCAAATCAAGGAAATTAAGTGGGGTGACTGGGTTGGTAAAATGGATGGTCAAGGCTTACTGAACTAGTTGTATTGGTCAACTACCTAATTTCAACGTAACAGTCAAATGTTAGACTCTGTAGAAGCACTCAGAGTTCACTTGTGTGAGTGTATTTTTCATCAAATCTTAAGTTAGTAAAAACAAATGGCATCGCTGTTTTCTTCACGTCACATCTGATTGTCCACTTTTTCTGAACGAACCCACGGATGAAAATTTATAATTTACACCTTGGGTATTTAATATATGTCCAGCTCTATAATAATAATAATAATAATAATAATAATTATAATAATAATAATAATAATAATAACAATAATAAATATTAATATTCAAATTAATATTTTTGTTAATTTCAATATTACATTATTTCAATTACAATACTATACTATATTACTTATTACACAATTATATTATTACAAATTACAAAAACAATTAATTATCACATTATGACACAATTACAATATTATTAATTCATGCCTCATTTCCTTCTTCCATTCACCCTTATTTTACTTCCATCATCTCCGATTAGAAATTTATGTTATCCCACATGAACTTGCAATAGCCATCTTTCATTTTCTTGTCACGTATTGCATTTCAATTTCAATTACTTACCAAATTATCTATTCTTATTTTTCACTTTCAGTGCCTTAGGTGCAATTTTCTGAACCCCATTTTATTTAATATTTATCTTAGGAGTATTTCATCCTTAGCAAATTTGTTTTTATATCATTTATCCTCCTCATGTTTTTATATGATTCCTATCAATTTAGATATTTTTAATTTTGCCTATTTTGATATTTTTATCATTTTTTCGACAATCTTCTTAAGTTTTCCGTTATTTCTATTCCTGTTCCACAACTTCCCCCTCCTTGGTCTCTCGGTGACTCATGGAAGCATTCATACTTCCAGTGTCTTGACGCGGCGGCATCCACGTAAACGTGTAAACACGTCCCGCACGTAAAAACCCAAAATGCGCGCCCTGCGAAACGCCTGCTCTCCCAGAGCGCCTTCCGCGAGCGGCCCGGCCTCTGCTGCGCAAGGCGGGGCGAGTGCAAAGGAGGGCGTGGACGAGACCAGGAGGAAGGAGGGCGGGGCGGGGAGGAGGAGAGAGAGGAAGAGGGGGCTCGACGCTGCAGGCGCCCGCCGCGTCTTGTTTTGATTTAGTTGCGAGGAGCGCCATGTGCGAATGCGGCGCGCAGATACTTCAACGTGACAAACCAGCTGCGCAACGCGGCTGAGCGCGGAGTAGGGTCGCAGGCGGAGGCGGATGGCTGTGCCTCTTCCCCTCCACCTTCCCCTCTCCCTCATCCCCTCCTTCCGCGTTCCACCCCGATGTTCATCGCAGCCGCGCCCCCTCCCCTAGCTTCTCCTTCATAGGGCCGCATCCCGAGCACTATATCTCTCCCTGGCTCCGTCGCCGCTTCGCTCTTCCCCTCCGCGTCGCGTGGTAGGGCCTGCTTCTAGGCGTCCCCTCCACCCCCTCACTCCCCGCCCCTCCTCTTGCGCAGCCGTAGCGACGCCACACAACTTGACAAAGGGCCCCAGAGATTCGAGTCTCCTCGCGCCTTGATGAAAACCTGCAGCCCACGTACGTCTCTCCGCCACTCGCGTGTCCCGTCCCCTCCGCCGTTGGCTCGGTCGCTGCGCCGCTCGAAACTGCGTTGTTGCGGGCGCCCACAGGAACGCGGGTGGCGGAGAGGGGCGGGAGCGGGGGCGGGGTCAGGGTAAAACGGTGAGAAAGCGCGATGCCCGTTCGCCCGCGCGCGCCCCCGCCACTTGCCCCGCGCCAGTTCTCGCGAGGCTGCGTCAGAAATTAGTGATGCCGGGTGTGTTATTAGATTGTGTTCTGTTATTCCCGGGCCTATTACAACGAGACACGCAGCGGTTTACGAGCTTAATGATACCGAAAATGGCGGTTACACCCCGGCTGTCGGCGGGGGCTTTGGGAAAGAGGCGCGGCGCCACGCCGACGCGACGACTCTGCGGTTGAAGGTGGGACTTTCGCGCCCATTTGCTTCAGCTCGCTCGCATATTCCCTGAAGTTTTAACAGTCTTCAAATTTGATGTCTGATTCGTATCAACGCAGAATTTTGGAAATTATATGAA
>BLKR01002229.1:0-212673 GCA_011170035.1 Teleogryllus occipitalis
GACTGACAATGTCATTCCGAGGGCCCCAAGATATTCCACCACAATATCAACCAATTCTTGAGCTCGTGGGGCATCTTTTGCTAACAGCACCAGATCGCAAATCAATGGATACACTCCTTTCCAATAGCGGATATCCCGACATGTTATCCAATTTCTCAAGCAAGTACTCCATAATGAGGTTAAAAAGGAGTGGGGACAAGGGGTCCCCCTGTTTAACTCCTCTACGAATTGGCACCTCAATGCCTTTCGAGGGGTGCTGAATACGGTGGAAACGTAGAGTCCATTACCAAATTGGTAAAGGCGTCGGGGATCCCTTTCCTGGATAGAGCCCACCGAATCGCCGCGTGAGGAACAGTGTCAAATGCTTTAGATATGTCTAGCACAGCGCCGACACCACCCTCTGCTTTTTTCATATCACTGACTGCTTCGTGAAGAATTTGAACGTTGGCGAAACAGCCAGGTTCAGGAATAAACCCTTTTTGGGTGGATTGAACGTCACCACGGATCGAATGCGTTTGTCCATAATGCCCCAAAAGATTCTGCACAGCAGGGAGCTAATTGTGATGGGGCGATAGAGACAAACTTATTATCCTTACCCTCTTTTGGTATAAGGATGGTGCGATTTGCTTTCCACCCAGAAGGCACAAAACCAGTGTATAAAATTTGGGTGTACAATTGGGACAATATTTTCCCCCTAAAGATACGTGGCTAAATTTTATCTTATCTGGTTCTGAAGCCATGGTATTTTTCAATCCAATCAGACGTTTAATTTCGGCAACTTGCACCGCGTATAGAATTGTATTAAGGATATACTCGATATTAAGAGATATTAGAGATATACTCGACAAATGAGCAACCGGAGGAACTAATCGTCCTCAATTTAAAGCAAAGGGACACTGCCCTTCTCCGGCTTTACTGCTCTGCGAGCTGAGCGCACGTCAGCGCGCACCTCTCCCACCGGTCTGATCCGCCTACTGGGATCTCTCCCACCGTTCTGATGTGCCTGCTCGGCGCATACCAGCGCTCACCAGCCTTTTCTCCCCCCCGGTCTCCCAAATGTTCTAGAAGTTTCCTTAAATTTTACTAAAACGTGCTTCTATTGGCGAAAGATTCCTACGTCTTACTTAAATTTTGCGATGATCCGGGGCACAATATTCGGTATCGTTACACTATGGATAGTATCGTGATGACGAACAATGTTATTCAAATCAGTAGCTACCATATAGCTACCATTCTCTTTCTGGGCACAATATGCGCAGCGAGCCGCCTCGAAGAGAATCTTAATAATGCACCGTTCGAAGCTTGGGTCGTCATACATGGTGGCCTGTTGTTCACGGGACGCACCACCATGCACTCCCGCGTCCGAGGCCTCGTTCATAGTGTCCGCAGCCTGTCACTCCGAGGAGCACGACGGGGTCGTGAGCTTCAAAACCTCGACCCCCTTCCCCCGTGACGCTGGGTCTCCATGATGGTTTTTCTGTCAGGTATTTCCTTCCCTTAGCTAGATGCTCCCGTTTTAAGGCGCCGGAGACTCGCCTTTCGCTCATCCCTCTTGGCTGCACCTCAAGTTGCCCCGAGATGCATTACCGGGGACCACCGCGTGGAGGTGAGAGAATGGACTTTGTCGGTCACGCAACGGCAAACCCATAACAGGCGGCTATTACGGCCATACGGTTGCGATCCTATTACAGGAGGGCATCTCGGTACTTACTGGTGTAGGTTAACTAGCCTCGCCTACACCACCGAGACTCTGAGCGACATTGGACCTCAGATGTTAGAGGAAGTAATTTACTACATATAGGAACAAGATTCATCCACGTTTTTTATGAGAGCCTGCAATAATATTCCAATTATTATTGTCCAGCATATTTTACCTCGATTCATTTGACAATCCAATTTCTTTGTATTTTCTATAAACGTTAAGTATGCTTCGCTTGAATTTACGAATACATATGTTTCTTTTATTTTTCATCAAAACTTTCGTAAATTATAAATTGTCATCTCGGATTATCAATAAGGATATTCAATTGAACTGAATTAATTCAAGTAAATAGACTGTGCAAATAGTTACAAAACTGGTATATGATGAGTTGTGGGATACCACAACTCATCACAAAAAAGTTTTGTAACTGTATTTCCACATTCAATTTACTTCCATGTTTGTTTCTGTTTGTCAGATAGTCATTTTATCTTCATTACTGAAGACATGGAAAGAATTGTAGTTGCTCTATTCTAAATTGTTCTTAAACGCCGCCAAGATCAATTAGTTGAGGCAAAGAAGGACGAAACACGCCGCTCTAGATCAGTTGAAGAAATGTGTGCCTCACGGGCATTAAGCTTTCGACAAGCCTCCCACCTGTGAACATTTTGATGGAACATGTGAGGCAAACGTCCAATGGTTCCCACGTTTGCCCTGAAGCTTTTTGTTTCCCTAGTATTTCAAACTTATCGTTACACCTATAGTATTTCATGATAAATTTCTCCACTTCAGTAAGAAGATCTAGTTCATAATATTTATTCAACAATCCGACTGGTCTTGCTAAGCCGACCAACCTCCTCGCTTGACACACATACATGATATCAAACTCATTCATTCAGATTTCATATTCTCTCTGACTCTCAATACTTCTCGCATGGACTTTTTTCAATCGAAGATTCTCACTTCGCTCTTTGCTTCGCATTCGCCCTGATGCGTCATACAATACGTGAAAAGGGGAAAGAATTCCATAGGCCAATAACAGGTGGCTACTGATTTACTCGCGTGAGTGGCGTAGCTGTAGTGATCTGTTACTGTGATGAATCCTTCACGAAATCATGTGAAGATGAATATTTCGAAACAACGAAATGGCATCTTTCAGATACAACGAAAAAGTTAGAACTGTTTTAGAAGTTACGCTGTGTAAAAGAGACCTAAAGTACAATAAGTCAGGAAAGACTTTCCGCAACGTGCCGAGTCAAGGCCTCTTTTTAAAAATTGCATTTCTGTTGGTAGCAACCAGATCACAGGGAAACAAATGAAGGGGGCAACACTTCCAGCATCATTTATGATAGAGGAAGTATGCAATTTACGTTTTCTTTTGATAGAAGCTGCAGCTCGTGCTAACATAATAACTTCTGTTGCTAGCACTTTCACCATCAACATGCCACTTTGGAGAGACTTTCCTGGCGCATTACAGAGTGTCGTCAACACACTGGGAGACCATCATATCACAAACAAAATTTATAATTGAACCAATTTTTCTATAAACAACTCCCACAAAATTAAGTAGTGAGATGGAATGTGGGATCTGGTGGCACAGACCTTAAAATGAAAACAGTTTCATTTCTTTTCTTTTTCTTTCCACTCTAAATTATTCTCCCAAATACATATTAATCCCTTGCTCTGATAGGAAATCAGAGTAAACTGACAAGAAACATGACAGAACATGCCGATAAAAAACTCACTTCCAGCAAAGCAACTTAATGTGCAGTACTCATGCTGAAAACGAATACAGTAGTGTCTCATTCATCTTACTACATTCATCTTACTTATTCATCTAACTACATTATTACATCTTACGATATCATGATCTGTACTGACAGCCTTTGAATTAATGGTTCATGTAATTAAATCACTCGTACTTCTAATGCAGTGGCAATAATTAAGTTTTTAATTTATCGTTTACGTAGTATTGAAAAACTTATTTTATGCTGCACAAAATCGATGTCGATATTTGCTGAAAATAAACGTTTTGAGTGTCCCTAGTACCGAAAAATGCATTTTTTAAAAATTTTCTGTCTGTTTATACAACTGGCGACTAAACCAAAGAGAATTTTGGAACGTTCGCTGCCAAAGAGAGTAACTGTTGCCGCTGCAACTGTTTCAATAATATTTATCTACTACTCCAGCAATGTGGAGAAGAGAACATGAGACCTGATGAAGATGGAAATTTCCGGATGATTTAATTTTGCCGAGTATTTTAGCCATGGTTCTTTTACATTGCGCATGTCAGTCATAACCACTGTGGATTTTCCTCCCTTCGAAAATACACATACCTCAGTCGTGATCAAACCCGCTCCTTGGGAGTCGAGAGGACACTAAAGAGCGAGATGTTATAATACTCGACACTGGAAATATCCATTATACTTCATCGCCTTACTTCGTAAGTACAGAAAGTATTTTAATCGTATGCCGGAAAACAGCGAATTTTCGACAGATAAACTCTTATTATAATGCCCCTGTAACGAAAAACTGAATAATTCGTGTTCGTATATATAGTAAATTACTTTGTCTAGCACATTGTGTAATCAGAATCCATGTTTTGTAGATAGTTGATACCGAAAAATCGATTGACGGCAAAACGTCTTTCTGTCTGTCCGTGTGTTCCTTTTTTTCCTCAAAAATGGCTCCAATTTTGTTAATTAATGGCTCCTCATTTTGCGAAAACTGCAAAAGTTCAAAATGTTTTCGATAATTTTTACAGCTAAAGTATCGAAGGTAAGATTTTTAAAAAGATCTTGTACAGTTCATGTACAGTTCTGTTTAAACGAGTAGTATTCGTGTAATTTCTGCTCGAAGTTAATACAATTTATAAAAAAAATTCTCAAAACGGCTCCAATTTTTTTCACAGATTGATCAAAGGACTCTTTGCACATGTCTCGTTTTCGTCAAACACTCTGAATTTTCGAAAATTGAAATAATTCGAGAAAATACGTGTACCACTGGTTTTGTTTTTTGATACTGGCTGCACCGGAATCGGTTCTGGTGGATCGACACTATCGCGGTATCAATAACTGTATCAACTCAATTCTCGATATCAGTTTAATAAAAGTTTAAAAGTTTGGAATAGAATAAATTGATTGATTCAACCGTATAAACACTCAGCGCTTCGTTTCCACCCCAATGGTAATTCGTTCTACTTCTGTGTAAAACTGTCGTGGAGAAAATAAAAGTATACGTTTTTCTTTAGAGCAAGTTAAAATAAATGATATGCAATTTAAATATAAATCATGACAATAAATAATATCTTGAAAATAATTAAATGTTAAGTAAATGTATACATTTTCCTTATATAAAGTTATACATCAATTCCTGTATGAGAAATATCGATACTTAATATTTGAAAATATCACGTTTCACTATAGTGTTCGGCTGTTGAAATCTATAACAAATATTGCATCACAAGAAGTATGGCAACATTTCTAGTCTGCCTGCTTCGTTGCTGAAAAATCCATCCCTAAGACTTTTTGCGGATGGGTTTTTCACCAGGGTGAGCAATACAGTAACAGTCTTCTCTCTCTTTCCATCCCTTTCCCCCACCCCACGCCCCCGTGGTTTTCCCTCATCGTCCGGGCTTCCTCCACCGCTGCGCCGCCTCCGCCCCAGCGGGCGTGATGTCACACCCCGCTCTCCTCTTCCGCCTCCCCCTCCTCCTCCTCTTCAATAATGAACCTGTTTTCTGGAATTGCAGGGCCGCCCACGACCGGGCCATCTGTGAGGCCCTTCTCCACGAGGCAAATGGTACAAGGCCGCGCAAAAGTAGGCCTCTTATTAGTAGCTCCTGCACTCACTTTTTACATGGAGTTCCGTAATTCACCGATCCACCGGAAGGAGGAGCGCGATTGTACCCATTGAATCATCAGTGTGTGTGTGTGTGTGTGTGTGTGTGTGTGTGTGTGTGTGTGTGTGTGTGTGTGTGTAAGCCTAATCGGATTTCTGGGAGTGGGAGGGTGGATCAAAATTGTGTGGAACAATACCTCTCACAAAACGCAATTTACTTTGCAGCTGGCACTGATACCAGCGCATCAAATTCGGCTTACAAAAAAATCACAGTAAATTCCGTCAAGCCACGTCCGTAAAGCTTGCTGAACTTCTACTCCAGTTTTGAATTGTCAACCAAGCAAGCGCTTCCTTAATGTCACGAAGAGATATCACAGGGCCAAGGTCCGTGCTATGAGCAGGATGATCGCAATGTCCCACCTGGGCCGAGAGAGAGAGTCGCAAAAATGTTAGTGATTCCTTCACTGTGTACTAAACCAAAAAGAATGTCACTGGTTGCCAAAATAATTTGATATTGACGAAACTCCCCTTTCACACCGAGCAGACTTGCCATGTGCCTCTAAGCAATTGACAGACCAAGTTGTGATTTTTGCAATATGTCCACATTTCAAACATAGCAAAATAAAAATTGCTACAAGTACACATACTATCTGGTGTTATCTGCATTGTTTACGTAATCTTCAATCCGAAAAGTGTTTCCAACTCACAAAAAACAGCTCGGGTTAGGGAAAGAACTTCGCCCACAACCAGACTCGCCCAGGGGTCGACGAAATTTTAAAGGGTGTCAATGATGATCAAGGGAACGATCGGGAGGTCGAAGCCGATTATGCACCAGCTATTGATTAGTAGAATCAAGATCCTATTGATTTCAAAAAATATATAAATGAAGTTGATAATTATATTCTTATATAAAGGGTCAAAAATCTAATAATGCTTGTTTATATTTCAAAAAATTCAACATTAAAATATTACAAACAATAATAAAACTTAAATCTAATAAAGCTATTGTTTAAAAACGAGTCTTCATATTCTTTGTGTAATTGTTATCAAGGTAATTATTTTTTATAATTATTTTGTATGCTGTATATTATAGAAAAAGTCACGGGGATCAATGAAACAAATCATTCTTTAAACTAATGCGCTTTACTTGAGAAAATGGTAATGAAAAATTGAACAGTTTTCTACAAAATCGTTATTTGTTTCAAATTGTCACGAATTGTTTCGCAACGAAACTACTAACATTCCCAAACATTTGCACTTCACATTAAGTTAATATTTTTAATAACGATTTCATTCAGAAAGAAACTCATTGTTTTCAACAATGTAGTTGCAGGAGGACACCGAAAATGTTTACCTTTTGCAATTTTCAGAATTGCAAAGGATTTATTGGCTCAGACATGCATAATTTCTAATACTAATTAAAAACATTTACATCATTATTTTATCATTAATTATACATGGCTTTTTGAAAATTTACTGAATACCGCAAAATTCACCAGAAAATTATAAAATGTGCTTAAAAACATAGATAAGTTACGAATTACACAACATTCCGCTTTCTTTGCACTGTGTCCGTAAGCTTATATAATTACCATTGTAAATTAACCTTCAAATCCACCAAGTAGTACCGACTCCGGCATTGAGCCACGTCTTAAGCAATATTTGTAGAATGTCGTTATTGGGACATCTTGCAAAACGACAATAAAATCAATTAATTATGAGCTACATTTGTTCAATTTAAATTAAAGTCGATGTCTAGAAGTATTGTAAAGAATATAATAAGCAGAGAAAGGACGGAAATCACGCTTTCTCCTTCACAGTGGGATAAATAACTTAGAAAAGGACAAAGGTCCTCGCGTCGCGAATACTATAATACAGTCTTCAAGAAATGATTGCATTCCGGTTTCTTATATTAAACTGAACATTTTCGTTATATTTTACGCCGTAGCAACTGACAGACACTACTCAAAGAATACCTACGGTACAACATGCCAACAGCAATCCATAGATTGTTTATCCACGGACCAGACATTATTTCTTCGGCAATTTTACCTATCGGTCAACTTTCGGAGGATGCTCAAGAATCAACTAATAAGTTGATAAACCAATATCCCCTGAGTTTTTCTCGCAAGTTTTTCAGAGTTTTAGAATATGGATGACATGTTCGGAAGATTCCTGGCAACCACAGATCCCTACGTTTCTTCTGAACGCAAAACATCACCAAAGAAACTGTAGTGTGTCGGCAGAAGCCGTTGCCCTCTTTGTTCCTGTGGCAGAAGATTGTGAAAATTCCGATGCAGATGATGAAGCAGTCTTTGAAGATGATTAAGTTAAAGAAGCGAAAGAAAAAGAAGATAATGATGTAGATAAAAAGGAGAAAACGACAACTTGTAATTATAGTTACAAACAATTTACTAAATGAATAATCGTAATTGAAATAATTTTTTTAAATTTATTTCACCTTCTATCCTCTATTTAGTCCTTTTTTCATTTTTTGAGATATTTTTAACCATTAACTACAATAATCCCTAACGATTGACTTGTATATTAATAAAAATACATTTATCAATTTTTGTCCGCCATATTGAATCCATTTTGGTCATTTAAATTTTTGAACTCATAATCGTATTAGCAACCTCGTTAATTCCCATAAAAAATAATTTTTATATGAATAAAATGACTTTTATCAATAGTTGCCCGCCATCTTGGATCCGCAATTGTGTTTTTTCACTTTTTTATATCATATTCTTAATCACCAGCTTCAATAACTTTTACATACTAACTTCGGTACAAATTAAACAACTCTTCGGTACAAATTAAACAGCTTTTTGGGATTCTAGCCCACCGTGCGTCGCCACGGTGGAGCGACCGGGCGATGGAGGACCCCCCCCCTCCAGCTGGGATGGGCAACAGAGCAGCTACCCCACCCCGACTGGGAGGGGGCACCGAGCGAAGGGACGCAGCCCGGCCACTTGAGATTTGGAACCAGCAGCGAACTATTGGTGACTATTCCACTCATGAAATTTATCACCTCCAAGGAGGTGATAAATTTTGCGCCTTGTTTTGTCTACAGATAAAGGTTATGTACTTTTGCTATTATTTTTATTCCATGGTCGGGTGTGTATCTTTTGTTTGAAATTGTTTGAGCGCAAAATGCTGCAGCAAAGGTTTGGTTCGACATCGAATGACGAAATAGAGGAAATTATTTGTAAATCCAAACCAAATAACACACTCAACAACAGGAAATATATTTGGAATCAGTTTGAGAAAGTTTGTGAGGAAAGGAAATATAAATTAACCGCGAGTAATACAAATCAGGAAATATCAAATATCTTAAAAGATTGGAGCATGAATATGAGAAAAGTGAATGGTGAAGAATATAAAGAATATTCCGTGAAAACGATATGGAACGTGACTACGAAAATGATACAAAAGAAATTTTTCAAAGAATTCAATAGAAATATTAACCCCTTTACAGATATGGAATTTCAAGTCGCGAGAGAGGCTAGAAATGCAAAGAGAAAGTTACTAACAAAAGAATCCGGAGAAACGAAAGGTTAGTGCAGTGGCTCTTAAATCTCAAGAGTACCAATTAATGGTTGATACGTGTGAAGAATATATGCCAGAAGGGTTGCAAATAAAGTTCTTTCTTGCCACCTCACTAGAATTAGCGTGGCGTGGTGGAGAAATGGCAAAATATTTAGTCTATTATTTCCAAACGGAATTAGGTCATGATGGTAAAGAAACCGGTGGAATAGCCTATAATCCCGTATTTTCCAAGACTTGTCAAGGAGGCGATGGAAAGCTTACAGAGACGAAATGGTTGACACCAAATGAAGAGTCGCCTTCTAGATGTCCGGTAAGATTATACAAACTTTTGGCAGAAAAACGCACAGGTAACATTAAAACTGATCGATTTTTTGTCACGCCTAACCTTTCCTACCAAAAGTCAGGTATTTGGTACAAGCACTGCCCTATTGGGGAAAATCAGTTGTCTACGTGGATGAAAACGTACGCAGCTAAAGTTGGATTTGACACAAAAAACAGAAAATAACTAATCATTCTTGTCGTTCAACTGCAGTTTCTGAAATGCTCCAAGTTGGCATACAGGAGCAAGAAATAATAAAAATTACAGGACACTCCAACACATCATCACTCAAGACATATCTCCAAATAAATGAGGAACACCATTCTTCAATTATTAATAAATTAAGACATAGTACCGCTTCAAATTCAACATCTTCCTTAAAAATAAGCGAACAAAACACGTTTCCTTCGAATTTAAACCTTAAAGATTGTGTATTCAATAACTGTTTTTTCAAGTAATTTCGCTCTTAGTTTGTCTTAGGTTTATTTTGTTTTTTATAATTACCCTTATGTATATATTTCTGTTCGATGTAAAAATATTTGAATAAATCAATGTTAATTATTAATAGTACATTATATTTATGAAATTTCATTCGCGAAATAGTCTTAGTAAATTTCACTCGTGGTTTGGAAATGTTCGATAAATCCCCTCCTCGCTTCGCGAGTCGGGGATTTATCGACAATTTCTAAACCACTCGTGGAATTACCTTTGATAAACTACGTAAACGTGCTCGTGCCTGGACTCTTTCTCTTGTGATTTTTTGTTTTTGTTACTACTTACGTCGACTTGGCTTGTGCACCTCTCTACTAGCGATTGAGACCCTGGCATTGTATAAGACTTATTCTGTGGTACTTTGGAATGGAAATAAATTGTTGTTTTAGGATTTGTGTCCTGCGTTTCATTTAGTACACAACATTAAGTACACACAAAAATCAAAAGATATGACAAATTTGAGGGGCCACAACGTCACGCAGATCAATCGGGCATTATCAATTTTGGTGAAAATTATGACTACGGTTTTCGCGCTACGGTTGATTGATTGATTTTTTCGTGTTTCCGGGCACGTCAACTGCTTACGTCATTAGTCCCGTACGTGTAGTGCATGTTTTACCAGTCCACAACCCATCTCCAAGGACTGGAGAAGAGACATGATCTTTTTTATTGAATTTGGTATTACAATGACAATACTACGTTCAGTCGCGAGGCTCTTCATTTGATTCGCCGAATAATTTTGTACCACCGAAAAGTGAAAGTGGTAACTTGTTGTCACCTCCCTTTTCTGTTCATTTATTTACTTTTTTAAACCGTGTAACCTTTCAAGGGCATCAAAACAATAGAATTTTCATTATAGGAATGGACATCCTCGACTTTGAACTTTACATCGCTGCTCCATTTGTTAGATGTTTTAATTTGGAATTTGCTTGATTTAGTGTTTACTTAATATTTACCTGTTTTAATATTAGACCTACTATTTGACTTTTCTTTATCACGAACTTACGGTGGGCAAAATTTATCTTTTGGGAATTCGGATTTAATTCAACAAGGGTAGTTGCTTCCCCAAACAGGACACGCATATGTTAAGGTGGGTAAAATCTATATATTTAAAAAAATAAGGTATTCTGCCATGGCTTCGTTTAGAGCTTCTACTGAACCGATTGTTGTATTTTTTCTTTTAAATGAAAGAATATGATCCCTAGATGTGTTATCAGATATTGTTTGTGTTGATTCACCAACATTTACGCTGTAAATTAATTAGTTAAATCATTCTTTAATAGTACGCTTATCAATAGTCAATTGTTTTCTTTCAAAGGGTGGCTGTTTCAATATCGATATACATGAGTCCGTAGATATGAGTCCACGCTGCTTGATGTTTTGTTTTGATTGTTGAGATTTGTTTACATTTCGTCAAGATTTTGTTTCAGTGTAATAATTGCATTGTGGTGTTGACAGTTCGCATGTATTTGCTTCTGTGGTGTATTTTGAAGAGAACATTCGCACAGAGGGTTTTGCTCGGTTGTAATACTTTAGTGAACAGGTTTACAGGTTATGTCGAATTCCGAATCGTTGTCCACGCGCCCCAAAAGACGCAAACGTACATTAACTGGACGCAGGGAAAGAGAAAGTCAGCGTAGGTGTCGTGATAGAGGTCATTTCATTTTCTATTGGGTCATTATCTATGAAATGTCAGTTTTGTTCTGCTTTGTACTTTCCATGTGAGACAAATTCTGAAAACGATTTAATCTGTGTTGCTTAAATGGGAAAATAAATATACCGTCAAGCAATATGCCAGAAGAAATCAAACAGTTGTTTATAGGAGATGATGACACATCAAAAAACTTTAGGAATAATATCTTTCAGTATAATAGAGCTATATCTTTTGTGCCGATATTGCATTGCCATCTGGTCATGGGCCACACGTGTTCAAAATTTTGGGAACTCATCACAGAATATCTTCGTTATACCCTCAAGATCCAAACAATGCAATATATTGTGAACATTAGTCTGGGTACAGTATTTTACATTTATCTCAGATCTCACTGTCAAATTTTGACGGGTTCTCACTAGTGATTGACTTAAATATCATAACCTGACATTCAATTTTAATGGGGATTTTCTGTTTATTAGAGGATATAATTTTGACATTTTCTCCTAGGTTTAATTTACTATTGCAAGAATGTGGGGTGTCACCTCCCTAATAATCATTTCGTTACTTGAAACCTTCAACCAAAGTTTTGAGAGGATAATTCTGGGACAAGAGTTAGAGAACCTCGGTAGGGTTTAGAAAAGAATACGGTAGGTGAGACAGGTAAATGTAAGAAATATTCTATTCTTATCTAATGTCAGAGATATATTGAAAAAAAGTGAAATGAGAGCCTTTTTCTTAGTGGGAGAGTGGGGGTTGATTAGTTCCTATTTCGCTCAACCATGTGGAATCATGGAGTACGTAATATGCCCTAAAGATATTGTTTGAAATACGTTTGGTTTTGGAGAAACGTAATCTTTGATTTTTTAAAGGGAACTATATCTTTTTTCACATGCAATGGATAGATCAAAAAAGAGAAATACAATGATGTATAATATGATAATATTTTGATGATAATGAGAATACAATTATGTTTTCTGACATATTTTAAATTAAAATGACATTTCCTGCAACAGTCCTTGCAACTGTTGCCTTTAAGGAAGGTGGCTTTTGCAGGACCGAGGTGAGAGGAGACAGACAAGGTTTGCAATAAGGGATAGAGTTAAATACATCAATCCATAGTCTTGTCACAACGGACACAGAAACAAACATCAATATTAACGAACGAAAGATTTTTTTCCACGGATTCGTTAGAATTGAAAGTTTCTTCATACGTTGAAATTCCAAAGCAACGACCTATAGTGCCAAAAACACTCCAGAGTCATTGCATTGAAATCAGTAGGTCATCAGAATTCGACAACCCAGAAATCTCTCATTTGTAAACAAATTAACATAAACTTTTAATTTCTTCTTCTTAAGGTATATGTGCTTTGTGTGAAATATTAATCAATTATCACTCATTGTTACATCACATCAGATGGTTAAAGTTTTACGCATTCACATTACATGCTTTGTTATTTATTATTTTCTGGTAACAATAAACATCAAACATTGATTTTCAAACTGCTTGTTAGAGTATAGAAAGACGTATGTTTTCATTTCATATTGATACTGTACGTACTTTTGTTGTTAATAATCAAGCTCAAAAGATTATTAAAATAATATTTCATAACGCAATGTTTTAATTCAAACGAAAAAATTCTGTGAACAATTGTGAATATGTGTATGAATATTTGTACACACTCCTCAAAATTTCAAAACGGGACCTTAAAACTAAGACCGTAAAAAAACTTACCGTGGCATTTAAGTGCCGCGACCACGTGCACACTGCGGCGTCTCATCAATTCTGCAAGTTCGTTGATGACTCCTCGTGTTGGCATGTGGAGTCATCAACCGATGTGCGTCGAAATACAACTTCTCCGAGAGGTTCAGATGTAGATGAAAACTTTCAAAAGAAATGCGGGTTTTATTAATCGGGGTAACACAATGAAAACCCCGTGTTCCCGAAGTAGTCTTTAATCCTCCAAATTTATTCTCTAACATTCTAGCTTCCTTTTAGAGTTCAACTTACGTTGTGAAACGGATCACATTTTTCCTACAATCCTTTATTTTCCCTTTCGCCAATTTATATATATTTTGAAGTGGATATATGTGTCTCTAGCAGACTAACGTGCGTACGCAGTTTCTCTTCACTGTACCACTTACACCGTCACAAAGGCCTTTGCAATGGCTAGTAGAAAAGAAACACCATTCTAACAAGATGCCGAAATCTTTGTGGTGATTCGCAATATTTGATAAATGCTTGTTTTTATATTGCCTGCAGTTTCACCACTGAATTAATACATTTTTCTTAATTTCAGAAAAATTCTTGCTAATAATCAACGAGTTTCTTCTGAAAAAGATATACCCCTGCACTGTCATGAGTTAAATACCTGATATTATTGATATTCAAAGGTTCAATAAATTATAATTTCCAGAATTTTTGTAATAAATAAGACAGGGGAGTATTGTGGTATGAGAATTACACCAATAACACCCTGGAATAGCATCTAGTGTTATGAAACTCGAATTTTTGAATCATCACTTTAAATTTTTCTTGCTAAATTTATATTTTTCACATGAAAATATTCATCGCAATACCTTCTTTGCGCTTTTTCTAAATAGGTATGGGACTTGAATTTTTGAACTATGAAAGTGCAATTTCTCCCAAATAAACCTGATTCACTTTTAGTTCTAATCATCTAGAGCCCTGTCAGTTGTAGTCCATTTCTTGTAAATTTTCGTAACAAAACGAATGTTCACAATCATTTTATTTAGGAAATTTTTATTTTTTAAACATTTTTTCTCTAAAAGGCACCAATTTTTTTCTTTACATTTTCTCCGCGTATGTATCATGAGACGGAAAAAAATATGCTGCTAGTCCCATTTTTGGAGAAATCTCTGTATTTTTGAAAATTGCAAAAAGTTAACATTTCAAAATTACAAAATTAAAGATAGAGATTTTTGCCTTTGGCAAAGTCTGTTCCAAAAATTACCTTAAAAAAAAAGGTTCACGTCGTTTTTGAAATATACAGTAGTTTTTGCGTAATTTGAGCTTGAAATTAATGCAATTTATAAAAAAACATTTTCCCCAAAACCGTTCCAATTTTTTTTTCATTTTTTTCCCCAAGAAGGGACGCTTAAAAAGTGGTGCGAGTCTCATTTTCGTTGAACTCTTATTTTATGGCGACTGCCTTTACCAATTGAATCACCAACCACTAAGTGGGGAACCTTTTTTCCTTAATTAATTGGAGTGCTTGTGAATTTCAAAAGGTTTTCATGAAATCACCAAAAACGTTTCACCTTTTGGTGATTTCGGCATTTTAAATAAATCTTTGAACATGCATTTTATACTGTTTTTAATAAGTGTTACTAAACACTTGGAATCGCACTGAATACCGCTTACTAGCGCACTGGCCAGCGTACGACTGAAGCAAGCTTCCTATTGCAACGGATTTTTGCACAACCTTAAGACAACGAGCAAAGTGTCTTGAACAAATCTTTTATTGTTACACATATCATCTCTTTATGTGAATGTCTCCTTTGTACCTGTCCATCGGTGATAAAGCGCCCTTTATAGACTCGGGCCTACATTGTGTTGGATATTGCAGTTCGAATCCAAGCGATTATGGCCCTCAAAGACAAAACACTGTGGAATTAATTATTTTATAACATAAAAACTTGAAGTAGTCCCGCCATTAAATTTAAACCATGAATCACTCATTCGGTTGACTTTATCTAGGCAAAAATATTAAACTAAAATTGCATTTTTAACAATTAATATTTGTTGCAATTTTACATGATTTTATATTAATTTTATTAAAAATAATATCCATTAATTTACCTTCATTTCAACTCATGTGTCAACTTCTAATTGGAGCTTCATTCTTTCTTTTACCAACAGTGTATTTATTATAAAATATTTTTAAATGTCTTGCAAGTGCAATACTTAAATATTTCTCTCATTGTTGTAGCTACACCATACAAGCAAGTATTCTTAAATTTCGGCATGTAAGTACCTATTACTACATTAATCATATAAAGAAAAATGAAAAACACTGAAGAACCTTTCCTTCAAAACCTCCAAATTTTGTATGGATTGACCCTGCAACATCGGCCCTTGCACACACGACTACCGATGCGCATTGCTGTTGATGACTCAGAATAAGTGTAAATAATTTATGTACGTATTTGAACTCTGTTTTTCTATCGTTATCTACGTCTGATTTTACTTTTGCCAATTTTCAATGAGAAGTTGTGTAACAGTAAATAATAACAAAATTTCTCCCCATCTCTATTCGGATGAATTATCTGAAAATATTGTAGTGAAAAATCTCTCATCATCCCTTTTCCTTGTATTTAAAATGTTTTACAATACTGGGTTGTTCTTACACACATTAGATATCGAGCTTGATTTTTGTTAAGTTTGAAAACGACCTTTGTTAGTATCTATCTTATACTAGAACTTTCTTTCTATCAATCATTTCAACGATCGATGCAAAGAAATTTCAATCAGTGGAAGAAAGGTCAATTCTGACGAATCAACAGAAAAGTCTTTCATTGTGATCGTTAATATCGACGTTTGTTTCTCTGACCTTCTAGTCAAGACCATGGAGTGCTGTAAATGCGCCTGTACCCTTACTGCGACCACTCTCAGTCTCCCCCCCCCCCCCGAAACAGTACCGTCGACGCGAAGGTCAGATTCCCCAAAGGCGACGGTTGCAAAGGCTACTACAGGAAATTTTGTCGGTTTAATCACGGTCATGTGTGGTCGAAGCACATATCAGAAAGATAAATTTAATAGACAACTATTGACAAAACATTAATCAATAATATAACATAGTATTCGTCTTTTTATTGTCTACCCATTGCTAGTGAGAAAATATAGAGTTCCATTTCAAAAATCAAAGATGAATAAATTTCTCGAAAACGAAAAGTATTATGAACAATATTCTACAACATATTACTTGCTCCACGATTCCATTGTTGAGCGAAAACTGTACTTCGATATTATGAATCGTTTAGACGTAATGAAGGTGGCCCATAGTTAATGGGACACCCAATATAAATGAAGTATTCTTTTCGAGCTATTATAAACGCAATTGCTAAATGTGTGCCTCCTCGACAGCTCCATTGTGTTCAACTACTACATTCAATTCTGTGAATTCGCTTTCTGACTTTTTCTTAACAAAATGTTCGCTAACGAAGAATTTTGACATAAAATACGTTGAGCATTCGTCGCAATCTTAGTTGCGCACTAGTCACGCGTAAAGAAGCACCAGCTGAACCCCTAAAGTATTAATGGTTTTAAGACGCCATTTCGATCGTAGGCTTGCGTCGTCATTGTTACTGTAATCGTGGTAAGTACAATGTACTTCTTAACACTGAGCAAATCTTTCATAACACTGATAAATTATACAGTTAAGAATGTTTTGTAAAGTAAGCCAATAAAACGTTCTCTCTAAACGAATTCAACCGATTACTCTTTCTCCACTCATAAATCTTGTATTTGATTGTTCATACTTCCTTGATTTTTCTGGAAATAATTGTAGAGTTTTCGAATTCGCTATTTCCTGAATTTCAGTTGGAGTACAAATTTTATTGTCACTGTCGCTAGCATCAAGATGCATTTTCTGTTGAAGGATCAATGTGAAACTTAACGAGAAATATGAGTACAATAATCACTTCTCTAACACGGTTCAAAAGAAGCGCGAATTGCAAAGAATGCAATTTTGCCCCAGGATTCCGAAAATTCTAGGAATGTGATTGGTCGACGGGAATTCGGGGTCATTCGTCGATAAATGTACAGCAGGAATACGTACATTATTAAATGTTCGAAGAGAAAATTATCTTTTATTTTCCATATCTTTTGAAACAATTATCTTAATTAATCCTCCGGTGGGGATACGTTTTTTCATAACATGGCTGGACGTGTGAAAAAAGAAATTTGACAAAACTTTGGGGTTGGTTTTGCAGGTGTTTCTTATTTCGTTTAGAAAAAGGATGATGCTTATGTATAAGGATTGCACTTTTTTGTGAATATTCTGCGAAACACGATTAGAAACTTACCACAACGATAGAATACACAGTTTACAAGGAAAACTTCTTGAAAAGCAATACTTGAAGTTATGGTTCCCGTGCGTACGTGTTATTATTTTCAATCGGGAAATTTCAAATTGTAGTAAATTGTACTTCTGAAGTAAATTATTATGAAGAGTTATGTACAATTGTTTGAGTGACAGGTCCCTAACAACAATTGATTGAATATCTAAAAATGTGTTAAAGTTAAAAAAATTAATATTCTTAGGTAAAATTAATAAAACAGTTTTAATGCGTGGTTGTATTGATTCAAAAGAATAACACAAAATAAGTTTTCTCAAAGTGTAAAAAACAAGAGACCCTAAAAATTTCGTTCAAATAGTCTAGAAAGGGCTATTGATGAGAGGGGCCCCTGGGACCGCTACTTATGAATCCCGGAGTCCAGTGAACTTATGTTGAATGAATGTTAAATCCCCCAATGACCGCATGGTTCTTCTCATACTATGCACAACATCGCTTTGTTGAAGAAATATTTGAGATGTCCAACGCATTGTACGCCAACATTTACTTTAATTAAATAAATGCGCCATTCTCATTTGAACTATGAAACAATGGCCTCGTCTCCGCCACTCGTTTTTCACTTTCGTTCACCGATCTCGCAACATCTGGGTTGATTCAATGTGATAAGGGATACGACCCATAAAGGCTCGTTTTGACATTTCGTTTCTCATATACTACAATCTTTCTTTGCGTTATACGTAAGTAGCTCATATTTATCAATTGCGTCTATTATGTTATTTCACAAAGTTGTTTTTCTTTGTTCATCTCTAAGCAATGAAACCAACATAACCTTCTAGATTACCTGATCTGAGAAGAAAATTCACTTCTCAATGATTTCAATACGGTATTTGGAATCAACGCTGCGTTTCAATTCCGTTTTACTTGTTTGAAATAAAAGCATGTAATTTAAGAATCGGAAATTGTATTAATGATCTATGTCGACATTCCATCTGCTACGAGGAACATAGTACATGTGCGGTAGAGGTTACAAGAAGCAGCTGAATCGATAAATCAAAAACAAAGTTTAACCGTAAATAGAATACTGATCATAATCTAAGTAAATTAAGGTGTTAGCTTACCGTTTTCTTCAACAAAACCAGATAACACTCCAGGATCTTGCACCGCCTCGCATTTTTGTCACGAATACATCTTCGTCGAGAAAACTAGAAGTTCTACAGTGATGCCAACAAAATAAAATGCATGACTACCATTCAGAAATCTCAACATACCTGCTTGTATCTAATTGTCATCACTGTGTTGTCTGAGCTGTCTGTCTGTGTTGTCAGCGATTGTCTGAGTATATTTTACTTTACCTGTAAAAATTCTGTAAATATAAAAAGCAATCTACATCTGCGAATTGTCAGGGCAGCGAAATAGCAGGATCAGATTCATTAAGGGATTATAGCAAATATTTCCTCCCAAAAAACAATATAGTTTTTAGATTTAAGTTTTATAAAATTATTTTCTTTTGTTTTTAAAGAAATACGTTTCCAATAAATGTCCCCATAAGTAACATGTATCTATAAAATTTAAAGAAAAGCTCAGTGAAAATAATTTCCATAAAAAACTTTTTTGGGTCTGGTAAGAGTCCAAATAAAAATTTTCAATTTACATCTGCCATCTTTTGTTGAAGTTGTATTAATAAAAGATAGTGAATATTGCATGCATTATCAAAGTACATTGTCATGGCATTAAGATCGCCTGTAATGCATGCTCGACCACACCCTGCCGAGCCCAGCGTCCCTACGGGGGCGGCCGTGGGAAGCCCCTAGCGGCGCAGGGGCATGGGCAGGGGCAGGGGCAGGGGCAGAGGCAGAGGCAGTGGCAGTGGCAGGAGCGTGCGCAAGGGAGGTGCGGAAGCGACGCAGGAAGGAAGCCACGGGGCGGTAAGGAAGCCGAGGACGGAACGGAGGAGGCGATGACGGCGGTTGCGGCGGCGGCGGGCGACGTCTGAGGCGCTGCGGCGGCTCCTGGTCTGGGGCCGCCCCAGGCCGGGCCAGACGGCTGGTCGCCAGCCAACACCATTACAGCTGATTCCACTTCATAACGCTAAAGGACTACTCTCTACTTCTCCACTTGTCTGGAAACGAAGGCGCCCACGGTGGCAGTTAGCACGCATTAACCGTACAGTCCGGGCAAGCGACGTGGCGCACGGCACTCTGAGATCCAGGCCTTCGCGTAGGCCGTCACAACTTGTTCACTTACCATCCAATGCCGCTCTCGCTGCCGCAGCAGGGCGCCGCGGAGCATGCACAAGGTGCACCCTCAAGCGTTCGTCGTAAGCCTTTTCCGCTCCGCATTCTGAATTGGACCTGGCCAGCGGGAAGGTCGTTTTTAAACAGGGTTCGTCGGTGACAATGATGGCTTGACACAGCTCGGAGGGCCGTGGAAGTGGAGTGTTAAGAAGGAATGCAGGACGCCTCCGCCGTTTTTGGCTTCGGTGAGTACAGATCTCATGTTAGCAGCAGATGCCTTCGCGTATAACATGGGACTGAGGAACGGTTAATGCTTTTCGAGAAGTATGAAGTTGTTGTATCTGTTTATGTCAATCAAATGATACCGAGAATGCTTTGGTGAAAGAAAGGAGAGGAGTCACGATGATGAGTGTTTGAATATAATGGAGATGTTTTCATATTTCCATTCGATTAGATTCATACTATAATTTTACTTGGTAATTTAAAACATTGCAGATGTTTCCAGTGGTGTATTGTTAATAACGTTGGAGACGATAAACTTAGTTTCTCTAAATAACCACATATTTGTTTACCTTTCTCCAAGATGATGGTTTAGTATCTCTCAGAGTGGGAGAAAAACGAAAGTATTGAAAATTAAATTAAATTAAGATAAGGGTTGGAAATGATGAGATAATACATTACACTTCACCTACCATCCTTGCACTTCTAATTGAGAAACTTTGAACGATATATTATATCTTATTAAACATTATTTAGTCACTAATTATGTATATGAAAGAATGGATAAAATTGAATTTATGTCAGTAACATAAAATGAAGAATTTTTATCTTCAATATTCTCTTCTACAAATATCTTCATCTGCATCTCCTGCAATGCTAAAAAAATTAATCAATGTACTCAATACTCATGTAATACATGATGTAGAAATGAAACTTAATTGTAAACCTAGATTTGGGTTTGAACTTAAGGGAATGTTTTCTCATGGTAGGACGTAAGATACGTAAGAAGGATAAATTATTTACAAGAGATAATTCCTCTGCTTACAAATTAATTTTGTCAAGGAACATATTTTACACTGTTAAATACAGTTTTTTGTGGAATAGGTTCACAAAGATTAATAATATGATCCAGGTAAAGAAGGAATTACAGATTTTATGTATCTGCACATACCTGTAAATACGTTTTATTACTTTTCAACATGAAACAAGGTATTTGGTAGAACTATAAAGTATGCTACACAAAACACCCATGATGCTGTAGACATGAAAAATAATTTAGTGTACATGCTAAGGACATTGTCTGAACATTGGAAGAACTGAATTTGTTTTATTTTAATGTACCTCATATCACATACCATCACCTTCCTGTTACAGTAAATACCCTGTGACAGAACCATAAGTACTGTACTTCATGTAACTTAATGAAAGATAGGTGTTAGGGATGCAATTAGTACATTGCAATACTCTGTGAAACTAGTGGTACATTTTTTCTTAAATGTTAAAAAAATTTCAAAGCACTGCTTATTAATGAATTAAAATTATTTTTCAAACAAGAAATCTATTACAACCAGGCAAATATGGACTTATTTTTTAGGTCTTCTCAGTGATTTTTAGTGCAGAAATTTATAGTTTCCTTTAAAAAAGAGCAACAAAAATATGTAATCAAAAGCATTGAGATCATTTGGTTATTTTATGTGATACATGCAGCCTTTTGTGTGAAAAATTATGATGGGAATTTATAATGTAGAAAAAGTATGATGTTCTGATTTAAATTAGAAAATAATTCTTTTAGGCTGAGTAGCATGTCCTACAGATAGAGGACTCACATAAGACAGGAGGTGTGAATAACACACAACACCTATATAAATATATGTATATATAGCCCACTGTACCCACTTGACTACACGATAAGTACCTCACAGTCAACAGGTTCATATCATTGAGACTGTAAAGAGTAAACACTTGGGGGAAAGGTACAGCAATTGGTTTAAAAAAATGAACCTACTCCAGAAGAGTTGATTATTTAATATTATTTTCATCGTACTTGCAAAGCACAATGCTGCCCGATTTTATCACTTGTGTTCATCAAATCTTATTTCAGAAGTAATAGACAACCATGCTTGCTCAGTGATCAGTACAAGTATGTTCTTTTACCTATTACAAATTGTAAGTATGGTACCTCAAACTTCTTTCTTCTCCCCCAGACTCCTCCTCCTTACAGTCTCCTTGGTTTGTAAGTCACAAATGTCAATATAATTGTGTCATTCTCTACTCTGAATGTTTCTTGAAGGGATAGAATGTTTTTATGGATCCCAGTTATCAACTGAGCAAAGAATGTACACAACACTGCACATAAATTACTTTTGAGGAGTGTAACACATGTGAAAGCTTACATCTCTCTTTATTATAAAAACCATTCTACCCAATTTTTTTCTTGCTTCACAGTTTGGTATTTACATCTTACAATATAAATAAAATTTGAGTTACATGTCGCAAAGACAATCAAATGTACAAACACTTCAAATTGAAGACCATGTGCATTCTTGCAGCCATACACACACCCTTTGTCATTTGGACACTGACATTTACAAAAGTGAGAACTATGGCTTTCACAATTGAGAATGCCTACATATATCTTTTAAGAGTACTGTACATTTCAATGATTATGATATACAAGAACAATGTAAGTTTAGTAATACCAATAACACACTGAACTGATACATGTAGGAAAAGTCAACACAAAACACCCAATGTTGCTCCCCAAACAGAAAATAGTTAACAGGAGCACTTGGTGCACATAAAACACCCACCAAGAAATACAGGACAGATAAGGAAGGATATACACAATATTTTTTCCCAAAATGTACAGCGAGGACTAGGAACCTATCCATGCATTTTTCTAATGGTTTAACGTGGATATGAATACCGGATAAAATGAGATAACTCCACAAACAAATAATAACACTGAATGGGAATTGTTGAGAGAGCACAACCTTTGCAAAATAAGGTTGAAGGCTACTCTCATTTATAGCAATTCCACAATGTAATAGAGATTCACAACAATATCTTAACTTCAGCTTCTGGCTGAATAAGTACATATAGTTTGTGCATTTTTGAATGAATAGTTGTTCAGGGAAGCTTTTTCCATTCCAGTTTTTTCTTTTTAATTGAGAGTATTATGTCAGAGTCCATGAGAGTTATAAAACCTAATAGACCTGGCAAGACTTAGTTTCACTGACTCATAATGAGTAGCTTAAGAAGCATTCATTCAAGAGATCTTCAATGTCTCACTTAAAAAATAAATTTTAATTATAAAAGTGACAAATGTACTTGAGATACATTAATACAAACTAACCAGAGATTGAAGCATTTTTGTAAAAAGTACTGTGACCAATCTATTGCAATTATAGAATTCTAAATATATGTTGAAAATGAAATAAACCGAAAGAAATAACAAATAAGATACATGCAAATTACAATTTTACAATTTCTTAAAGAAATATTAAGATTAAAACAGAATAGTTTATAACACCATAGGCATTATTACAAAAATAGTTAAAAGAATGATACAAGACAATACAAAAGAGTAATTTTAATGTAACACTCTTAATTTTGTGAAAAGGTTTGTACTTAAGTCAATTAATGAACTGCGTATTATGCAGCTGCCATGGAAATAAAAACACACATATAAGAGTAATTTAATTAATAAAGAGTATTTTAATATCACAAGGGTTTTTATAAACATTTCACTGATATTCGTTTATACACATCAGAAAATTAAATTCATCTTTCATGAATGCATGAACAGTGCCTATGAATACAAGTAAGTACTATGTAGGTAACACTAAACAAATATACAAATCGCCTCTGCTGTATAATTTAAAAGCTTGTTCAACAATATTCACATCATGGGACTCTTGCATTATGTGACAACTTGAGTTTTTTCATAAATTTTCAACATGTAAATAACAATGTAATGAAGGGAACAACAAGAAGCAATTTAAAAGCTTTACAAGTAAACCTGGAGGAACAATTCTGCAATTCATTGTTTTTTGTTGTTTTTGTTTTTGGAATTGGCATAATCACATGTTGATCCTCAGAGATGTACTATACACACATATATAAACATTCATCTACAATGCACAAGTAATGGTAGAATTGTCTGTACATAAAAACAGGTTCAAATCAACATTTTTCCAGTTTAAATAAAATAGTACACTGGATCGTAAAAGCACAACCCTCCATTGACACCTTGTTATTTTATGTTTACAACTGAAATTTGTCAGCATCAGATCCAAATTACACAGTGTCAAATAAGATTCAATCTCAGTGTTGTTGTTTTTTTGATAAAGCCTCTAATAAGAGATTCCAATTTAGCACATAGTGCTAAAATTACATTCAATGATAACAATGGACAGATTTTTCACAAATATTTATGTAATTTTTTGGGCCCCATGCAAAGGCAACACACAAGTTTACAATGGGCCAAAGATATCACTCAGATTCTGTACAATTCTTGTGGTAACTTTCATATTTCATTTATTCCATTTACACATATACATTTCTCCACAGTTCTTAAAGAATTTCCTACTTCAGATAATGTTAGTAGATTTAAACAATTCTATTTTTCTAATTATAATTGTTAGAGGATTATGGAATACCTCTGTAATCAAATGCATTACTTTATCATAATCATATTCACAGTTTCAAAGAATATACAGTACTTGTGAAGAGGATTATCAATTTTCTCACTTCTATACTGACTTACAATCTCCAAAGAGACATGTACTTACACAGAATCATATATGTGTATAAATATATACATATGTAAACAAACTTTCAGTCATACAGTTACTCAACCACACTGTACAAAATGTTCCATGTGTTTCATTAATACTGCACAAGGTGGAAAGGAATGCATTCCTCTTGTACATTTTCAAATATTGGTGAATTATGAAAGATCCTATTGTATTGAATTAAATGCAGAATAGTAAATTTTAATTCTAAGTAGCAATATTGTTCAAAATCAGAAATTCAATACCTGATTTTCTTTAAATTTTCTTTTCTTTTAGTGCCACTTGTAGACAATACGCCTTTGTGCCTCCACCTAAAATTTGATAAGAAGCACAGTAAAATTTTTTTTATTTTTGTATCAGATCTTGGTCCATAAAATGATGACTTGGTTTCAACATAAATCAAGTAGAATAGAGAGAATTAAGTTGATTTTCACAGTACATCCTTTTTAAAATACGTGTCTCCTAGTGTGAGATATCATCTTTCATTCCTTAGAACCCGTATCAAATCAGATACTACAATAGTCTCACTTTATGCTGTCACCAAGATGTAGTAGTGTAATATACTATGCATCAGTGACAGAATTTACTTAAAAATTTCCGAAAATTGTTTTCCTCTTTTAATGTCTAAATCTCTCTAATTTTAAATTGATCTTGACTTTATTTTGGACTACTGGAGGAACTGAGTATTGTGAGCAGGGAATATGGGGTGTCAGTAGTCTCAATGTCACCATTTGGGGACTATTTTCCACTGACCAAAACCCAATAGTTTGTGCTCTTGTTTGTTGTGCTTCCACTCACTGTGCTTCTGTTGAAAGTGCTGTATTGTGTGCCTGGTTATCACAATTTCTTCACTGTGGCTCGCCATTTCTGGGTGGGTGACCGGGAATCACAGCGATCAACTCTCAATCCAAAAGTTTTATGATCCTTTGAATCAATGCATAGACTAAGTCGACTGTGTTTTATAAGTCCTCCTGCTTCCACTTGATGCCATTTCTGAAGGCAAATGAAAAGAATCAATCAGTCACAAGCATTTTAATTTTAATAAAAAACACATTCAAAATATAAGAGCTCTGCAAAATAGAATTGTTTTACTTAATGCCTCCAAAATATTTATAATACACAAGTTAAATAAAATTAAAGAATGTTTCTATTAGGTTCTCTTAAAGTGGTATTAAATTGTTAATGGTTGAATGTTTTAAAGGAATATAAAAATCTCAATCTGTGTTATGCACACTAATACAACTTAAATGAAAGTATAAAATTTCTATAAGAACAATAATTACCTTACAGAGACAATATTCCCCAATGTAAATCAAAATATAAGTTTAAACGTGTAATGTAAAATAAAAGTGAATTAATGACTGTTTGATGACTAATTGAATGTATTAACGATCTGTACAGACAATATATCCCTAATGTAAATTAAATATAAGTTTATGTATGAGATGTAAATATGTAATGTAAATGTATTAATGACTTGTTTTATGACTAATTGAATGTATTAATGATACATACAGACAATATTTCTCTAAGTAAATTAAACTATAAATTTATATGTGTAATATAAACATGTAATTTAAAATGTATAATGAGGTCACTGATGACCAATGTAGTTAAAAAGAGATTTAAAATTTAAAAAATTACCTTGGAGACTGCAATAATTATTAAAATAATTCATAATAAACAAAAATGAATTATGTACTAAAAGTATATTGTACAGTTTTAAATTCATAAGAATTCATGGTGCCATGAACAATCCCCAATGTTAAAATGAAGATTTCAATAATAGCAAATTAGAATTTTAAAAGTCTTACTATCCCTTAATCAAATGAGTACATATATATTGCTCATATGCAATATGATTCAGGTTGTCAACTAAAACAAAGTACTATTTATAAATTCTAAACATATCACTCACACACACACACACACAAAACTCCCATTCAATATCTTCATACCTGAGTGTCCAAATTCTCACACATTTTCATAAGTAGAGGAGCTCCTTTACGATAATCAGCAAGTGTAAGGCAAACATCATGATGCTTCAACAGGCCATCCTCATTTAATGTCCATTCCTAGAATTCAGAATAAATAGTAATAACATATTTAATATTTTGGAATATACAAAAGTTCTTTACTTTCTCAATACTATTTCAAATTACAGAATAAGTAAGAACAATTTCCTTCATGTCATGGTAATTGAAATGATTCGAAATAAACAAAATTTCACTACATTATGCATTACATAAAAAGGGTAATTTTAAATTGATGGATTGAAAGAACACATTTTATATCTGATATAAATTTCCAAATTGTAATGGCTCAAAATTCTATAGGTGGTACCTTGAACATAACTCATTAGGTTTTATAGCTCACCTGATTTCCACCAGTGTGATGACATGCATATAATCCCACACCAGAATCAAGGAGGTGCCCTAAAGTATCTATACATAATCCATTTTGCTGTACATAACTAGTAGATGATGGCCCCAACCCTGGTAGTTTCAGTTGTGGGTAGACTGTGTCCAGATACCATTTGAAGGGCTTACAGTGCAGCTTCTCCTTCAGAGCTAAACGATCTTGAATGCTGAAATGGAAAATAATATTTGCTTATTTTTTTATATTATTTATTAAACGTATTAAAAGGTTGAGAGCATTTTTATAACATGAAGACATCTGTAAAATTAGGGGTTCCAGAGCCAAGCTACATCTACGTAGTTCCGTCTTTGACCGCTAGATCGCATTCCGATCCTTATCGATACTACGGCCCGGGAAAATTCAGTTGGAATGTCATACAACAATTTTACATTTAATTAGGATTGTTTAACGATGACATTGAATTACTTGAACTTAATAGCATATCTAGAAAGTAATTAATAAAGAATAGATAATTACTGATTTACGATTATTAAGTTTCGATAAGTAAACGAGATTTCACTTGCATTATAATGTGCTCGAAGACAGCCAGATTACATTCTCTCTCTATACAATTATTTTGAAGGCATAAAGCACTGTGTATATATATGTGTATATATATATATATATATATATATATATATATATATATATATATATATATATATATATATATATATGTGTGTGTGTGTGTGTGTGTGTGTGATATATATATATATATATATATATATATATATATATATATGTGTGTGTGTGTGTGTGTGTGTGTGTGTGTGTGTGTGTGTGTGTATATGTGTGTGTATATATAAAGATAAGCATTTGTTTAAATAAATCTTTGAAGTTGTAAACTGAAATAGTTTTCATAACATATTACAATAAAAAGATCCTCTGAACTATGTAATGAAAGTGTGGGGACGTTCTCGTTTTAGCGTGTATAAAAATTTCCTTACCGTATGATTAACTCAAGCAATAAAGACTCAAAGCATGCATAAAGTATAGATCGGCCAACAAATTTATTTCCAGCGACTTTTCGAAAAAAATTTTTTTTCATTATTCAGGTATGTACACTCTCAAAGAATTTACCAATTCTATAAAATGTAGGAATTTCAGATAATAAGCCGAAATACCATTAAATAGCCACACCCGTATGACAAATAAAATGACCTATAATTCATATAAGGAAAATTTAGCAACTAGAAATGTCTGTCCTACCTGTGATTAATACTATGGCTGATCATCCTGAGCCTGTGTCTACATCTACGACCTAGGTAGTCATTGCATCATCCCGATAAGGGAACACAAATATCTTGCTCACAAACGACTAAACTGACCCATAGTTTCGATCATATAGCAAGGTCAGGTTAACTCATGATTCAAACCGTTATTTACACTGACAGGCACAACCTACCACCCATTTTTAGGTTCGTTCGTGTTAATCTTTTGCGATTTCACCGTCTTGTAGTACTAATATTCATGGAACCGTTTAAGCGCACACCTTTCGCGATGGCCTGCGTATTAAATTTTTTGAGAATGCACCGAGTAAGTTATTTTGGATGTAAAACCACACCACTGTGCTCGGCATGCAAAGGTGAAGAGCATTTTGCTGAGAAACGCAACGTTACTGCACAGAAGTTTGTCCGCGATTTCTACTGTTTCATAACTCAAGGAGCTTGTCCTTATGGTCAGAAGATTTAGTAAGCACAGTGTGCTTAATATTACCGAAGAGAAAATCGACCTACTTTGTTCAAAAAAAAAAAAGACAAGAATGGAAAGGGTACCCTCAGTTAAGATTGTAAAATGTTCCCCTAAAGCAAATGACATATGAGTGGTTACATTATAATTATAACATAAAAATAATATTTTTGAAAGGTTTCTTAGCCCCCGTCCCACCATCCACACTCCTCTAGAGCAGAAAACGTGCTTTTAAATTTTATTTTTTCGGCAACTTAACACTATTTTATCTGACTGAAAAAATATGATAAAGAAGACGACAATTTGTACTATCATAAAAATCTCTATTGATATTTTCTCAGACCCAAATTCAAACACAAAATATTTTTGAAAAAAATAACAAAAAGTAATTTTTATTTTGTCTTAGAAACATGGAACAGGCTCTAAAAAATCTCAAACGTTCCTCTTAAAATACAAATGGTTGTGATTTTTTTCAGATTTTTTCGAGTACTGGGCTGCAGTTAAAAATAAAACACATTTCCCGCCCTTAATTTACCTTCAATTTAAATATACTTTGAAAATGACTGCAAAAGTTCTGTGCATTTATTTTAGTATTTATTATATATTTGTATACATTGTTGAAACACCCAGTAATATTTTGATTTTGGATTTGTTACAAATTATTATTTTTTTAAATCTTTCTAATCCTTTGCATAAGTATATCATACGCTAAGGAAAGACAATGTGTTTGGCAGTTTATGAGAAAATTTGGTTACAAATGAAGGATAAGTGGGAGACATGTGTAGAAGAGGAAAAGGTTGATTTTCTAGACCGGATTTTCTAGACCTGTTTTCCTGTGTCTTAGAACACCGACCCAGGCACGAAAAAATCAAACTTTCATCTCAGAACACTTGTGAATTTTTTCACATTTTTTAAAAATTGCTGGGCCATAGTAAAAAAAATAAGGCTTTTGTAGTCAAGTACTTGGCTGTCCGATAGAAGAGGTCCGATTTGCCCAAGAGGGAGGTTATAGAATGGCGTCTGAAACGTTAGTAACTGTGCCTAGGACAGCTATCGGACAGCCTAGTACTTGACTACATAATCCTAACTTTTTTGAACTACGGCCGAACTAAGTTGCCGAAAAAAATAAAAAATAAAAAATAAAAAAAACACGTTTTCTGCTCTAGAGGGGTGTGGGTGGGGGGACTTGAGCTAGGAAACATTTCAAAAATATTATTTTCATGTTAGAATTATCATGTAATCACTCATACGTCATTTGGTTTAGGGGAACTTTTTACCATTTTATCTGGGGGTACCCTTTATGAATTGACGAAATATGTGTGCGTGTGTGTTTGTGTGTGAGGGGGGAAGAGACGATTAACGGCAGCCCTAGGTCGAACTGCAGCGCGAGAAGGTTGTGTTTCTTGCGGCCGAAGTTCAGGAATTACGAGGCGTCTTTCCGGGTACGCAAATGATCTCCTGAGTTTAACAACAGTGCTTAATTGTGAAAAAGTTGCGTAATTTTTTGCGAGTGAGATTCCAATGAGAAATAAATAGCTACGTAACTAGTAAATAACGCAAAATAGTGTCTATGAGTATTTGTGCTTCTGAGGACAAAACTGTAGAGGAATTAATTATTGATACTATTAAAAGGGTCTTCCGATTATTTTGTGTTTTTAAGATCTCAAATGGTATAGGCTCTTTATGGGAATTTCTTTAGTATAATGGAAGAACGTACTAATGTCACTGTATATGTATCGGTGCACCCTTGCAACAGATATTTGCATGATAGAAAGTGTGAAGGATATTCTAAATTGGTGGGTGAATTTTCGCCTGTCGCTTTTGCGCAGAACCAGATACGCCACACGATTAGAATGACTGATTGACATAATTGATATTATTTAGATGAATAACAATTAGATGAATAAAACGGTTTGACAGAGAAATATCAATTTTCATAGTAGAAATAATGACTACTCATCGGAACCAGTATATTAAATAATGTAGTCACCAGGAGCGGTAGCTCAGTGCATCAACTGATTTCACTACAGCGCCTCTGACCGGGAGGTCCTAGGTTCGAGTCCTGACGGCGGCAGGATTTTCGACACTAGCTTTTCAGCTAGGTCGAATTCAGTCGCTGTCTGGAGGAGAATTCTAGCGGCCGGCTGCTCTGATCGGTAGTTTTCCGTGGTTTCTCCGATCAACACCAGGCGAATGCCGGAGCAGTACCCTATCAATCGGGCCACGGACCGCGCGCGATCTGTCCTTCCCCTTCCTTGTCCTATCCTCTCCTCTTACACACACACACTTACACTAACATGCACCACACTACCACATATTCCGCGAGACCGGTTGGGGCTTTAGAGCTTGTCCCAGCTAGGGTGGTGGGAGAGTCCTGGTTAGGGGGAAACCCCACTAGCCGACGGTAGGTCGGTGCCGGATCTCGCCATCCAGCGTGGGAAGATCACCGCCAACTCCCGAGAAAAACATGCACTACACTAACGGGACTAATGACCAAAGCAGTTGACGCACCCGGAAACACGATAAATCAATCAATCAATAATGTAGTCTATTTATTTGTAGACGATATCTTCGAGGTAGATCTGATGTTGACGGCTTTGGCATTGAAATCTGTCGAAAAATAGAAACGTCAGTAAAGAAAGTCGGAAGCAACCTATTATTTATCAAACGTCAACGACGCCTCACCAGTATATCGTTTTAAAATAATATTCCAAAAATTGCACTTCGGTGACGCAATTAAATCATAATCGAAAACCCAATGAGATCACCTTCAAATTTTCCCATATGGTTCATCATGCTTCTCATATCTTTATAGGTTAAATGATCGGTTCAATGATTCAAAGCATATTTTATGAAGAAAGGTTAAGTATAATACATACTCACACGTAGCACGTACCTCAGCAGTGTAGTCCGGAATCGCAACATACTGAAATACTCCAGAGCGACAAAGATGCCTAACACAGCAGTTGCAGTGATTTCCATTATGTCTTTAATAAGTCTCATCTCTTCGTTTAAGTCTCCGTGGGTCGCCTTCTCTCCAATGCGGGTACAGTTTAATTTTTTTAACGGAAAATCATGCATTGGAAGACTGGATGGGCGTCACCAGCACCAATTTTTTGAGGTGAACGATTCAATAGATATGGTACCGATAACCGGGGAGTCCCTTCCAATGTACGAAAAACATACTGGGGGAACGCGTCCCCCCTTCCCCCTGCGGTAAGTCCCGTGTCTACCTTTTCTAAGGCTTGTTACTTGGATTTCTGCTTTCCTAGCTGACGAGGCTCAGCTTGATTTACGCATTCAAATTTGAAAACAGACTCAGAATAGCAGAAGAATATTTCGAATAAAATGTAACTGCTAGATACTATGCACCTTTTACTAGTATTTGTCTTCGGTGGGTAAACAGTGTCTTTCCACTTGCCTTCTTTCTCCCTAAGCCGCAGTGATCGATTATTTCGTGTTTCCGGACGTGTCAACTGCTGTGCTCATCAGTCTCGTAACTGTAGAGTATGTTTTTATCACAGGAGGTGGCGCTGTTTTCACCCCGCTAAATGAGACCCGGCGCAAACCTACATCGGCTTGCTCGGTTTTCCCCAGCCAGATATCTCCCACCTACCGAGTACCGCCCAGTCGGGATAAGTTCTAAGCTTTCAACGGGTCTTCCGAAACATGTGGTAGTGCAGTGCATGCATGTACAAGTATGTGTAAGTAAGGGGTGAAGATAAGACGAGGACTAGGGAGAGGAAGGAAAGATCGCGCGCGTCCGTGGGTCGATTGTTAGGATACTGCTCCGATATTCGCCTGGTATCGATCAGCGAAACCGCGGAAAACTACCGATCAGAGCTGCCAGCCGCTAGAATTCTCCACTCAGCGGCTGAATTCGCCCCTAGCTATGTGGCAAATCCTGCCGCCGTCGGACTTCCCGGCCAGAGGCACTGCGGTGCCATCGGTTGATGCCCTGAGCCACCTCAACCGGTACGCCTCTGCGGAGCACGCTCCACCCGCGTGCTGGCGCGGACACTCACTTGCCGAACGGAATGTTGCGCGCGAGGGGCACGGCGGCGTAGTAGTACTCCTTGTAGTCGTCCATCCAGACCTCGGCGGCGCGGCGCGTGTTGCGCGCGAAGACGATGCCGCTGCCGCCGGGGAAGGTGTACGGGTGGCGCTTGCGGAACACGTGGCCCACCCGGCTGCACGGGATGATTTCCAGGCTGCCGCCGCACTGCCACACGCGGAATGAGATCTCTGCAACAACCCCCGCCATCCAGCATTACACACACATGCTGGAGAAGATGTTCGGAAAATTATACAAGAAAAGACAACGTGCTTGAAAGGCAACTGAATACGAACTTTCCTTCTGGAAAGAAGGAAGGAAGGAAGTTTCTACACACGTAACAAGATCTCTGTAACACACCCTCGCTACCCCGCGTTAGACACATCACTTAAAATTACTGCAGTTCGTTGACAAGTTCTGAAGAAAAAAAGTTCAGCCAAATATTTCAGAAGAAAAGTCGGCGTACTGGAAATGAAACTAAATACGGACATTTCTACTGGGAGGAGGGAGGTTTAATAAAAAACAGTGTTCAAAGAAAATAAGCTGAGGTTTAAATTTAAGAATTAGTACTATTGTCTTTAAAGATCTTAAATTTCTGATTGACAGCTTTATTCTAAAAAGTTTTATTTTTAACGTTATGTTAAAATCTCACGCAAAATGATAGTGCACGAATTAGATACCGGCTTTTGGAGGGCAATGCATAACGACACCTAGCCGAAGCACTAAAAGGAGTTCCACAAGTTGTGCAAAATCAAAACGACAGCTCGAGACTTAACAATTGCTGACATGAAGTTCGAAAAAGTCTTCACTTACGTGTACGCAGAATACAATTGTGAGGGTTTGGCTACTCTTTGTGAAGTACATAACGTATTTATAATCTTTATTCGGGTTCTTATTCAATCTTCCCTGGTTACCCGCAACGTTATCTTATAAATACATATTACACTATATTTTAACACAGATGTAGGTTCTTGGACAATGAGACCGACGCAAGGCGAGGCATTCTGCGACCGGACACACACACACACGCACACGCACGCACACGCGCGCGCACGCACACACACACACACACACACACAATATGCTTATGTTACACACACACACACACACAACAAACGGAAAAACATTGATACGGTTGGTTAAGCACCCGAAGATCTTCGGATACAGTCGCTGAGTCAAGCATTCAGATCTACAATGACAAGAATACTGCCTTTAATTTAAATTAGGAGAGTGACGTCTATTTTGAGAGATTGCCCGATATATGGTCAATTATATTTAATAGCCGGTGTTATATCCCTGTCCGATCAAAGTGGACTTTCTGTTGGATAAAGCGGATTCGTGGCAGGTTTCACGTGTTCATTGTGTGGTCCCATACTTTCAATAGCATTATCTTCACACATCACCTTCACTCCACCACTTCATATTCTAATTATCTCCCTTGTAAGGAAGAACCTTCCTGTGTGTTGTAGAGAGTGATTTTCAATTAGAAATAACTGATTTACAGTGTGACACTGAATTACAAGACAAATTTCAAACAAAAGAAACATTTATTAGATTTTATGAGAACGTCACTCAAAAACGTTTTCTGAAACTGCATTCGAATGTTACTCGAATGGTACGCATTAACGAACAATTGTGAGCTGTAATTTTTCTTTGAAAATTTGTAAATCTCGAATGAAAAGTACCATTACAGATCACAATGTGAAATGCAAGAATAAAAATAATTGATTTGCAAATAGCTTGATTTTTTAAAACTTAAATCTAATTTACTATCAGTGTTTCCGTTATTAGTTTATTTAGTAACATTTTTCGGTAATCTTTCGATTACTTCTACATAATCAGCAGCATGATAAACTATAATGTCGCAGCAATTAAATTTCTTAATGTGCTTGAGCACTCTTTTGAAACTAAAAAAAGATTTTTTTCCATACTGCAATGAATATTTCTTTTCTCTTACTTTCAAATCACAAAAGTACGTGCATTAATAGTAAATCTTCCAAAAATGATACAAAAATATTTCTGTTTTCTGTCGGAATATCCTTTCTCAGAGCAGTTAGACATTTTCAGTTTGAGCAATGGAAAATACCTCCCAAAACAAGACGCGACCCACTGTGCCGCAAGCACCCAATCGATAAAATATGACGTAATCTGCCCCGTCTGCCTCCGGAGCTGCCGGAAAGAGCAGGGAGCGAGCAGCGGCTGCTCCTCGGAGCAGATCGCTGGGCGGCCCTGGTTAAGACAGATTCATCTTATTTCCAATATACTGATGTTGTATACGGATTCCAATATGACTGCTTTGTAGACAGAAAAGTCAGAAAAAGGAATTATTCTAGGGGTAGAAGTAGAACGGGGGTGTTTAAACATGAAAGAGGGGTCTACACTAGATTGCTCTGAAAGTATGTTCAAATATACGTACTAATCGTTCTAAAGCAACCAAAATATCAATTTCAAGATTAAAGATAAACATTTACTTAGAGAGGGATTCTTTGAGAAAATATCCTCTCTGTACTAACTCATTTGCACATTAAGCTTTGTATACCTTACGGTCTTATTACTACAAATAAAGTTATACCCCGGGAATGGCTCCGTTAACACATCTACTAACAATTCTCATGCTCCGTGATTTATTACGGCTTCTAAGTACTACACAAGAGGGGAGGTGGTTTTAGGTTCTGTTCTCCAGATTATCAGCACCCTTTCAAAGAAATCAGGCGACTTCTCGAGTAATTAACATGATTATTTACATTCATGTTCCTTCCGGAAAGTCTGTCGTTAAGAGACTGCCGTCTGCGTCGAAGTTTCCGATGGTTGGATTTTTCTGAACAAAAATGTAATGTGACGCTTTCACCTTCACCTGAACTTTTATAACACAAAAGTTCGTGATGGGATAATGAAATTGTTCTTCACGAGGCATGCCCAAAAGTTTTTTTGCAAAATCTTTCGAGATAAAGGGTGAAATGGAAGGATTAGGTTAGTTCAAGAACAGTAACCAAAAACGAATATTGCAAATAAATATTCATAATGCAATTTTTTATTGGTTTCGAATTTTCTTTAGGTCACATACAACCAAAGTCATGTATTCCTAGTAATTAAAATATCTGAGCACCTTTGACGTAATTTTCAGACGCAAGTGAAACAGCAATACTGTCGACGCGCATTTCGCAGTTCCATTTTCAAGCAATTTGCCTTCCATCTCTAATGGGGATTCTGCGGCTAATCTTTTTAAAATTTAATTATGACCTCATTGACTTTTCTTTACGAGCGCTTAAATAAAATGGACCCAACGCTACGCAAGGTAATTAATCTAAATACATGTGCGGAATGTACAGGTAGTACACGATTGAAAAAAATTAGTACTATGTAGTAATTCGAAGTGAAGTTGACAACAGTACTTAAAGGATAATAATTGACAAAATTGCTCTTTAGCAGGTGTGAGGAAATGAAGTACATAAAGGTGGTAAGTTGCATTTTTTCGACCACGTCTTTTACTTAATAGTAAGGCAGTTTTGAAGGAAGTTTTAAGAGGCAAAATGACAGGCATGCATATAGATCATTCACTTACCCAAGTTCTCGCCGCCCCACACGTCCATCTGCATATCGTATTTGCCGAGCAGCTCGAAGTACGCCTTGTCGATGACAAAAAGTCCGCCGGCGATCATAGGCGTCCTGCAACAGGTGCGTTGCAAGAGCTGAATGCTTCAGTACGAGGAAGTGCTAAGAAAGGTGGAGGGTGAAACTCAGTACTTTCGTTTTTCTTCATTAAACAATGAAAGATAAAAATACCTAAGATATATAGTCAATACATGCAAGGATGCACCTTTTTATTCAACAATGGACACGGTATCTTCATAACTAGGGGGCGGATATTGTTGACCTAAAACATTGGCAAAAATGATCAATAAAATGCACTTAAAATGTTTTAAAATGCCATAAAAGCAGAGAAAAATGACATAAAAAATGTTATCAAAACCACTTCAGATGAACAACTTGAGCTGGATACATTACTGATGTAATCGAGGCTTCTTCTATTCGTTCAAATGCGCTCAGCTGGCAAACTATTGGTTTGGACTGTTCTTTACGGACAAATATCTGTCTTTAGTTATCCCGAAATCGCCCGAAGAGACAATGGCGCTGAAAGGCGTCACAGGAACCTCAGATTACATACAACGGTTGACATTACAATTTCTGAGCAAAGAAATCGAATAGGCTACTCAGGAATTCCGTGGAGAACATTTGTTGCCTCTCGGAAATATTATTTGAAGCAAGTACCATTAAAATGATATTAAAATCGATTAAATGAGCGAAAATGTATTAAAAATGACGGGAAAAGGTAAAAAATGACTTATTAGTGGAAATCGACGAAACATGCAGAAAATGACGTATAAAAAGGGCCATTTTCTTTTGTCATAACATAAAATGAATTTCTGTACCAAACGGCATTGTTCTAAAGTGAAAAGAAAAAATTACATTTCATTAAAATCCGCCCCAATTCATAACTCTCTTTTAGATTCGGATTATTTAAAATCCCTTTATACGGCAGAAACAAGTGATCAAGTCTGATACCTTGGCTGACCTATTGGAGAAATGGTTGGGAAATAGCTTTTAAGAATGCTGAAAAGTGAATAGTGGAACAAAACGTGTAATTTCAATAAGTGTTTTTCACGCAATAGGTACAGTGAAGGTAGTATAGGTAGTACGAATATTGGTTGCTGATGCAGTTGGGAGAAGTACACACTTGTCACAGCTATTATTCTAACAAATTTTGATTGTTTGAAATTAAGAGATTCAGTACATAAGAGGACTGCTCGGTGGGTGAGGGGTTAGCTTACTGGCCTCTGAGCCCCCAGTGCGCGGGTTCGATCCCGGCCAAGGAACCCGGATTTTCGAAGGGCGGAAAATTCACAGTAGCCATGTCACTCTTGTGGCATGTAAAAGAACCCTGGCAGGATGCCCGGGAAAATTAAATCCCTCCGACAACATCCCGCCCTAACGAGATCCCACTTTCTCCCAACCAGACAGTTCGGATACAGTTAACTGAGCCCGACATCTGACGGAGAAAGTGGGAGTCAAATCCCAGACGCAGACGGGACTGCCCACGGGGTGCGCCTACTTAGATAAAAGTCCCCAGACCCGCGTCGGGGATAGGCTTCGAAGGAAGCCTGGGTGCGGAACACTGCCTACGGGCAGTCTCTCCGGAAGTTAACCCGTACGAAAATAAAATAAATAAGTACATAAGAATTCCACTAGAGCAATAAAACACACACGTCAAGAAGGTCAACCATAAAGGACTTTGAAGCTACATACCACATAAACTATACTTTTGTAAAGTTTTAAATATTTATACTACAGCAAGAAAAAAACGAAAGAAAACTAAGTGAAAATAGTTGACAATGTAATATAGGTGAGGTGAAGGGGAGGCCACTTGGGAATATTAGTGGAATATCACCAATGAGTTTCTTCCTGATTCTCTACACCAGTCATCTCATACAAGGAATGGTGAAAGATGTGATGAATAGGTGGTAATGATAGCAAATGGTGGAGAGCAAAACAGAGGAAGGTGGGAGTTCCAAAAACACCTGCCACAACTTCCGCCACGAATGACCCAAACTAGGCATAAGAACTACATAAGAGAAGGCATAAGAACAAAAATCTGTAGCTTATTTTCCGTGGCATATAGTCATTGCTACTCTGAAGCAAACATTTCTTGTCGTCAAATTTTATGAAAACGCTTGTTGCTACTTTAATTCATAATTTAACTTAATCGATAACAATGTCCAGCATCGCCGAGATTGTATCGTAAAGCTTGAGCAACTAAAGCAACATAGAAACTTGTTTTTTACGCATATTTACTCAGTGTTTAGGATATGGTCCCTTCTTTTTCTTTTACTGCCATACATTGATTAGTGTGTATGCCAACCTTCAGAAGCTCCAGTCACCTTCTTGTGAGACTTATCCTGAGCATATATACCTAAGGTAGTTTGCCATTGCTTTCTCTAGGGGCGCTAGTTCGCCGATTTTGTCATTTGATTTGAATGCCAGATAACGCAGGCCAAGATTTAATATCCGCAATCATCCAGTAAATCAAATCGAAACTCTGATTGGTGCTAAATTGCTACAGAATTGAAGTTTGCCAGTATCGGCCAAGTGCCTTTCCTAGGATCTGCTTTACATGTCGACAAGCGTCCGCACGCATGCCGTCGATTTTTGGCATCTCAAAATTCCCCGACTTCGATCAGGTTTGAATCCGCGAACTTGGGATCAGTAGCCCGGCATGATAACAACTATATCATTAAAGCAAGTGATATGCTGCCAAGAAAATATTTTCCGAATAGAACATCTGCACAAACAATAAAAAATAAAACATCCCTTGTCGCTATAATATGTTGTGCTTTTAGCATACCATGGCGGTACATTTCGGCAGTTTTCTAGGCGCGCAATTGGTTTTCACAGTTTGAGTGACTGTGGTCAGAAGGGACAGCAATCGCTCTAAATATCTGTGCGACTTATGCAGGTAGTTTTCGCCGTACGCGCGGACTATCGCATACTTAGGAACGTGAGAAATGAACAGGCAGAAAGATTACAGAAAGATTAAATATTCCTTGCGGCGACGCGCGCTAGAGATCAGGATCTTCCTAAAATGCTACATGGTTCTCTAGAGGATCGCAGACACCAGTTAAAGATCATATTACTGAAAAAGAAGGGAATTTTGAAATGAAAAGAACTTAAATTTAGTACAAACAAAATTAAATTATTCTTCATTATAATGAATTATTAATACGAAAATTTGATGCCGTCCCGTCAGTTTTGACGGTTTACCCCTGGAGGAATGGTAGGTTCTTCGGAGCTCAAGAACACGTGCAGAGATTGCACTTTACCCTCTTACGTCACACACGGTATTTCATTTTTTTCGACGTTAAATACAGTTCTTGACCTCTTGGTTAAATGATGGTGTGGATGAGGTCAGTTAACATTAATTCATTACTGCCAACATGTCGGTTCTATATTGGTACTACTAATTGCAGGAACAAATGACTAATTATTCTAAGGTGTTGTTAATTTGTGTTGTATGTGCACTTTATGTAAAAGTGCTTGTATCCGGTTCTTTTTCGGATTAATTGTTCTAACTTTTCATTGTGTGCTGCCCTGATGACAGCCCAAACGTTGGCAAAAAATATATAACGTGCACTTTATTGAACTAAACCAAAAAATCGACTCCATTATTAAATAAATAAAGTAGAAACTGGTATTTCAAGGTGGAAAGTGAGTGCGCTGGTCTCTGCGCTGCGGGTCCCTCAGTATCGGTGAAATAGTGAAACGGAGGCTGGTTGGCGACAATGTCTTAACAAGATGACGACACTGGAGCAACGATGGAAAATGCACAGACGTTGAGGCGATGGGGCCAGACGAAGTGGAGGCGGAGGGAATGCGGAACGACGACGAAGTAGGTGCAAAGCGGGGCAGAGCCTGCGAGCCGAAGCCAGCACGGCGATACGGTACGTCTGTCGGGCTACGGGTGCAGGGCGACAGCACTGGTGGAGGCAGGCGAACACAATATGCATTCAGACGAGGTTTGTTCCCTATTCATCGCTTGGCGAGCGAGCTGGAAAGATTTTTTTTTCCACGAGCACAAACCGCAGAATCAGTAATCATACTCCATAGATCGGATCGTTTCCAGCACAAACGGTAATACTGGCCTCCACACTTCACGCAGAAAACATGGAAGTTACGCGTTCTTTGTCATTTAAATATATTTATATCCGCAGAATAGAAAGGACTGTCGCGTGGCGGACTTCGGGAACCGGCCGTTACAGCACAGGAGACAGGCAAACACTTCCAGATTTCGGAGGACATTGTGATTCGTAGATTCGAAGAACTCCACAAGAAAATCTTATGATTCTGGAGCGCTCATCTCCAAGAATTAAATGGTTCTTGTTATTTCTCAAAACGATTTACCAAATTTAAATGAAGATTAGAAATAGAACGAAACGCTAAAAAAATGGACTTATTAAGTCTTATTTCTACATATTCCTGAAACGTTCCACAACTTCTTTTATTTATTTTATTTTACTTATTTATTTAATGTCAAAAACCGTTAAAAATGTGTGTGATGTTTTCAAAACTGAAAATTGTATTTTGTGCCTTTTTTTAATGATTTATATATTATAATACAACTATGTATGCAACTGAACTATTGAAACTGTTAAAACTGTGACATTATTCAACAGCAAATAATGTTGAATCTTATTATGTAATTGTATATGACTTCTTCATTTCTTGTGTAAGTATATTTTGAAAACAAATTTTCTTCTCTTAAGTTGTTTTTTAACGAGTAATTCGAACGTATATTTTAATTTATTTAAATGATTGACATAAAATATATTCATGTATTTTCTATATTGGCACAATTTCATGTATTCCTGTTTTTATCTTTACGCAATATAATTTTTTTTCGCCTATTTTTGTCATGTATCGACAACGAAATGGTAATATGCAAAGCAATTATCGAAGTTGAAGAAATTCATTTTAATATTTTATAGTTTTGCGCCAGAGACTTTTCCCCACATCGCAGTGCGCTTCCTGGCTATTTAACGGACGGTCCTTGCCTTGTCGCTAGCTTACAGCGCCTTAAGTTTACAGTCGCTTGCGCTTTTCGCCGTCGGCGTTTGTTATAACCTATCGCCACCATCTTAATGCCATTTTCAGGTTGTGCTACGTTCAACCACGTAAGTAGCGGCATCTGTACAAGTTTCTTTATTTCAGGTGAGTCGTAAATTTTTTGCCACGTAAATTCCATTAGCAGATGTAAAGCCACGCCACTATACTAGGACAGGTTAGCTTGGGTTTTAGTGTAACTACTCAAACACTTGTTCTTATTGAATTTTAAAAGGTAGCTCATTTAGGAGTATAATGCAACTTATTTTTGCACAATCTAGTGGTGACTTTGGGTATTTAATCGTGCCATTTTTATAGCGACTTGTTGATCATGAAATGAAGTTTAGTTATGGCCTTTCGAATCACATGGATTTGGTCGTCTTTACATATATTTGTTTTCATGTAATGCGATTGATGGCGCCACTCTAGATCTGCATATGTACTTTGGCATGCTGAATTGTTTCAGTGTTACAGGAATGATCCTTGGTCTCTACACGTATTTGCAAGGTGTAATAATTTACAAACTGCACTGCGTACCTTCCAGTTCTGCCGCACATCAACTTCAATTTGCGTCTGAAACAGCTGTCAGGCCCTGCATCATGTTTGATACAAGTTTTAAAGAAATACATTCTTTCATAATTGCGTATTTATAACGGATAAATTAAACTACAACAAAATTCTTTTCGCCTATTAATTAGTAAAGTAATTGTGTATTCATATTTGTCATTAAATTTACGATAATTCATTTTTAACTGAATGTTTACAATTAATATTATGAATAAAAGGTTATTGTTACTTTAAATCTATATTATTATCAGCAAACAATTATATCTATACGCAATTATCTGAGATATGCTATAGCAGATGGTTATTTAAACTCTTATTTGCACTAAATTTAGTCATTGTACCTTTTTGACATTTTTCCTATGTGAGTTAGAACTTGTAGTCTCAGACTTGTTTGAATTTAACTCAGAGGTACATAAAATATTCAGAATACTAGGAATAAGAAAAGTTAGGCATACTTTCGTTATTTTCTACCTTCTTCATTGTCTTAAATTTTCTTTGGAGATAATTTAACATACGGTGTTTGTAAAGTCACTAATTCAATGTTCAATGCGTATATAAGATAATTTGTAATATCACGGCTGACTATCAACGAAAACTTTGAAGGTCGTTTGAAGTCGCTCAAGAAAAGGTGAAAACGAAGTAGAAAACAAGAAAGAAAAAATATTTATTAAACGACTACTAAAGTTTAAAAACGAACTTAAAATGGTTTTAATTTTTTTTAATTATTAAGAGAAAGATTAAAAATATTCTGAAAATTATAAATATGTCTAAATAATAATGACGTTTTTTAAATGTAATGATAAAAAAAGAAAATAATATAATGTTCTTTTTTGCTTTGACTCACAGACTGAGAATGATCGATCTCGTTGCATCATATCGATGAGTTCGAATTCGTTCATGAACATCGATGTGCCTTGAATATGGATGTGCGTATGCCTCAATTACAAGAGAGTCCTCTACAATTTTATTGCAAATTGGCACTTTATCGAAACCTTGCGAGGAACATCCAGGCAACTGAAATTATGCTGAACAAATCGAAACCGGGGGAAAATATTTTTTTTGTCGAATCACTATTTACTATGGTATTTTTAGGTGACCTTAAACGCATGGCTTAATCACATCCTGGTACACGCCGCGAGGACCAATGCATGCGAGAGGGTGAAAGAAAAAATGCAAGTAGAAGGAACATCGTGGCTCCTTGAGATTCATCTACAGCAAATCCGGTTTGAAGGCCGACGAGAATTCTAAAGCGACCAGCGCAAAGGGAACTCTGCACTATTCACATCGCATGTCTCTTCAACTACGTCGTTTCCTCTGAATGGTTCGGTTGTTGACTCCGGAGTTCGTTGCTCTGCACGAGCAGAAGGGCATTCCCGCGGGGAAGGATGAGCCAACACATCGCAGGAGACGACGACGCGAAGGCACTTCGGCTTGCAATGAAAACAGTGGAGGGTCGTAATGCAAATGGGGACGGATATAATCTTGCTCTACTCCGCCACTACCACGATCACGTCGCCTTCCGAAAGTATTTGGAGAGGGCAAAGCGAAGAGAAACTTCCATCTCTGAGATAGTCAATATTTTTTTCGAATACTATCGATCGGAGCTCCCTTTTCCATTTAGAGGCCAATGTTCTGTTTAAGTTCTAATGCAGACGTTTCCCTATTATTCATATACTACTGCAGGATACGATAAAACACTGGTGTGGTTATGGAAATTTAACTAGGTTTGTTTTAATTTTTTTCTCCAGCAGACATATCTAATGTCTTCCTATTATATTTGAACGAGTATTTCCTCGCGCTTCTTAGTATGAGAACATCTTGACGACTTTCCAAGAATTCCGATCTCTTTCTATTCTTTTTCTCTTGGAGAGTTTCGTAATGAAAGGCTCGAAACATCTTGCTGCTTTTCGTTGCAAATTGTTTTTGACCATTGCGAATAAAATGATACTCCGTTGGTTTGTTTTTGTTGATATCCATTGGTATTTAAGAAGCTTTCCTGATCTACTATTCAATATTAGTATTACTTAAAAATATGATACGTTATTAATGATTAACTTAATATTTAACAATATTAAAAAAATGTCTCTTCGAACTTTCGAAATATTTAGCTGTACAACTAAATCGTTTTCACATTCCATTCACAAGCGGGCGACTGGCCTCTTAAACTCTATTAAACATAATGAAACAATAGTAAGAATAAACAAAACTAATTAATGATAAACTCGCCAGAAATGTTGTGGAAATCTAAACGGGTAGGTCAAAAATACGTTCTTCCACAATTAAAACTTTTTAATTTTTTTTTAATTCTGGAAAATAACTTCTTTATTACCTATCCATAATTAACGATAGTCCAATTTTTGTTTTTCAGCGCATTCACAAGACTGCTTGTAAATATCCACGCTCTATATCGAACCCAAAATCTTTGGTGTCGCTCGTAGGGCCCCGCTACACCACGTGGGTTAAACCCTTAAGTTCCCTTTCGTTACTTATTCTTTGTTTCTCAAATTTTATCACGGAGTGGATTGGCTTATCTGGGAGTTCTCTAAATAGATTCCACGGGTGATTTGATCTCATTGCCCGCAATGTGCAGCAGAGCGGGCACGCTATTCAATACTACGGCGGCGGCGAGGCCGAGGGCGGGCGCAGAGGTGGGGACGTGAGTACATGAGTGGCAGCGGGGCGGTCGAGAGAATGACCGGGGTCAGGGGATGCGTGTAGCGCCGGGGGCTGGGACGCCCGGGGGGCGCCGGAGGATGAGGATGTGGGCTGGAGAGTAGGTGGGGAGGAGGGGGGCAGCGGCGAGGACACCGCAAGCGCCAAGGGACGCGGGGATATTGATAGCGCAACGGGCGGCGCGGGGAGAGTCTGTGGTGAGCAGCGGAGAATCGCACGGCGGCGGGGACCGTCCCGGCGGAGGATGGGTGAAGAGACCGCATGTGTGTAATTGCCTCGGGCTAGGCGGACGACTGATGGTTGTGCATCTAATGAACCAATTTACTTCATTTCACGTCGACAAGACTAAGGTCAATACGGTTGTCCGTTACCGGTGAAAGGCCAATTGACGCATCAATAAAGATGTAACAAATTATTTACGGGATATTAGGTCGTTCATGTGGATAAATAGCACTTATCTTTATTTTCTGCGAGGAAAGTCCCCCTGGTAAATAAATCGTACAGATTCTTAAGGCATATTTCAGTACAACATAAATTCGCAGTTTCAGCATAAAACGCGAGAGACTTAATTCAGAAGGTACCACTGTAAATAAAATATAAAACAGAGGCTTATTTTTCAAAGTTTATTAGAATACTCCATACACAATAAATCTTTCTTTTCTACATAGTTCCCTAAACATTTTATCGATTAAATAGGAAGTTTTCAATCACTTGCGTAAAAATTAGACTTCCGAATCTTCACTGAAACGCCGTAAATTCAGAGTCTCTGGAAACCGAACAGATGTTCACAGCATGGTGTGAGGACTGACTGTAGAGTGGGTATTCCAATGCAGTCCATGTAAGATGTATCAAATTCTTTTGGGTTAAAGACAAAAACGGAATCTGGTGTCGTGCACGTAAAATTTTTCTATGTCACCCTTTTCTGCAGGCTTCAATTGCTGATCCACAACTCATGAATTTCATCTCCACTTTTCCGTGGAAATAAAGGATCAGTGGAGGGCAATCGTTGAGGAGGGAAGGGGTTACTCCGAGCGGTATAGATTTAAGGAAGATGGTTCACTTTCACAACGTCACCAACATGTAAGACTGCGCGTTACGAAGCAGCGGTGCCAAGCTTCGCCCGCCCAGATCCCCACGCGTACACAGTGAGACGCTTAGCGCAGAGCGACGTCTGAGGAGAATGGGGGCGGTGCGCTAAGATAGAGCAGTGACAGGAGCAGGGCTGAGATAGGGAAGAGGAGGAAGCTAGAGTAAGAGCGGGGCAAGTGCGAGGACGAGGACGAAGGCTACGCCTGGGGTTAGGTAGAGGGCGATGGCGAGGGCGAGGTCGAAGGGTGGGTCCAGGACTAGGGCTGGCGCTGGGGCGAGGTCTAGGACGAGGCTTAGGACAAGGGACATGGCGAAGGCGAAGGGTAGGGCAAAGGTGAGGACTATGGCGAGGGCAGTGCTCATGGAGACGAAAGAAAAAGGGTCGTCGGAGAGCAGGGTTGGAGCGGGCCGGGAGATGGGACGGAGAGGGGGGGGCGAGCCGGCACTGTGTTCCTGTGATGCTTTATGGGCGGGATTATCGCCGGCCGACGCGGCCACAGCGCCGCGTGGGCGCGGGGCGGTTGCTGGCCCTTCCTGTGGGAACTCCGCCAGGCCTCCGACCTTCCGCGCCCTTCCGTCGCCGTTCCTCAACGATCTAGAACGCATCGCCCCAGAGAATTTGTTTCCTTTTGGGGTTTGCGTTCCGCTTCTTGATAGTAGTGATGTTTAATAATTTTTCCCAGGGGCGTAGGTGCCTTTGTGTTTATATCTCTCCACAGTTAAGACATTAAGTTTTATTTCCTAACCGGAGATTTACTCATAGGGGTTTTTCGCATTATTTTGCGAGGTCTCTTTATTTTGAAAACGAGTCTGCGAAAATGAAAGAGTGTGTAATATAATCTGCCTAAAAAGAGTATAGCTTACATCGGTACTTTAGTATAAGTAGTTGAACTAAACTAATATACTACAAAAATAACTGTAAACAGCTATTAAAATTCATGACCCACTACATGCTTATCTCTATTATAAAATTAATTATTTATTTACTTAAGAAAGAAAAGACAACACATGTCATCTGCATGTTTGAAAATATTTTATCATTTGTTTTGCTTATTTTCGGGACATGGTGCTTCTAATCAGCACTCGTTCACATGGATTCCATTAAAGAATTAACCTCTTAAGTATTTTAACTACACTACCATAACTGCTTTGAATATTACACAGTCGTATTAAAATGTTTTTCGCAAAATATCAGTACATAACAAAGATTCATACATCACTTGACAATTACATCTCGCCTCATCAAATTTGCAAAATTAAATTTCTACCTCCACAAAGAAGTACTAAAAAATAATATAGACAATTTCATGCGTCGTTTTTCAATGTTAAACAAACACAGAGATGGTTCATAGCTTGACATAGGACAATCAAACAGGCACGTATTTTGCAACGTTGTGCGCACATGTCAGCGTTCAAGACAATAGTAGTTTGAGAAATAAGGGCAAGAATCGTCAAATTTAACAAGATTGTCAAAATATCTTAAATATAGTTTTTAATAGTCTCCCAATGCTTTACTGGATTCCCTATCTACAAAGAAGCGTACGTGAAAGCGTCACGACTCGTCCGTCAGTAGTAAAGAAATTCCCTTTCTTTGTCTTAATTTCGGAGTTGATTTTTGTATCTCCAAAGAAGTGCTTTTCACCGACTCCAGTTCATTTCAAGACATACTGCGTGCGAAATGCTGCGAATCAAGTGTTCGAAACGCCTTGGAAAAATTATAGCGATGATAAAAGAACGCCTTGCTATGTTTCAAAAACTGAGTAATGTAGGGAAGTAGTATAACGTATACAAATCCACTAGAATCTTAGTGTTCCTGTTCGAAAATCTGCTCGCTTAACTGCGGACTACGTCACTCGCTAATGGATGCCTTCTTCTTCTTCTTCTTCTTCTTCTTCTTCTTCTTCTTCTTCTTCTTCTTCTTCTTCTTCGAGTGGAACTACACCATGCGGCGTCTCTCGCACACAAGCTATCATCTTCTTCTATGTTGCCAATCATCATCTTCGATGTGACGATCTCTCATTGTCTGTCGCACACCATCATACCACGTGAACCTTGGTCTACCTCTCTTTCTCTGCATTGGCACCTGCCACCTCCAAGTTTTTAATGGCCATCTTTCCTCAGGCATTCTTCTAAGATGACCATACCATTTTAACCTTCTCCCTTCTATTGTATCCATTATATCCGAAATTGCACCCATTTGCTGCTTTATATTTTCATTCCTGATTGTTTCCATTAACATTACACTACAGCTGCGTCTCCAAAAGTCCATTTCCATAGCGTTAAACTTTTTCTCATTACTTTTTGAGATCTCCCACAACTCAGCACCATACAGTGATATACTTTCCATAATTGCTTTATAAATTCTAATTTTCACTTTATTATAAATATTTTTATTCCATATTATTGAATGCAATTGCCGAATAGCAGATTTTCTTTGTCGAATGCGATGTTTAATTTCCTCTTCTCTTCCCCCTTGGTCTATTAAAACTGTTCCTAAATCCTTGGTCTATTAAAACTGTTCCTAAATACTTTTACGTCTGACAACACTTAACAACCGAGCCATCTTCCATTACTAAATCTTTTCCTGTCCCTCCTACCACCATGTACGCTGTCTTCTTGAAATTGATTTTCAAGCCCCATTTTCCATATTCCTCATTTAATTTCCTTAACATATAATGTGCATAGTCTTCATCCTCTGCGAAAATCACTTGGTCATCTGCAAAACTTAGTGAATATAACATATCATTTAATTTTATTCCCATCATTTCACATTTTATCTTACAATTTTTTAGAACTTCTCCTAGATATATTTTGAAGAGAGTTGGTGCAACTCAACACCCCTGTCTTAGCCCTTTATTTATTTTGATTTCTTTTGATATGCTATTTCCTAATTTGACATAAGCGATATTGTCCGTATGTAACTCTCTAATGGCCTTAATATATATGCTTGGTTTTCCATGGCCATTTACAATTTTGAAAGGGGGACACTGTAGTACGTTTTTTGCAAGTCAATATAGACTAGATGTGTCTCAAGGTTATGCGCCAGCCGCTTATCTGTAACTTGACGGATGGTAAATATATTATCTTTGCAGGATCTACCAGCTCTAAAACCACTCTGTTCTTCTATTTCATTTATTTCATTTTCCAATCGGTTTTTTAATAATTTTACCGAATATTTTACTAAGGGAACTCAGGACGGTTATACCACGGTAATTGGAGCATTCCTCATTATCTCCTTTCTTAAATATATTGGAGATGTAACCCACTTTAAAGACTTCAGGTATCCCACGGCCCCTGAGGCAGGCATTAAATAATTCTGAAAGCTGTTCAAACAATACCGATGGAGCTGATTTTAGTAGTTCTATATTTATCCCACCGGGACCGAGAGTTTTACCGCTTTTGAAACTTTACACCACTTTCTCAACTTCAGTTGGTGATATATCTTCTATCTGATTGTCAGATGTATCCTTCGGCTGATATAGAGTGCGGTATTCTACACGGTGTTCCTGCAGAAGTTCTTCGTAATACTTTGCCCAGTTGGCTAGGCTTAGAAGCTGCAAATGTTCATATCTCACTTCATTTGTTCTCAGTTGTTTCAATACTTTCCACGCCTCCCAAAAATGGATGCCAGTTTTGAAATACGGAGCTAAGAGGAAAAGTCAATTGAAGACATTAAGGATCAATAATCAAACAAAAAAAGTATGGAAAATTTTAATTTTAATTTAAATCTTCATGAAATATATACTGGACATGTACAACGCAAAATCCCAACAATTTTATTAAGATTATGTAATAGAAGGACGAATGAGAACGTAGCATTAAAGTTTGCCCTACCCTGTACAATGTTTTACCACAAACTTTTTTTTAAATTTAATTAGCCAACTGAGATCCCATTAAGGGCAAGGGCCTCCTGTTGCCTTAGCGATCTTGGCCACCCGGTCGGCTACCACAAACTACACATAAATAATTGAAATGTGGCTGGTAGAGAACTAACTCTGAAAGTAACTGTTCCTCTGCCAGAGCAAAACCATTCAAGGAGCGAATAATGATGGAGAAGTTTATCGACTAACGCACGCCGTACTTGGATCAGCTCCAATTGAGTTAGTAGTGATAGTAATAATAATAGTAATAATAATAATAATAGTAATAATAGTAATAATAATAATAGTAATAATAATAATAGTAATAATAATAATAGTAATAATAATAATAATAATAATAATAATAATAATAAATGGTTGTATTTGTTGGGTAGTTGGAGTGGAGGGGTGTTGTTGAAGGAGGTGATGTGTTGGTAGCTGTAGTAACGGAGTGATTGAGGCAATGATAGTAGGTAGGGGGACGATGGTAGTAGACCGGAGTGATGGAATCACGTGACTTTTGGGCGGAGACCACTACCTGTCCCACAACAAAGAGCTGTCAAAACCACGATGTTTTGTTTTTCTTTGGAAAGTGCACGAGTGAATTTGCGCTTATAATGGCAGCCCCTTTTTCTTCTTGTTGCCTTTAACTGGGAGTGACAGTGACGGTAGAGCCTTGCGTGACTCCACAAGTCAGTCAGCAAAGCGGGAACTGAGATAGGTGCATTGCGTCTTATTTTATGGCGGCGATCGTTAACTCTTTGTACTGTAAGCCATTAACGTTCTGGGGACGACAAAATGCAAAATCGTACACATTCAGCGAATTACTCGACATGCCAAATTGTAACTTTTTATAAGTGATATTTACCAATTTGTAGAAAACACAGACAATTCATCAAAATAATCCTGTTCTATCAATCTTCGGTCTTTAAAAAACATTTTTCCAATTCACAAATCATATTTTTAGCATTTATGTCCACATTGAATATTTATAGTTGTAAGAAAATATTAAGTTGAATGTAAATTCAAAAGGAAAGATTCAAATTATTAAAATCGTTCTTGAAATATTGATCCCTTAGGAATTAATATTATATACATTTTTAAGTTATATGCAAAATATTAAAGCAGTATGAGGATTTGGTGTGGCAATACTCTTCGACAAAAGAAAAATAAATTTCTACATTAAATCGTTTACTCACACCGGATATTATTGCATTGAACGAACCTTTTGAATTTCGGTTATGTGTAATACTTGCTGAGGAATCAACATGATAGTTACTTATATACAAAATGAAAAGACAAATTTTCTTTGGTGTACTGATTGCGAAATGAAAATTGTAACGGTACTCTGACACGAGAACTGCTACCTCAAACATTAACTCGACAAGAAGAAAGTTACGTCTCTCCTTGAAAAGTTAGCAGGGTCTCCTGACCTCTCGATGTTTGAGTACATAATTAATTTCACAGTCTGAAGTACTACGAAAATATTCCCAAATTGGAAGGGTACTTCAAGAGTCACCAAACGCAAAGTAGAGAGAAAATGCACCTACGTATTCCGGAGATCCTTTGTATAATTGACGAAGTTGAGATAAGCAACATTTCAATATTGAAAATTTGAAAACATTTTGTGAAGTTTGGACTATTAGGACTTTTCTTTCTATTCTAGCTCTGGGGCTGACCAACATTGAAGTGTTGCCCAGAGGTTTTTTTAAATTTTGTTAACTTTTTAAATTATAGAATTATTAAAAAATGATATTAATTGCTTGTAGCTAAGTATTGTGAAAACTTGATAATTGGGTTGGCTATAGACGGCATTGTTCCCAGGAATGCTCAGAACTATAGAAACACATCGCCACTAACACAAGTATTTCGTAATGAAATCTTTATATGAGTTTTAATTCTCAATGCAAATGAGGGCTGAAAAGACTTTTCGTTAATTACCTATTGACAACGCTTCCAGATGTTCGGTATGTTATGTATATTTGGCGTATGTGCGTTTTCGAGCAATCCATCACGTACGGTATCGTTCCCCAAAACTACGCCTTTTTATCTTTAAACTTTCTAGTACTCATGTGAAAGCCATTCCCTTGTTTCACAATGAATATTAAAAAACGTGCGTTCAGTAATGATAGGAGAGGAAGGGAAAAGCAGGTTCCACAAAACACTGATGCTTGAGATAGTTCGCATGTTCTGCATATCGACTTCCACCTGAACACTCGTAAAACGCAAGTGACCCCAAGCTATTGTATGTCCTTTCCCGAAGAAAACAAACGACCACTTCACTTGAGGGGGGGACGCCACACGTGCCGTCCATATCGCACCGTGCCCAGCTCTCCCTCGTTGGGTCGGTCTCGCCGAATTATCCGCGGAGGGCGCCGCTACTGCAACTACGGGGAGAGCTATCAGTTCCACGTACGTCGCGCGGCGAAGTGGAGCCCCTAGAATAATTGTCAGCGGTGGGGGCCTGGATAAAAATGAGGCAAAACTGTCGAAACGCCGGCTTAAGCGGTCAATTCTGGTCATCACCGAGGCCAATTTAATTTGGAGGCTCGTTTAAATTCATATCGACAGCGGCGAAAGGCGGGTGGATGGGTGGGTGTGCACGGGGCTGGAACAGCGGTGGAGATGGCGGTGGTAGTGTCAGCACGGCGGCACAGGTAGCGGTGCGGTGGTTGTGGTTGTGCGAATGGTGGTGATGTTCGGATGTTGAGACTGGTGGGGATGGATGGAGAGGTGGCAGTCGGGGGGGAGACGGTGGTGATAATGGTGTGTGTAGAAGCGGAGGAAATGGCAGCCTGACGGTGGTAGCAGGAGAGTTTTGTTGGTGTGTTGGGGGTGGTGAGATAGTCCGGGTGATTCAGGAGTGAGGATGGGGTGCAGGTGGAGGGAGGCGGCGGCAGCGACCGGTCACGTGACCGGACGTTGGCCCGGCGCCCCGCCCACGCCGGGCGCCGCGTGCAGGATGTGCTGGATTAATGCTGCGTAACGAAGGCAGGTGGAGGAAGCAAGGCCGTACCGCGGGAATTCGTGACGTGGGCGGATCGGTTGCCAGGACGCTCGGGTGAGAGATAGGGAACACTTTCTCATCGCACGCAAATCAATTTAAAGCACAGCCCCACATTCATAGACTACAACTACCTGACAATTCTATAATTTTTCAATACTAATATTCTCTCAGTTGACCATTCTGGAGTCTAATATTCAACATTTTGTGATACTTATTAAATAACGAAAATGACAATAAAGATGAATTCAAAAGAAAAATATTTGGTTTGCTGAAAGAAAAATCTGAGCTGCCTTTAAATGTTTAAAAAGGATAGGTGAAGAGTGTTGCCCGGAAAATAATTGTTTCACAGAAGTTTTGTCTTTCAAAAAAGGATTATTTACCTCTGTAGCATGACCGCAGTCATAGAAAAACTTCCTCTACCCAATATAACTTTGCATTTTTACTTTCTGGGTACAGAGTAGAGAGAAAGTTATGTAATGCTGCGCGAATAAACGGCGAATTTTCGGCAGAAAACTCTTATTACAAGGTCCTGGTAATGAAAATATGAATAAATCCAGTCGCTAAATTTAGAAAAAAATCCTCTAAAACATCGTGCAGCCAGAATCATTATTTTGTGGGTCCTTGATACCGAAACATCGAGTAACGATAAAACGTGTCTGTCTCTCCGTCCGTCTGTGAACAACTCTAGTGGCTGACAGCGCTTCGCTACCTCAGAAGATTTTCTCTAAAACTGTTATTCCCCAATCGATCTAGGTGATGTCGCGGCCCTTCGAATTTGAAACCGATAATTTAATTTTGGGGGGTATTTTCATGAAGTCTCAGAGGCATTTTCCAAATTTTCAAAAAAAGGCTCTATCGTATCTGATGAGATTTTTTTGTTGGATAGTGTGAAGGACGTTTAAGGGACTGGCGCAGGTCTCATTTGCGTTGAAAACTCTGGATTTTTGAAAAATTGGAAAAATTCGAAGTGTTTTCGGTGTCTTTATACCACTACGATTATGAAGATAGATATTTTTCCCTTAATGAAATCTTTTCCTTAAAGATAGATTTTGAAATACGGTTATGTACAATTTTTCGAAAATGTGAGTACTTCTTGCGTAATTTTGCCTGAAAGTACAGACGAGAAAGTACGTGCTGTTTTAGCACCACTAGTTTCAAGTGTATAATTTCTACATCATCTCAGAATAAACAAAAGTTTCGGGAACGTCCACAAGAGAGAATGTACAAATAATAATAATAATAATAATAATAATAATAATAATAATAATAATAATAATAATAATAATAATAATAATAATAATAGTTTCCCTCTCCACTTACACCAAATGAGTTATGGGAGTTCCTATATTGTGGTTACAATTGAGTTTTTTGTTTTAAATTATATAGAATATTAAATTACGTATCTATATATATAAAAGAAAGTCGTGTTAGTTACACTATTTATAACTCAAGAACGGCTGTACCGATTTGGCTGAAAATTGGTGAGCAGGAAGCTTAGAGACAGGAGACGGACATAGGATACTGTTTATCCCGTTCGACAGCGTTCCTGTGTGATAACGCACGTTTTTGCACGTTTTCGTGCGTTTCCGCAGGTTTCCACGCGTTTTCGTATGTTTTTGCGCCTTTTCGCCAAAGTTTTCTGTGCAGAAGCGTTCTGCAGCGGAGAACAAGTAAGCAATCAAGCAAAGATACAAATGAAGCTAATAAAAGCGTGTTAAAAAGTGAAGTGAAGTATTAGATAGATTTTTTAATTATCTATTTAATATCAGAGCGTTTTTTTAAAATTCTTCTTTGTTTGAGAGACAAACACAAATTTGCAATTGCTTTATTATCACGAGTGCAACAAGGATAGTACAGTTTCTCACAGTGAGTGCGACGCGAGAAAAAGATGGGACCGGCTGTTAAGGCGGAACAGAGTTCGCCGGGTCAGCTAGTAATATCATATATCTCAATTAAGAACACAAGACATTACGATATCATTTTTTCGAACTCATTTTTTAACTAGAAACTAGAAGACGTCCATATGTTCTTCTATTTTAAATATATAATTTGTTTATTGGAATGACCTGAGAGAAAATAGTTTTAAAAAAATTAATATAAATACAACTATATTGACGACACTACTGACGAAATAGTATAAAAATTATTGTAAAGAGAAAACCGCTCATTACATCTACATGAAAAGTTTTACAATGCAAGTTCATGAGGTGGTTGATACATTGAGCTAGTGACTGTTTTCCTAGCAATGTGTTGTTTTCCTATATATTTACGTGACTTTGGTCACACTACTGAAGCCGCTAGTTACCTACAGTCTCAAGTGCATGCGAAAGCAGTAGTTACATATTATAGAAAGCTATCGAACAATATTGCGATCAAATATAGTTTGTACGGGTGTTATTAAGGAAATTTTGATGTATGTTCATGAAAAGCTTGTCATAAATATTTAAAACTATCTTTTCTAAAACAGTACCTGAACATAACCTTTAAAACGGTATTAATTATCATTCACTGTTTAGTTTTAGAGTGTCTTATTGTTTAAAAGATTCTATTATGGCTAAAACTGGGGCTGAAAGACAGGGGAACTATGTAGAAAAGAAAAATGAAGAAGACTACAAACTACACCGACCAGTTATTGACAAACGTTACCGAGACGAGAGTAAGTGGAAGGAAACCACCCAGGTAAGAAATGAGTGAAAGGCTAAGGCTGCTAAAAGGAAGCAGAAAAGTAGAGGAATTACCAGGGACAGTCTTTATAAAGAACTGCTTTATCAAAGGAGAGATGTGTTACCATCTGCGTTAGGGGCATTCAAGAAAGTTGATAAAAAATATGCCTCGTTCTCCCACAAAGGTATGATCTACCTGCACGTCAAATGTTTCTATGTCACCCTTTTCTGATTATGTTTTGCAGGTTTCAATTGCTGATTCACAACTCATGAATTTCATCCCCACTCTTCCGCTTCTTTCTGCCCCACGTGTTTTCCGAAGGATGGGACACTTTAAGACTACATATAACATCACAAATATGACGCGCACCAAAGAACGTTTGGTCTCTGCAATTTGACTTGAACATTTTCCACTACATTCCATAGAAAACGTAGTGAAGCGAAATGTCTGGAACTTAGGCCCGAAAAGTAACAGTTGAAGATGCTAAAAGTTGTGCTCAAGCCTGTCCACTCTTATCGTGAATGCTTATGTTGAAACTGATGTCATTAAGAACTTGATAAATTTTGGAACAACATTCTACCGGGTGAGGGTACACAATCAACTCATCACGTCATTTTCTTTGTCTGCTTAAAAAATAAAATATAAAATTTTTCCTTTGAGTCCCAATGAGCTAAAAAGTTATCTTTGTCTTGAAGTTCTTAGGAAGAAGAGGAGTCATAACAAATAAAGCAAAAATTGATAAGAACATTTAAAACAGCGAAATGTTTCATTGTTCGAAACTCTTGACACATGTGTCTAATGTCATTTGGAAGTCTATTGACGTTATACTACTGACAAGTAGCATATTCTAAAACAATTTTATAACTGCAGTAATTGTAATAAATTAATCAAATATTTGTTTTTAATTCAGTGAAACACTTGAATTTCATTTTCCAATAGGTGCAATTTGTTTAACTTTTCCAGTTTCGCAGCAAAATCTGAAAATGTTTCGTACTATTTCACATCAGGCCAAAAATTGTCACACTACTGACGTGTAAATAATCTGTAATAGCATATATTAAATATAATCTTTTTTTACGAAATTTAGAGGGTGAACTGGCAATGTGTACGTGACAGCGAAACAAATATTATTAAAAGAATAATTAGTTTAATTCCTCAAAATAGTTGCAATTTGGTCACACTACTGACGATGGACGTTCCCTTTCGTCTTATGCTGGAGTACTAGGAATGTTAACATTTTAATTTTTTACAGTTCCTCCGTGTAAAGCAAATGAGTTCACAAAATCGCTACCTCAACTGCGCTGCAAATATAATCATTTCCCTTAGCCTTTCGCACGAAATTTTAATTTCCCGCCCTTTATTTATCACATAAATTTCTGTACAACTCACGTCCCATCAATTGTTAATATAGTCAGGAGTAGTAACGCACTTTCAACGTCTTACGGAAAGACAATCATAAATTCATCTTCGGGATATCCGTCGACTAATTTTTTCGTTCTTTGATTTGTTATTATTCATTAATTAATGGAGTTCAACTAGATTTATACTGTCGCCAGCGAGCGTGAAGCTGAGAGCACCTTACCTGATAGGTGCCGTTGGATCTTTCTTGCGCTGGACCCGCTCTTCCGGGCTCAGGTATTCCCACTTGAACACCAAGTTCCAGTCGAAGCCTCCTCGAAGGTCCGTGGACGCGCCGATGTACTCGAATGTGTCCATGCTGATCACGTCAATCACCGGACACACCACGCGGGTCTTGTCCTGTAAGAACAGAGCACAAATTGACGTTAAGAAAGTATCATCTGGTTCTCGTCATGTAGTTTCAGAATAAAAGTAAAATGAAAAGTCACGAGGTCGAAAGGAAAACGGAGGGAAAAAAGGAAACGTCTTGTAGATTAGTCGCCCTCGTGGCTTCGTGAACTCGGTGTGCCAAAAATCTGCTCTAGCAAAAATCTCATTGCTCCAAGTAAAAGAATAAAAATTATGGTCGTTCATGTTCATGACACTTTCCTATTTACTATACGTAGTGTAGAGAAAGTGACGTTAAGATGCAAGTAATCGATGTCGAGATTTTGACAAATTCATGGGTCCTTCATATTGAAAAAGAACTTAAACTATTACTGAACTCTAATAAAACGCAAAAAACTGCTGAAAATAGCATTCCCATTACGTTATCCCTGCGGATGACGAAAATTACATCAAACACAAATTGTTCAACGGATGTATGCATCCGTATTACTTCAAATTATCCACGAATTATCGATCTGCATTCAATTAATAAACAAATGATAACTGTTACAATTTCTTATATACATTTTCAATATTAGCCGGCACCGTTTACATTATTTTACAGTAGCATTATCTCAGAAATACATAGCAAATTCAATTAGATCAGATCAACATCCCGTGACAATAAATAAACTTATGACTTATTATCAGTGATTTGTCAATTTATGCATTTCTTCTACCACGGAACACAAGTTACAAACATTAATTCGATTACGTATCCTAATTTAAAATATTCACCCTCTGAATGTTATTTTACTCAAAAGAGAAAAAGCAGTTAAGCAACAGGCATGTTATGGTAAAAACTATGTTACAACCAAACAAAAAAGATGCGATCATGTACCGATGTTTCTTGTAAGTTTACACAGTAGACCGTTTGCCAATTTCTATACCGCCGTCAGCAACTAGTATTCTCCTGAAATCGAACACGAAGTTTTCCGGCAATGTATGTTACGGAAGAATAGAATGTACTTTATGCAAGAACACGCCGGAAGTTTCCTTGAGCGAAGCTTCGAATCTTTGGGAGTGAAGTGTTGTCGAGTGGGTAAGACATAAAACTTCCCGAAAAGTTTTCCGCCACCAAAGACGCCTGAGCGAACACCTGGTGTCTGGTGCATTGCGAATGAGAACAGAGATGTGCGATCCACCGCTCTTTATCGTGCTGGGCAGCGTCTCTCTCCTCCAGCGCCCACCTCTGCGGATGCCTAGTTTGTAGAAGCACGAGGCACACAATCCAGAGTTGGAGACGAGAGAACCTACTTTTCTCGTTCCAGCCATATCTGATCCACGGATTAGATATAGCAACGCATACGTAACAGTTCGTGGTATAAGGTGTAGTTGGTTCGGTTATGACCAATATAATTGGCAAAGTGACACAAAACCCATAGTATAGACTTATCTCTCTACATAAATAAAAAATATCAGAAAGATAGTTTCCTTTTTTAGAATAAACTGAGAGATACATGAAAATTAATTGATGAACAGCTATTTATTCGCTTGCTCATTCGCAGCCAATTAATTCTATTGTTCATTTTGGCGCATTAATAATAATAATAATAATAATAATAATAATAATAATAATAATAATAATAATAATAATAATAATATAAGAGACGTCGGTAGCAGTAGAACCTGGAATAAAACTATTCTAGACCCAGGCCCCTCTCACAGAAACCGCAAAGAGGTTTGGAGGTGCACAAACGGTATGTTCATATCGTCGGTTCTCAGGAAAAGTGACACATCTCAGAAATCGCCATTTCTTATTTACGTGAAGGAAATGTGTTTAGAAAACAGTCAATTATTACTAATAAATATTTTCTACAGAATAAAGCACAACAATTTACGGCATTTTCTGAGCTAACACTTTCCGAAAGACAAATGCTGGCCCTCAACCAAATAATATTTGCCAGGTTTCGAGAAGCAGTCTGAAATATTGAGGTATTTCTTTAAATAACAATGACTGGTTGAAAGGAACGGTACATCAAACCTGAAATCTCCACAATCACCAAACTGTTCAATACGAGTTGCGAAAGATCAAGGCTCTCGCATCACTTTCCGGCTAGGTGAAGGTAAAAGAAAAATCGAGAGACCCGGGAAATGGGAAGACTGCCTGCTTTTGGTCACTGCTGACAGTGGGATCACAATAAAAAAATCTATACCATAAGTAAAAAGAGAATATTCAGGCGGCGTGCCAACCCGTTTCGCGGTGCTGGGCACAGCGTCGCTGGTTGCCTGGTTACGCTGTTGCAGTGCCTTCCTCGCGCGGCGTTCGCGTTAACACCTTCGGGAAGCGCCGTGGCGCTCCCTACGGACGGGGAAAGGCGGCGGAGGCGCGGTGGGTCACCGTGGGCCACGCCGCCATTCGGGGCCCTGCTAGCGGGCTAACTCAAACTCGATACCGCAACTTGCGAACTGCACAGCGCGGTAGTTATGCAGATAGGCGCGGTGCCACGGCGCTACAATCGTGGATCAACTTGCCGACGATACCGTGGCCATTGTCCTCCAGAGAGCGTGGACATACGGGTGGACGGTAAGGAGAAGGGCCGGTCCCTAGTGCGCAGGAGGCGGGGGGCGGGGGCGGGGACGAATGCGGGCCCGAAGGTGGTGGAAGGAGTCGCGGGAGGAAGAGATGAAGTGCGAAGAGTCAAGTCGGCTGGTCTTGGAGGCATGGAGTCGGGGCAGACGGAACCGAGACAATGTTCTTCATGCTACACATTCCTCAGCCACATTGCGTGAGCTCCAAAAATTTCAAATTTAGACTGGAGGTGAATCTTCGATACTTAAATTAATATAACTAAATTACGAAGAATGATGCCCCATCCATAAATTACAACAATTTAAAGTACTATTACTATTATTACTTTGTTCCTCTTTTATACTCAGAAAGATATCTTTCACATTAGAACAAAAAATGTTGTTGGTATTTATGGGTAATTTCGTTATTTTCACGTTTCCTCAGATCTTAGACGAATGGTCGACGGATAAAATTTTAGGTGGTATCGTATCCCAGTAGATTTGTTCATGCGAGTAGATGAAGCAAGTAAACCATTTTAGGCAATGAATCACTCCGCACAGGACTCACAAAAGAAAATTAACGTGGAAGAAAAGTAACTTAATAAATTATGTAAGCTTCTTGAGGGGAATAAAATATTTGTGTAATATTGAAAGAGAAGGCCAAAGAAGTTCATAAAAACGTTGACTAAAGAGCCCCGTACAAGCTTATATTTAAATAATATCTAACAATATTATCAATGTAAGCAAAAATACGACCTACGAACACATCCAATTTGGAAGAATATTGAAAATCTTAAAAACGATAGTTGACTTCAATGATTATTAGTGCTCATTGAAAAATAAGGTTCCTCTGAAACATCAAAGATTATTTTCGATAGCATCACTCCATCAGATTTGGTTGTCTACATAATGAGACATGACAAATTAAGTAGAAAGATAACAAATCTACATGTTTATGACAACAGACGTATTTGAATAGAGAAAACCATTGCCGTTCCACACGCATATACAAAAAAAGCAGAAGGGGACTTTTAATCATGAGGACACCAACTACCTGACAGCTTATGCAGTTCCCGCTGAAAGACTTTGATTCTATTTATGAGCCCTAAATCAAGGAGAAATAAATCTTACATGAAAATGCTCGACTAACTCAACATGCGTAGTTTGATTATTTATGTGAACTTGATTCTCGAGCAGCGCACTCGCTGTTTTATCACTATACTGTTGTAACGTTTTTATATAGTAAATAGGATTGAAATCATAGAATATTTTGGAACAATGCACTCTCCTATTTCGTTGTAGATAAAGTTCGAATTAAAAATTAATGAATGACACAACGTTTGACTGTACGCTTTCATAAATATATCATGATTAGAGTTATGCAAAACGTATTCAGTACACAAAAATGGGTTCAGAAATAATCGAAAGAGAGAGTTGTCAATAACTCCGCGAATGTGATACTGTTGTTTATTAATCCTAAAATACAATTCTGGAAAATAATAACACGTTACATATACTCTACAATTTCATTATTTTCTGAGTGGCTTTTTAGTCTCTATGATTGTTTTACAAACGCCGACAGTCATGCCTTCTGAAACGGAAGCCAACTAAGCAGATTACATATTCAACTTTGTTTACAGATGCATTAACACCACTTATTGTAGACACTTGAATAGTAGTTTAGATGTCATAACACTGTCAATGAAAATTTAAGGAAAAATCCCTACCTTTCTTTCGTATCTTGGTGTGCATTTTACGCCCTCCAGTGTACTTAGCGTTTAAATTCAGTAAATAATGATGAATTTCGTGGAAGTCACGGGTTCGCTTTTCGGATCTTAGTAATAATGCAGGGAAGTCCACGTTGCTTGACTGTATCGAGTGAGTACAGAGAACGCGCATTAACCAACGCCAGAGAAGCTTCCTATTCAGTGCACTCGATACCATGGATGATGTGGACGGAGAAACATTTCAAACTTACAACTCCAAATGAACAGCTCATTGGATGACACAGCATGATAATTATTTTGTGCTTTCATTCCTTATTCAACATAATTTTCTTTTCCAATTCGAATATTCTTATACTGAGTACATTTGTACGTTTACAATAGAAAAATATACTATGTAGCTTTCTTGTTTATAACAATTCACATGGAGCAATATGTACCATACAAGTACATCAGCAACGTTTTACAAGAACTGTTGGTGTCCTAAGTCTTTCAACGTAAATCAACGAAACTGTTTCTTTTATGAATTTTCCAACGCAAAATGCAAATCTTCGTTTCAAAGTAATATTTATACTAGCGAGACTCACATTTTTATTCGCTGGGGACAAGTAAATTAATGTGAAATCAGGAAACATTTCGAGTAGCTTAGAGAAAAAAGTTTGTCATTGATTTTTAAAAAAGTCATTTCATTTACTATGTTTAATGAACAATTAGGAATGTTTTCTTAAATTATCTTCATACCCAGAGTAGAAGGCAGTTAGGAATAAAAATCGCATGTAATAGCTCCAAATCATATTTCATAGCTAAACAAATGAATATTGTTATGACCTTTGCCTTAAAAGACCTCCTCCACTTCCATGCCTTCCATTTCCAAAACAAACAGCAACACGATAAGTGGAAGGGAAAATCAGCTATTAAAATTTATCGCATAAATGTCTGCGATTCATACTTCGGTAAAGGAATCCACAGTCGGGGTGGCCACCCCATACTAGTAATCTGACGATTGCAATCAAGACCGCTCCCTCGTGAGCGCCGCACACGGAATGCACGAAAGCAACCCTGCTCTGCGGGGTTCTCGAACGTTCCTTTCGGAAAGGGTTTCGTCACGAACAGGTCGTGCAGGTGCTGTTTGCTGGCTCTACAAAGCGAATCTGATATGACTAGTAGTAGCCACATCGTACGTTTACAGTTGTATAAACTGCGGTGGCTTCTTTAGTTTCCACTTGCCGCTCGTCATGCATGACTCGCTGTGATGTGGCTGCGTAACTGAATGACGTTTCCATCACAGCATAATTCCGTCGCCATTGATGAAACGTATTTTCAAAACTCATGAATTCTAAAATATTTGAATGTGCAATTAATATAATTTCGTACTTTTGTGGCACGTTATCATTTTTCAAGGGTTCAGTGCTTTTAAATGAATATTTGAGGCATTAGAGAACCAATGAATCTTTGTTTTCTAATTCACAAAAGAAGAAAGAAGAGCTTCACAAGAGATAGGATACATGCAATTTACTTTCATCGTATATTTAGGAAAATTATGGGAATTAGTTTGAAAATACAAAATTTAATTGTTATTGTTAGATTTTATTATTGTAAGAAAGCTTTATCTTGATCAAGAGTACCATGATTTGTGCTTTTGTAACCATTAACGGAAAATTAATATGGCTGTATACAAGATGCCCCCCAACTATGGGCCCCCCCATAACTTCTAAACGGTACACGATATCGAAGTGCAGTTTTCGCTCAACAATGCGGAATAATGGGGCAAGAAATATACTGTACAGATATTGCTCGTAATATTTTTCGTTTTCTGAAAAAAATAATCAGCTTTGTAGTTTTAAATGAAACTATATATTTTTCTAGTCAGCTATGGATAGATCATAAAAAGAGAAATACAACGATGTGTCTGGGTGGGACATCCTGTATAATATAGGTATTCCGATAATGGGTTAACAATATAAGAGAACCGTAGTATTTATTTAACGTCAAAAACAGTTACAAACTGAGTGATACTATAGGAAGTGCAATATGTGCAAGGTTTCTTGAGCTCTGGGATGTCTGTCCTAACTTATAAACGTATTAGGTTGAATCAGGATGCAACGAATGTTTTGGCAAGAATTGATACGAAAATGTTGACCCATGTGAAATAAAATCTATTTCCAAAGGCAAATCAGAAACAGATATGTGACTTTTGTGAGGTTGGACTAACGGCATCTCATGTTTTGAATGTTTGTCCAAAGTTCCAGGAAGAAAGAGAAAGCCTATCAGCAGAGCAACAACTCCAAGCAGTCGTATATTCCAAGTCCATATCAACAGGAAATTATAAGATTTTGCCAGAACATTAATATATTTAATAAAATATAAGTAACTTCCTGTGCATATCATCATACCAGCCATGATTGGGTGTCAATTTTTGTACTATGAAAATAATCTCATATATATATATATATATATATATATATATATATATATATATATATATATATATATATATTATTCCCAGGCTAATCGAAAACAAAGTGTTGCGTTATCACGCACTGGCGCTTTTGCGTCTTTTCTGAGCCGTCGGGCGGCTGATTCGTTACACTGCTGTCGCGACATCTCGGCGCCAAGCAAGAGGGGAGAAACTGTGTTTGTTTTCGCCAACGCCGACGCGGGTCTATCCCTGGGATCTAGCTAGGAAGGGGGGCTGCGCAGTTTGGAAACTCTGGGAGGGACCACCTGCGTTTATTTACGAAAAGTGTGCGAGTGAGAGCGCCTCATGGAAAATTCCGCTCGACACACCGACGAAACGCAAGATATTATTGGATCAAATTTAAGTAAGACGTAGGAACCTTTTGCCAATAGAAGTACATTTTGTAAAAATTTTGGAAACTTCTAGAACATTTGGGAAACTGGGGGGGGGGAGAAAAGACTTGCGAGCGCTGGCATGCGCCGAGCAGCCAGAGCAGAACGGTGTGAGAGATCCCGGTAGGCGGAGCAGAAGGGTAGGAGAGGTGAGCGCTGAGGTGCGCTCAGCTCACAGAGCAGTAAAGCCGGAGAAGGGCAGTGTCCCTTTGTTTTAAATTGAGGACGAGTAGTTCCTCCTATTGCTCATTCGTCGAATATATTCTCTTTTGATCTCTGCCGATCACGCCCGCGTCGCCCGTCACAATTCACGCGACGAGTATTATCGCGTTGCTGGACACCTGAATCTTGAGCTGTCGTCGCTTTTGGGTCGTCGCTTTCGTCGTCTTCATCACGCCGCCGCCGCCGCCGTCGCCGTGGCCACGCTGCGCCACCGCAACCACCGCTGCCGACGCGGGACTCAAAGGGCCTTCCCCGACACCCACGGGACACGCCGCCTGGTGTGAGGTTCGGCGACCTGTAGAGGTTGCCCACCCCAGCGGACCTGCCTGCGAACGGTGACTGTGTTTTGATTGTCGAGCTGCGGCAAGATCTTCAGTGCGCCCTTCAGGCGCGACGATTGTTTAAAGAAACTCTTATCAAGGAAGTGCTCGCCGCGCATTGGCGACTTCCTTACATTATTAAGTTCCCTTAATACATTAGTTTTATAGCATAAAAATAGAAAAAGTAATTGCTAAGACCTTAATTTTTTGTATGCTTAAAATTTAAGTTTTCTCATTAAAGTCCATTTGTGTTCTCAATAATTTTATTTTAAATTCATCATCATTTTTTTTTAATATCCGTCCACCATCTATTCTTCTTTACTCTACATGCTTCCTGAGCTAGCCGGCCACACGAGCCCAGGTAAGCAAAGGTAGGTCTGGGAGACCGGGTTCGGTGCAATATATATATATATATATATATATATATATATATATATATATATATATATGATGTAAAATCAAATATGTATACGTAAAATACTGAAAAGTCGCTAAGATTGAGTCGCTTGGGTTGATACGACTAAAATAAACAAAACAAAAAAACAGATATCCTTTAAAGATCTCTAGAAAAGTAAGGTATTCTAGTAAGGTAAAAGTAAGGTAAGAAAGCTTCATTTGTTTTATAGATTTTTTAAACATTAAATAACTTTCACTACACTAAGTATCGATAATTTTATTTTATAAGAAGTAATTTATTATACAACAAATATTATGTTCGGCAATCGATTTACGGCTGGAGCGTACCACTTTCAGCAAGCATCGTGGCACCAGAAGCAGCGACAAGCTGAGTCTCTGAGGCACTAAATGCATTCGTTGAGGAAAAGGGAATAATAAATAAACTAGAGGTGCTACAGAATGGCACAGACTTTCTCGTAGCAATTTTTTCTAATTTCCTTGGCGTGAACTGGCTTTAAGGTCTTCCGCCATTCTCTGACCACTGCCATCTATTGTCACCGAAAGTACATTTTCTTGGTGTTTTCTTAACTTTTAGGTAACTTAATAGTAGAACCGAAATATACAGTAAGTACCAGCATTTACAGTAAGTAAATGAAAAATTTGAAGCTCATTTTCACAGGAATCTATTGAGTTTTCGAAAAAATTCATTTGAAGTCCTTTCAAGCACTTCCACACACAAATGTTATAATGTATACAAATCGATGGAAATGTGCATATTACCAGCGTGAGAGATATTGCAAAAAATTACATTTGTGTAATTTTTCAAAAAAACAAAAGAATATACCAAAATTAACTTTACGTCTTATTAAACAGAGCAATTAGCACTATCCATTGGTAAAATTTGAAGAAAAAATTTGGAGCCATTTTTGAGAAAATGGCGTTTCAGTGTTTCTGAAAATTCGGAATTTTGAGATCATTTTTATATAAAACTTTGGTGTTCGAGAAACTTTATTTGGCATTATTTAAAGCACACATTCTCATAATTCTAATAGTGTGAAGAAATCGCCTGTAAGGTAAATATTACCGACGTGAGAGGCAAGCCAAAAAATTACATTTTTGTAATTTTTGAATAAACAAAAGAATAGAGCAATATGTCATCGGATAGGGTTGGTTGGGCACTTACCCTACCCAAAATTTAAAGAATTTGGAGCCGTTTTGAGAAAATCGTGTTTGTATTTTTTTTAAATTACAAATATTGCACGCTCTATTGCACAACTACTAAAATTTTCAAAAAAGTCTACACGTCCTTCATGAAAGAACCATTTATGGGTAACAAAGTTCATTTGAAGCAAAAATCTGTGTCTACAATTTTATAGTTGTAGGAAGACCCCCCAAAAATTGAAACTCTTGCAATTTTCTAAAATTAACAGTTAACCGTGAAAATGGGACCTACGCCACCTTTAAAAGTGTATTTTACTCTATTCTTACAAGAAATTTAAAGAAAATATGTGGAGCCGTTTTTCAGAAAATTTTGAAAATATCCAGGGGGGCTTCATGTAAAGTACCCCCAAATTTTAAAGAATGTTTTTCAAAATTTCAAAGCTTCAACTAGAGCCGGATAGACAGGAGTTTCTTCATTTTGGGAAAGATCGTACGTGTGGTTTAGGCACTAGATTTGTTCACATACGACAGACAGACAGACAGACAGACAGACAGACACGTCTGTCCTGACGGACGGACGTTTTGAAAAAACTACCTTTTCGGTATCAGGGGACCCCAAAACGTGTGTTTTCGTCGAAATCTCGAAATTGATTTTCCGCAGCATTACATAACTCTATACTTCGTATATTACTCCCGTATATACGTATGTATACGAGAAAGTAAAAATATAATTGAAAGTAACAAAACTCCTGACAAAGTAATAGCCTTCAGAACACTACATGCTGATAATATTAATATATACTGTATTTTAAAAGTAAGGTTTCAAAAGAAAGCTCGCAATATCGCACTTTCAGCACTCAGCCTCCTGGATGTCATCTCTCGGAGATAATAACTATCTAAATTATTCAAATAGAAGAGCCTTGTATTGGCTGAAGCCCACATACGTTCGACGAGTGAGTTTCGGCTTCCATTCCCAAGCGACGCTGGTTTTTAAATCTCACGCTTTTGATAATTTATTGGTATTACCGTAACAATTGTGAAATTAGATAAGTGAAAAAAGAACGTGATGACAAACACACCTCTCTGATCACGCAACACCAAACAAAAAGTTATTCGTTAAGCAACGCTTTCTGCGGATTTCCTGTCTAATATAGTATTATTTCAGAGCAGACTAATGCCATAATCGTGAAACGAGAGTACCGTGACCAATCAGAATTTAATTTCCGTGTAAACACTTCCAGATACACCAGTAATGACAATAAATAATTGTATGTTCATATATTTTTTGTTATGTTACGTAATGTACGCACACAATTTTTCGAACACAAAATCGTTTTTTGCCTCGTGAATTTTACACAAGAATGAATAAATGTAAAATAAAGAATAGTCATGGTTGACACAGGCAGCGGTCGCCTTCAATGCCCGAGAAGGGTGTTCGAATCGGGATCGCTAATTAGAGACCATGGTTCGTAGCGGGTTTGCGCGGAGTCACGTCATTTCGTTTTAGCGCCAATCTACCATCTGTTTTATCTTCATGTTCATCGTCCCATTCACCGCCTACAATCATTTCCCATCATACTCATCACCGTGCACTACGGCGTTAGCCCAGGAACGTCTTTGGGGCAAGTTGAAACTGTATCGGCCCATGCAACGCTGAGGGCGGCCCTCGCTCTCAGAATGCAGAACGAGCAAACCGAGAAACAAAAGACACAAACGGGGGAGCTTAGGATGTATCGGTTTGAAGAGGTTTCCGAAAAAAACCCGGTCGCGATCCTGAAATGGGAACAGAGGTGTAAACGTGAAGTCCGAATTGAGGATCCACGCGCCGGCAGTCTTCCCGGGCTGCGTCGGCTAGATAACGCGGGGAGTCCTGAGCCCACGAGCGGCGGCGGCGGCGGCCGCGGTCGGGCGGCGTTCGCGCGGGCGAGCGGATTCCCAGGAGCAGCACGTAACTCCCGAAACTCGGTGGCGCGCGGCGCTCGGCCGGGGGCGGGGTGGATCAGGGCGGCGCAGCGGGGGTGGGGGGTGGGGCTGCGGGCGGGTGCGGAGGAGCGACCTACCTCGGCGACGCGCTCCAGCAGCGGCTCCAGCCAGCCCACGTTGCACTCGCAGTGGCTGTCCAGGAAGGTGAGCACGGGCGCCGTGGCGGCGTCGGCGCCCCGCACGCGCGACCGCATCAGCCCTGCGCACACCCACATCACGCGTCACCCTCAAACCACAACAAAAACAATTACAACTACAACAACAACAACAACAACAATAATGATAATAATAATAATAATAATAATAATAATAATAATAATAATAATAATAAAAACTATCTTCGCGATTCCTTGAAATCTCGAATTTTATTTCTTCCTTTCCTAATCCTCAGAATTCCGAACTTACTTAAATCAAAATATCGAATTTTCATTCTTTATTTTCTTTACAATTCGATATGTCAGGATTCCACAATATAATAATAGTATATAAAGATCCCAATCATTCTAATAAAATATTTGAGATCCTGATCACTTCTCGTAATAATCTCGATTCTCGATGAACCTCCTAACAAAAACACGATGCACGTGCCTGCGCTTTTCACCTTGATCACAGCTACGTTTTCATTCGAGTAAACAGGGGAGTGATAGACGTCAACAAAATGTAATAAGACAGTAAGTTATTTACTAATAAACGCTTGCAGTTTGGTATTTTTTCGAGCATTAAAGAAAATATCCAGCTTTTTTGTTTTTGACCCCTGCAATATAACTCAAAATTCCTTATTCAATTGTAGACATGAATGTACGGAAATTAATAGATATCTACTATTTATATTCTCTGCTTCCAATGTTAATTGCAACAAACACGTCCTTCCAATATGATTCTTTTTTTTTCATTTCAAACTATTCCCTTTTTTATATACACTGTAATTATTACACGATTATTTATTTACCGTTTCCTTCTTTAGTACCGTGGCGAATTTCCACGATTTTATTGAGTCTTTGAGAAAAATCCCAGCCCATAGTGTTTCCGTTTCCTATATGTGTCCAGATATATGCCATCCGTAAACTGTTTTATTGGCTTATTGATTTTACCAGAACTTACTAGAAAAATGATTTGAGCTCTGAAATTACATTCATTTAAATGAGATTATACCTTTGAATTTATAATTGAAGTTTTATATGAATGCAAGTTTTGATTTATGAATGTAAAAAGGAAAATTCCATTTTGTAGGTAGCTTAGCTTCTGAATTAGAGTAAATAATTTATGCACGGAACAAACATTCACAAGCTGTAAATACATATGACTTTCTGCATTAATTTAACGTTTCCAATAATCTGAATATTAAGTAAATTGTAAAATCCAACTAAGCAATGAAATGATATTTTAATTGAAACAAATATTTCTCTTTTATGTATCCCGTTAATGAAATTGAAATCATATGCTTTCATGAGTGTTTCGCCCTTCGTGAATACGAATGCTGATATCGCGAGAACTAAATTTCACAAGATGCGCGGTACACGCGAGACACAAACCTAATACAGATCTATTTGCATACTGAATTTTTAAAATGAAGCAAAAGTAAGTTCATTCGCTGTAGGAAGTCTGGCGAAAAGCAATTTCGAACCTCATCATTTTGTTCTGAACCCGTCCCGTGTGTGTGTTGCAGGAAAGTGGAGGAAGCAGCCAGACGTGGCATTTGGAATCTGGATCACATCTTTCCACTCGAAATCATTATACGTTTTAACGTGATTTGACCGTTGGTCGACGAACAATTTATTTTCTTTCATTGAAAACCTTCCGTTCTGTTCACAAGCACGCCAGAAAAGCAGGATGAAAATGCGTAAAGGGGATAGTAGCCTAATTTGGATCGATTTTTTTATTTTTCATTTTTTATTTCCAATCACTCAACTAGAACAAAACAAAATATTTTCCAAAAATCTACAATTTATGTACTTTCATAACACTATAATGTTACTGTTTATCTTTTATGTAATGTTTTATCTTATCCGATTGCCTTTGTATGCTATTTACTTATCCGTTCGCAGTCGGTAAAATGCCTGGCTACGATACCCGTTGTAGTAAAGGTTGCCTAGCATCAGTTTGGTAAGCCATATGGTGGACATAAAGAAGTGCTTTATTAGTAACGGGAGAAACAAATTCAATTCTACTTCTCCTCTCTTTTCTTCTCCATCTTCTTTTTCTTCTCCATCTTCTTTTTCTTCTCTTTCTTCCTTAGCATCTTCAATTCTAATACTTTCAGAAATATCTCCAGTCGTCTCCACTGCGCTTCGTCTGCATCCTTCTCTGAGTGATCGCTCAGCTAAAATGTAGCAGTCCACCGAAGTCAATACCATTCAACAAATAGACATACTACAAAAAAGTTTAAAACTTTAAAGAGCGATCGGATAAGGTAAAACGTATATTACACATGAATCTTATCTGCAATTTTACCCACTTGTACAATAAAAACTATTAATTTCATTGTTACCTTATTTTACGTGGCGAGACTTAGGCCATGAGGCCTGCTCTTTCGTCTGACCACGCAAATTTCGCTACGCTCCTCTCACGAACTAGGGGAGAAAGGAGGTATTAGTTGGGCGACGAAACAGACAATTCGAATTTATCTGAGGTTTCATTTAGGCTTGAGGATTTTTTACATGCATTAAATCTACTAACATGGGACAGCCGGCTTTACTTCCCCTCCGAAGGAAGGCGTACGAAGGATTTTTTCACCCATAAAAATTTACAGCTTCGATCGGCTTTGAACCCGCGAACTTGGGTATAACAGCCCGCTCCGCTAAGCGTTACACCATCGCCGCCATCGAGTGTGTAAAGATGTAAATGCCAAGCGCATTCTTTATATACAAATTTAAAATATATTTAATGCTTGATGGATTAGTGCTATTATAGATATGTTTATAAGTATCTGTTAACACTTTTACGGAAAAATATTGTCACAACTATTGTCACTCAAAAAAGCTATAACTTTAAATCCAAAGAATAAAAAAGGTTGTTCCTAGGTTTCGTGTTAATTTTGTAATCTAAATGTCTTTTTATATCAAATACGTGATGTGCACTGATTCGTTTCTTTGTGGCTTTCTAAGCCAAGTAACGTGCGAACAGCAGTTGCAGCCTGGGATGCTGCTACTACATAGCTGCGATCATTTATTATTTGGCACACGCTCGTTGCTTGGCGCCAATTGTTAAACCGTCAGAAATGTTGAGTAGACTGTTTACACATAAAGGTACGCGTGATCCCAATTATAGAAGAAGACTGTGACAATGATTAATTGTCTATGATTGTCTAATTGTCAATAACTAATAAATCTACAACTGAGTAGTTTTTATATTATAAACAAATTATTAATATACTTAAAACCTAGTAATTTGATTTATATTAGAAACAATACATAAATCTAAAAACAAAAGAGATTTGATGATTTTATTTCGATAATATAAATACTTTCCACATAAAGACAAGTATTTGTCAGCAAAAAGTTGTAAATCATACTTTTGTCAGTGAGCCTTTTTAAATAATTTAAAAATAAATTGTTTAAACATGGGTGAAAAATATTTTTCCTATCACATTTTGGCGCGAATTTTAAATTTTTGAAGTGATAAAATTGGTTTTAATTTCTGTCACTACCGCCCACGTTGTTTAAAAATTTGAAAAAAATATACGTTATAGAAAGTTATAAGACATTCTAGGGGGGAAACTGCGACAGTACTCCAACGTTATCACGTCGAAAATCCATTTCCAAATTATCCTTTTTCTATTTTAATTTGATGTCAGAATTGGGTGCAAAAATTATCTTAAAATTCAACTACTTATGTTGAAATTAAAATTCAACTACCCTGTCTCTACAATTTTTTTTTCAGCCTGATACATGCAATAGAAGCTGATAAAAATTAAACACGAAAAACGCGTTTCTCGTTGTATCTCTGCAACAGATTGCCATAAGGAGGCTGATATTTTGTGAATCTACGGTATTTTTTACTTTCCTTCGTATGAGCATTGCGATTATCGATTTAGTTTGGGGGCACTTTCCACCCTTATTCGGTTATACCCTTTCAACTTTCAATAAGTTTAAGAATTTTCACAAACAAAACAGCTTCCTCACGAACAGGAAGCGTTTCTCCTTGAGAAATATCATGAAGTATCTAAAATTTATCAACAAAAGTCATGATTAGTCAAAAGTCATGATGCAGAAATAATTTAAAATATGTATTAATTTCTCGAAAGCATTCATTGAAGCTTTAAATCAGTAAAGGTTTCTTTACTCATTGTCACAAGTCTTTCACCAATTTGGGTTATCAATCACGTCGGAGAAACGTAGAGAAAATGTCATTCATGATATAAGCTTGTTACAAAGTAACGGCAATATTTAAAACTTCAAATTGTTCAAAACGTTAATGACGTCCACCCGGGTCTACTTGTTTACACCCAGTTGCTTTTATCACTAAGTTTCCAAGACTACCCTCAACCCAATCATTTTCTTGGGGCCGTGAATTAGATACTAATTGTAACCAATTAGAATTGTCAATTACGTAGGAAATGTTTCTTGTAGTAAAATACTATCCATGATGTAACCTTGTTACTTTATAACTGAAATAAATTAAAGGCCAAATTTAAAAAACACGTAACTCTGTTTTGAGTAATTTTACAGGAGGTTATAAAACGTATAATTTCAAGATCCTCCTTGTCCCCTTGAGCGGTATTTAAATTGTGTTTTTACATTTATTTGAAAGAATACATATGGGAGCTTTTAAGACATGATGGGCAATTGTTTAGTGATTCAAAGAATATCTAAATGTGATTTTTCGTGAACATGATTCTTGTGAGGTTTTAAAATCTGTCTTAATTTTAACTCTGAATTTTCCAAAACATTCCCGATCAGGGTGGCTGACTAATGCTTTGAACAATTTCTTGCGTGGTTCCTAGCCACTAGCTCAGCTATAGGAGAGCGCGCACTAGTCGATGTAAGTATCAGCAGTATCTTTCATCAAAGAGCCGTTATGGATTTACTTAGAACGCGAAACCAACATTAAATTTACTCCCTTTGCTTTACGACAGGGCGATAGGATTTCCTACGGCTTTGGTTCCAGTTATCTCCAACTGACACCAATAATTTACTGTTAAGACTCCTTGCGTTTCTGAATGATAAACGTCTCTAAAGTCTAGAGTCTATACTACAATAAAGTGAAATATTTTAGCATTCCTTAGTATTTGATTGAGAATATATCATGTTACATAATAATATAAATAGAGATAGAATGTAATTGGTATCGCAGTTTTCTACGGCCGGTGTCTATTCAATATTGGCTGTCCGGGACGAGCCGCGTCTACGTCGTTGTGGCTGACGTTTCACCCACTATAATGTGACCTTATTGTGCGCTACACTGCTGCCCTTCGACTGAGACCCAGCAGTATAACTCTGATCAACATATTGCGACCTTTCTCAGAGCTCATACTGCTGGGTCTTGGTCGGAGTGCAGCAAAATAACCGCAAGACATTGATTGTCAGACAAAGGCTGACAGCAACTCATGAAATGAAAACAATAATTAAAATCATAATTATAAGCAATAAATTAGCTTATAAAATATGATGTGAAAGAACAAGCTATAATTACAAAACACCACCATAAGTTTGGAAAATGAAACTAGTGCTGCAAAAACACCACATACTTTCTCACATTATTTGTAACGGCTACGCAACATTATAATACTACACGAACCTGTGAAAGGGTATCCTACAAGCAATTTTTTTCTTTCTGTGATGACTATCGAGGTCGTGTCCTCACAGTTAGCACGCCATTCGCGTTACTGTACATCACCAGCCCAACTACTAAAGCTTCCCGACGCTTTAAAAAGTTGAACATTTGCATTTGCAATTTTCAAAAATTCAGAGATTTCAACGAAAATGATACCTGCATCATCTTTGAAGTGCTCTGCGACTTTTTTGAAGCGTCCGCTTTTAAAGAAAAAAAATTGATAAAAAATTGGACTCAATTTTTAGAAACTTGAAATTGTGAAAGCTTCAGGTAAAGTACCCCCCAGAAATCCAAATATGTGCTTCAAACTTGTTCTTGATTTCGTCCAGATCAATCGGCAAATATCAATTTTTGAGGAAATCGCCTGAACGGTTTAGGCGCTAAAGTTGTGCACAAACAAACGTTTTGCCGTCAATAGAGTTTTCTGTGACGTAGATACACAAAAAATGTATTCTCACTGCACAAAGGGTTAGAGGAAGTACTGTACTAGATATAAAAACAATATTTATTTACTTTTACGATACCAGAGTTCCACAATTCTTATTTTTCTGTTGAAAATTGCCGATTTCTGTGGAATAATTAAAATACTTATTCTTTACTACGGAAATACGAAGCAAGGCGAGAAAGTTGAAAGGAATACCTGCAAGAGCAGATTTTTAAATTAAATAGTTCGACAATTAGAAAAAGGAAATCTAGAAGTATATTATTACGTAAGAGCACGCTCACGCTTTTACCAAGAATAATACATTTGTAAACAATAAAACATGATGGAATATACAATAATTTCTCACGCTCAAGTCGCTTTTAAACATATCCAAAATTTTCGGGAATGGTACTTTATTTATTTTCAGTATTGTTTCTAGGAACGAAGGTAAAAAAGGCCGTAGCGACAAGAAACAAAAAGTACACAAAAGATATTACAAAGACGTTTCGCGTCCAGGGAGGGCAGCGTCTCCAGCAGTTCTTTCTACTGTTTTAACGCAGCCATCTTTCTTAGAAATTACGATCCATGACATCTCATAACCCTTGTTTGACTTCCCTGCAACGCAAGAAAAGAAAAAAGCAGAACGTATTGTTCCAGAGAGAAAAAAGTTTGAAGCAACTTACTTGTCTTCTATAATACAATTGTGGCTCAATGAAATATAAAAAATAACGAACATTGGTCAACTGTCACTCATGTTTTCTCGTCTTTAACTCACTGAAATTTAAAATAGCATCTAGTAAGATAAATATTCATATTTAGTACATTTCGATTGGTTTACTGCACATGTCAAAAAATGCAAGAAAAGATAAAAAATATTTAAATAAATGGATTCTTAACCATAAAACACTGGCATTATCTATTTGCTGAAATACATTTTTTCTGACACACGAAAATAGAAATAAAGTTAATGTCTGGACAAGGATGGTTACCTCCAATCTGAATCGAGAAGTCACTAGTCACAGCAATCCATGTAGCAAATCCCGAAACGGTCTCTGCTCAGATAAGATTTTTCTCCCTACTTCATTAGATGACGCTCGGAAAAGCTCCTCTCGGATTTCCCCTTCCAAAGCCTCAAATTTTCTGTTCCCACATGCCCTTTCTGTGTCTTTCGGTTCCTCCTGCAAGTCTTCCATTCCACGTCGACAGGCTCTCCACGAGCTTGATCAGCAGTCACTCGCGCCGAGCGGCTTCCGGCTGTCATACTCGTCCTCGCTCCAGCCAAGCGAGGACGACGCGACGGTCGCTCGCGACGCAAGGACCCTGCATTCGTCTCGATCGTGCGATGTTGTGTGTGAGTTCCCCTTCATGCCCTTTGCAGTTGTACGGAAGATGCCAGCCACGAAAGGTGCCGGATTCAATGTTTGAGTTAGCCAATCCTGGAAGCAGTACTCTAAGGTTGAAATGTTATCAAAAGTTTGTTTCTTCACACATTGCTTTCACAGATCAACCATCTTCAGAGGGGACGATAGCGTTGATGATTTAGGTTACATGTAATACTCAGAGAATTCACAAGAACATTAGGGCTGTTATATAGATTCAAATATTACGTAAAATTAACATTAAACATACTTTTATTTCGATTAACTTTGATTTCATAATATGATGTAATCCACATATTGATTGATTGGCTGATTGATTGATTGATTGATTGGTACAAACACTTTAGCTAAAAAATGAAAATTACTCCAACTAATAATTCTAATTTCATTCTGACACGGAATAAAGGTCTCCTTCTGCCAATATCAATCATCTTCAAAGAATATGTCTCCCAATCCATTGAGAATACTTGCAACAGAAAGGCAGAAGTAAATAAAATCATGAACAAGAAACCAGCAAACAAAAAATGAAGGAAGGGAATATAAATGAAATAAAACTACAAATAGTGTTCAAAGTCGCATTTTTAGCGAAGTACAGATTAATACAACTCTTGCCAGCAAACGGTGTTCTGAGGCGTGGACCCTTTCTATTTATTATCCACGCCTGAGGGTATGCGAGGCATGTGACGAGCATGACGAATTCCCAACACCGTACCTTGCTTACTTGGCCAGTCTGAGATTTATCTTTCGTCATTCAGCAATAGAAACTAGAACGATTTGTATTAGAATGCTACAGGTTCATTTTTGCCCCGGCAGGAAAGCAAATTCTGGACCGCTTCACAGAAAGCTATATAGTATGCTGTCCATGAGTCACCCAAGGGGACTGAATATACATTTCATGCTTTAAAATGTTTTGTTCATCTTTTATCCATTCTGGGCGTTTTGATACACAAAACCTCTATTTGTTATAATGTTTAATTCAATACCTCTAAGATATTTTCAAATATAATCATATCCCACAAATGAAGAACAGATCTAAAATTAAGATCTGATAATTTTCCCAAAAAGCATGTGATTTAAAATCTGAGCAAACGTGTTGGAATCTGAGCAAAACAGTTGGAAAGGAATCGAAAGAGGAAGTTACACAACTCTGGATTTACATATTCTTTGGTTTTCCTGTGGTTTAAAATGACGAAAATGAAGATTATCGCTATATTTCCCCGGACCTCTTCAATTACATAATAACCATGAACGTTTTACTGCAATAAATGTGATAAGAGAGTGTTTCGCAGCATTGCCACGATGTTTCTTCATTCCACGCGATTTTTTGCAAATCAGTATAATTTCAAATGATATCCTTTAAACTTAATTTACATTCGCAGACCATGCACGCATATCATTCACTTGATATTCAATTAAAGTATTATATTCTTCAACTTCTCAAATAAAAAACAAAATTTCTAATTTTCACCTCTACCATCGACAAAACAAATTTCACATTTTTTACAAAACAATGTCAACATACAAAAATCATCAAATTTCTCATCACAATAAGTGTTTTTCGTTCGCGCGTGTGAGGGATCTCACCCTTACACAGCTTTATTTCACGATTTCATAAGCTTTGAAGACACTAACCCTTTCATCTTTTATAAATAATCATGTATCCCTCACTCCCGCTTCCTTCATTCCCTTTGATTTTATTTTCACTTCGTTTCATCAGATTTTCATATGCTACAATTTTATGAAGAAATTCTCTAGTGCCTTGGGGAAGATCCAGCTTTAAGACAAAGAAATACAAGGTGAAAAACGCACAGTACTTTCCACGAAACGCTTTATTGGATTTTAAGATCTCTTTTCCAACCGAAGCAATATCTTATTAAAATGTGTTCCAGGGCATATGAATGTACAGAAATGCCTTCACGATTTTCAAAATGTCTATAAATACACGAATAACTCCATCACTTGTGATCCAAAATATGTTTGCATATCCATCATTGAATACGGAAGTCGTGCAATCTTTTATCAAGAAGTAACTTTTAAGCTATTATTTAATTTACTATAAGATCTTTAGAGTATTAATCCTTTTTTTCTAATAATGAACTGATATCATGACTTGATGTCATATATATGAGTTATGACATACTAAGGATTTTATGATGGCAACGCGTTTCAGTTACACACGAAACGTTTTAATCGAGTAGCAGCATTCGTTTCAGTAGCCGTAGTACGTATTTCTTAATTCTCCGATGTTGAAAACAAACAAACAAACCAATAATAAAAATAGGTCTCAGCATATTACGTATTCGTACTTAATTTCCTTTATTATTAACAGTAGTAATACTAGCGAACTTTAGTATCCATACGCATTTATGTGCAGACTTCAACTTCATTTGAAAATGTTTCTTCAATTTATCACCATTCTTAACGTTTTTCACTCCAAATTAATTTAAAAATATAAGTAGAAAAGTAATTTTAATTGTTCATCAAGAAAAATATTTTAACAATATATGAATATTTCAGTTTATAGAAATAGTAAAAGAATTCTGGCAATATCATAATGTATACATCTAAAATATTCAGGCTTTATATTTGAAATTTCAATGTGACACCACAATTGTCTCAATTTACGTTCTACTAAAGTTTTTAAGGTATTTAAGGTAAGTACATTTTTAACATAGTATTCTCAGATGAAGCAAAAGATTTCAGTTTGTTCCAAAACTCATGAATTTAAATTGCTGTTTGATGTTCAGGCAAAAATAATGATAATAGTAACTTACTGAATAGTCGCTAATAACCTCGCAGTTGATGCGACTATAAATAAATTTAAAAAAAAAGAAAAATAATGAGGATATTTTGAACGCTAGAAACAAAACTAAAGCAATGTGGAACATCGTTAAAAATTCGACCACGACATCACGACATTTCGTAGAGAATGTTGTTTTAAAGGATAATGAAAGAGAAACAAGAAATCCAGAAAAAGTTGCGAATCTCTTCAACCAACACTTTTCTAGAATTGCGGTTGATCTCACGAAGGGACTAAAATCACAAAATTCAACATCATATGCTTCCCAAAAAAATTTCGGCACGATGTTTATTTACGAAACTTCTTCTAACGAAATCCTCAGAATAGTCAGTAAATTAAAAAATAAATATTCATCAGGTTTAGATGAATTTCCGGATTGTTTATTAAAAACGTGTGCACTTGCCATTATACACCCATTAACTCACATTTTCAATGCTTCCTTGTGCACAGGAATATTTCCAGATATTTTCAAAACAGCAAAAATTAAGCCACTTTATTTATAAAGTGAACAAAAATGAAATTCAAAATTACCGGCCAATTTCTCTTTTGTCAGTTTTCTCAAAAATATTAGAGAGGCTTTTCTATACGCGAATGGAAACTTTTCTCAGGAAAAACGAAGCGTTTTCAGACTCATAACACGGTTTCAGGAAATCAAAATCTACGGAAACTGCTTTTTTTTTTCTTTCCTTAAAGATGTTGCTTCATCAATGGATCAAAATGAAGAACCCATTGGGATATTTTTAGATCTTTCGAAAGCTTTTGACGTTATTAACCATAACATCTTGCTCTCAAAATTACCTTCTTATGAAATTCGTGGTATTGCCCTAGATTGGATATCCTCGTACCTTAAAAATCGATCTCAAAGAGTAGAAATACCGTACTGGCACGAAAGGACATTATATACTTATCTCTCCAATTCTTTGCCAATTGAACATGGGGTCCCACAGGGTTCGATCTTAGGTCCTATCCTCTTTCTGTTGTACGTAAACGATATGCCCTCATCTATTAAAAACGGAAGAACAGTTCTGTTTGCCGATGACACGAATGTTCTTTGCCAAAAAGGAACAATAAATAGTACAATTTCAGAAGTTTCAAATTGGTTTTGTAATAACAAATTAATAGTTAACGAAGGAAAAACTGTCTCAATGCAATTTTGCGTTTCAAATCGGCAATCGTATGCTCCATTGAAAATTAACAATATGCAATTAACTGATGTTAAGGTAACAAAATTTCTAGGTCTCTCAATTCAATCAAACCTCAAATGGAATGTACATATAACAGAATTAAACACTAAATTAAGCTCATTATGTTATGCATTCAGAATTCTTTCAAATTCTGTCAGCCTTCATGCAGCTCGTTGCGTGTATTTTGCAAATGTACATTCCCGCCTGAGATATGGCATAATATTCTGGGGAAGCTCATCCTTTAGTTCCCAGACATTTAGATTGCAAAAGAAAATTATCCGAATAATGAAAAAATCACATCCACGTGATCCGTGCAAGCCTCTTTTCATTGAGCTTGGAATCTTACCATTGCCTTGCCTATTTATTTATGAGTCTGTAGTATTTGTCAAAACTGACTTACTTAACGGTGGGCACATATTTTCATGTAATACTGATATTTATAGTTACAATACTCGACGTAGAAATCATGTTCATCAAGAGTCAGTATCAACAGCTCACTACAAGAAATCCACATACAATACATGTACGCTACTTTACAATGCATTGCCAGATGAAATTAAACAATTAAAATTGGTACACAAATTCAAATTAGAAGTAAAATCTTTTCTGCTGCAAAACTGTTTCTATAAAATTAGAGACTATACTGATCGCCAAAAAGAAACAATGTTTACTTTAACAAAAACAAAATATAGTATAATGAATTAGTTTACATTTGCATTGTATAATTTTAAAAAAAGACTCAATATGCCTGTAACAAATAATGTACTTCCGGGTCAATGACCCCCATCTCGATCAGGTTTTTGTCCAGTTTCCCTGATCCATTGAGCAAATGCTGAGATGGCCCCTTGATTTGCTTCTGGACGTAAATGTAGCTTCGCTATGCGCACGTTTTGTTGAACGTTTCTTTGCCTGTAGTGGTAGTAGAGCTTAGGGAGAGTTTCTATTCTGTTAACAATACAGAAAAATCAAGTCTTTTCGATTCTTTACCGTTAAAAATAAGTTTTCTATAATTTGGCAACGAAAATATCTAGTTTTTGAAATGTTAATCTCTCGCTTTTTAAAATTTGTTATTGTTATTATTATTATTATTATTATTATTATTATTATTATTATTATTAATTTTTCAACTATTAATAGTTAAATTGTTGGGAAGGGATTCTGAAACTCAAGAAAGCGTGCGCAGATGATTTTCTCCCCCATACGTCACATACAGTTTTTGACTGTTTTTGACTAAATAAATAAATGTTACTAAATACATAAAAATTAATAAATTAGCAAATCATCTAACCTAATAAACAAACAGGAAAGATAGTCGGACGCAAACTTACCTTCTCGCTTCTCGTTTCGCAGCACTCGAACCTTCTGAATTTTCGCGAGCTCCTGACCATCGGAAGCTGCAAACATAAATAAAGCAAGATGAAATTCACCTAAACTTGAGAATAAGGAAATAGTTACTTAAGGATATAAAAAGAATTCTCTACTAAGATAAGGAGATATGTAGTTTACTGGAAATGCCATAGGTCGAACAAGTGCACAAATTAAAGTAGTGTACCCTGACACAATGAAACACAATTAATATTCTAGAGATGTTAAAAAGAGCGTAGTTATTTTTCTACGCGCAATTATCACATAAAATACTCTAGATAATACGGAAAATGAGTTAAAAAAGTTCATGTCGGGATGTGCGAGGCAAGCGACAGGACCCTTTCCCTTTCCCAGGACGAGCAACGAGGTCTCTTACGTAATCGTCGAAAAGGTACAATGCGCCCACCCGCTCCAGCGCGGGGTAGAGAATTAAAACAACGCAGGCTTCCCGTATCCTCTATCCGCAGCAGCGCGGTGCCACAGCAGAAAATGTAAGCCCAGGCAGTCATGACCATCTGTGTAGGAGAGTTTCATTTAAAAAAAGGGTCCTACTGCTTGCTGGGAGATGACGCGGAGATACACCGGCGGGTGCAAAAGGCGAGAAAACAAAACAGACGTTGCAACACCGCACGTGGATATCCTGCCGCAGCGACACTGGTGGCGGCGTCAGTTCTTGCGTGGCAAAGGTTAAAAAGATACTACGGAGCTAATTTTAAAGATATCTCCTAAAAGATACCTCCGTTTCTCAGGGCAATATCCATAACCACTGGGACGGGAGGACGAGTTTGTTAGAACGCACACAAACGCAGCTTCTGCATCTAGGTGGACATTGCAATATTTTAAATTCATACAATTTTTGGTCTGAGTATCAACGGAACAAAGTGGAAATGCCATATACGTCGACAATGTCTAGCTTAAAGTCTACATGAGCATTACTCATTTTGTAATTCAAATCTACAGACATTTGCTTTCATCCCATACAAGTAAGAGGACATTTCGAAAAGGAATCTTATTTTAAAAGATTTGATTAAGAAACAAAAAGGTTTTATATTAAAAATATTGTTACCAAGAATTCACGTCAAATACGCAAAAATCATGTTGCTTTCCCAAAGTTAGCAGATTGTTAACGCGGACGGGATGGGCTCTCCATCGCAAAATTAACATGATTAGACATCATCATCCCAGACAAACAGCAGGCACCCTTCCGTCATAAAAAGGACGCTCCACAAAAGATGAGATTTTTCATAAAATTATGAAATAAAAAATTCTAAATGGTAAAATTTGAATTTGATTAAAACATATTTATATTACTAATATTCTAGAAAATTATAACAAAATAAAAAAGTTAATGCAATGAACGGAAATCAACAAATCTACAATGTGTGAAAAAACAAGCATCAAGCTTTTATTAATGAATCATTTAATGGTTATAGAGAAACAGTTTGATTTTAAACTTGATACAAATGTCAATATTAAATTTTTTAAATATTTAATATTTTATTGATAACAATATTAAAAATTGAACACATACTACATGAATCTTTTTTAACCACACTACTAAAAATCTTTCGAAACATAAATATTGTATGCTGCATATTTTAGAGAGGTCACGATCCCCATGGCCCATTCTGAAGTCATTCTTTCATCCATTTTCGTTCGCGGCGGATAATGGAGGAGTAGTAAAATTTAGAGTTGGGAGGAATCCGTAAACTTTCCTTTGTTCTAGTCGATATTTTTTGCTCTCACGATAACTTCTCTTTAGGAGTTCCAAAATAAATGAAAACACTGTCCTTAAAAGAATTAATTCCAGTGTACAGTCAATATTGCCAATTACTATTTTAACCCAAAATTGTACAAATTTTTACCCCAATTTTGACAATTACTTATTTTAATTATTTAAAAAATATTTTTTACCAGGAAATAAAAACATACACTTTCCTTGACCTTTCCAGAGAATAACAAATTCACTGACAATTCCCAGATTTCCAGATTTAAAGCCACCTTGGATACGACCAATTAATTCATCAGCATCAATCCCTAAGAATTATCCTAAATGCTGGTACACACGGTACAGTTTTCGTGCAGATTGGACGCACAGAAAATGTGCAGTTCAGGCTGCACGTTTTTTACATAAAAACTTTTTGAGTTCGTAATTTTTCATGCAGAAACTTACACTTTGGCTCAAGTGCCTCTAGCAGCAGAACCGTTCGCTAAGGAATTTGTTCACCCCACGCGACGGTAATCCGCTATTTAGATTTTGTGTTTAGGTGTGTCAAGCTGCGTTTGTGTGAAGTGATATTGTGATAAACTACCTCTTTCCTTATTTCTGCCTTTCTACTTTTACTTTATCGCTACGGAGAAGAGAGAAAGTTATGTAATGCTGCACGAAAACAACCGGTGAATTTTCGGCAGAAAAACTCTTATCGTCGGCCTCTCGTAACGAAAAAGTGGATAATTGCAGTAGCTAAATGTAGAAACAAATCCTCTAACACGTGGTGTAGCCAGAATCCATGTTTTGTGGGTGCTTGATACCGAATAATCGATTTACGGCAAAACGTCTGTCCGTCTTTGGACAACGATAGTGGTTAAATCGTTCAGCCAATTTTTCTCCAAAATCGATATTCCCCAATCGATGTGGCTGATGTCGCGGCCCTTTGAATTTGAAATATATTTTAATTTGGGGGGGGGGGTACTTCACATGAAGCCCCTGGGGTACTTTCAAAATTTTCAAAAAAATAGCTACATCGTTTTTTATTAAATTTTTGTTGTTGGATAGTGTTGTGTGATTTCTAAATTCCAAAAGTTCAAAATATTTTCGGCGTCTTCCTACAATAATAATAACGATAATATAATAATAATAATAATAATTATTATTATTATTATTATTATTATTATTATTATTATTTTGATTAGTGGCTTTACTACGTGTACTGTGTACTGTAATTGTGAAATATTCTCTGAGTTAAATTATTTCCGCTTCAGACATAAAATATTTGTAGTACTTTATATACAAAAAGATGTAATGGTAAAATATTTAGTTGTTTATAGAGGGGAAGTGAAGAACCAGTCTTATTTTTTGGATAGATAATACGGATAAATTTGTTTTGACTTCTTCTCAGTTTCTTAATGTACGTCTTGAATGTGCCTCCCCATATTTGGATTCCATATAGCAGTTTTCAATTGATTAGTGATTAATATAAAATTCTAAGTGTATGGATATCGCAAAAATTTCGTAGACAATAGAATTTTTTATATTACCCCTTAAATATTTTTGTATACTTATATGATTTTTCCAAGTCATTTTATTATCTATTATTATTCCTAAGTATTTGAAATAGTTGACTTTCTCAATTATTTCACATTTGCATGTCAGCTTTTGAATACAATTAAGATCATGGAACTTAATATTATATTTTAAATTAAAATCAGCAAAACCCATATTCATGTATTTAGTTTTTCTTACATTAACACTCATTTGTTACTGCTACACCATTTTTTTAGAATCATAAGACTGTCTTCAATATCGTCATTTCGTCATTGCGAGAAAAATTAAAAGCAATGTTGTCAGCGAAACGCCTTTTTCGACTATGCCTGAATTACTGTAACAGTTACGTATTTTGACTATTTGTTCCCGTTCAGAGAGGAACTGATTAAACCATTCTAAAGGTACACCTCTTATTCTATATTCTCCATTTTTGTGAGAAGAATTTTGTGATCTATCTATCATGTCAAATGCTTTTCTAAAAACTATATACACGTTTGTACACTGTCTCCCACAGAAAATATATAAAATCACATTAATATGTGATAATATATATTTTATAAAAAGTGTTAAGTGCATCTTCTGTGGATTTACCTTTTGTAAATCCAAACTGATGCTTGCTGAAGAAATTAATTTTGTTTAAAAAATGTAAAAGTCTTTTTTCATACATTTTTCTATGATTTTTTAAAACACTGGTAATAGGCTTATTGGTCTAAGGTTATCCAGATTTATTTTACTAGATTTCTTGAGAATTGGAATTACTATGCTCTTTTTGAATTGATTAGGAAAAATTCCGCTACGGAAACTCAGATTTATTGTGTTAATAATGGAGCAAGAATTGATGCACATTCTTTCACTAGTTTCGTAGTTATTTTATCATAACCGCTTGACGCTTTGTTCTTTGAACTGTTGATAACTTGAATTACTTCCTGTTCGTTGGTCGCGTCAAGAAAGAAGGATTGATAAGATGTTATATCTCAGTTCCGGGGTAGAGTTACATTACACGTGTTGTTAGTAATGAACTGCTTGTGGATACCGAGAAAGTATTCGCTTATCTTACAGCAGATTTCCTGTGTATCGTCAACCATCTTCTAAGAAGAGATGATCGATTTCGCTAGTCTTGTTATCTCCTACCAGTTCGTTAATTATTTTCCATTGTTGTTTCGTGTCACCATTATGTTTCATTATCAAGTTCCTATAATAATGTTTTGTTAATCAATTTGGTTTTTAAGCTTCTCCGAGAAATTACAGTAATATTTTTGAAATGCTTCGTCGTACGATCTTCTAACTTTAATTTTATATAATTTTGATCTTAATTTAATTTTATTTAATATGCAATCAGTTATCCACGGACTGTTTATTGTAGCTTTCGCAATTTTATTTGGTATTTTGTTTTGAGTACGTTTTTGCATGGCATTATTAATTATTGAGAACAGTTCATCCACATACCTATTTGCATTTTGACATTGTAAAATATTGTTCTAATTCATTTCAACAAGATAATTTTTAATTAGGTTATAATTTATAAATGTTTCATTTGCTTTTTTAGCAACATTTATACTCCCATTATGAAAATCATATTTTACTCCTATTAGAAAATGATCTGAAATTCCTAAGTCAGCAAACTGAAAAACTACTGATTGACTTAAATCTAACAAAGACGTGATCTATACATGATGCAGACAATTCTGTGTATCTGGTCATTTGATTTAAGATGGACGTTAGTCCATAGTTATTCATTAAAGCTAAGTAGTTATTTGAATTTGCTGAGTTTTTCTTTAAGTCAATATTTACATCACCGATGAAAATAATATTGTTTTTTAGTTGTTTTAAGCGGTTTTCCCATTCGTCTAAAAACATTTGCGGAGAAGATGATTGTAATGTATATATAGCAACGAGTGTCACATTTTGATTTCCCATTTTTAGTTCTAAAGTTACACAATCAGCTGTATTCATATCACATAGTATTGAGTTTACTTTAAATGAGTTGTCAACATATACCATGACTCCTCCAGCTGGATATTTGTCATTATATTTACCAAAGACTTAATACCCTGGTAGTTTACATAAGTTGACCTCGTTTGAATTTATCCATATATCACTAAGTATTATCATTTTTGTTTTATTCTTTGTCTTGTCACGGAGGGCCTCGCGTTCTGCAGACCCCAGATCAGAGGAGCCCGTAAGTGTGTTTGTCTAGTGTATGGTCGAATATGCGTCCCATCGGGATGTAAAGGGTAACCGGCTGTTGGCTGGATAAAAGCCCTATTAAAAAAATTCTTTTATTACTTCGTCTTAACTTCAAAACAGTTTTAGATTGATATGTAATAGTAATTAATAATTTTTATTTTAAAGATTCCAAATCATATATATTGTCAATCTTTATGAATTTCTGGCCCGTTTCTTTTCTTACAAAAATCTTACCCTCTTTACACCACGTGTAGGCTTAACCCAAAACCTTTACTTTATCTTTAGTAAGCCTTACACGTTTTTTTGTTTCTGGAATCAGATGATCATTGATGTACACCTCGTTGGCAGGAAACGAACTGTTTATTTCACTCGCGGTCAGGTACTTCTTTTTCTTGTAGGCTTCCATCCATGCATTCTTCATTCTTCCATTTCTTAGTTGAATAATCAGCGGTGGAGTTGCATTGGGTCTATAAGTTGGTACTCGATGGGCCGCCATTACATCTTCAGCTTCATGTTTAATGTCGATAGTAGAAGCCACATCAGCAATGATTTTCATATCATTTTCATTGTTTGTTGGTGGAATGTCCTGTAATTCTATGTTAGAAATTCTTGAATATTGTTCCAAATTTATTACTTTTGTTTACAAAAAATATTTTTACTCATGTGTAAGTTTTGTTTATGAAGTTCAGCATTTCCTTTTTTTAGTTCATTGTAATTGTTAGTGAGTATTTTTATCATTTCATTGGAGTTGTCGATTTTATCTGAAAATACTTCTAATGAAAGCTTAAATTCTTGAAGTTGTTTGCTGTATTCTCTAAGTTACAAGAAAACCTCGGCTTTAAAAGTTTTCATTTCATTAATAAAGAATTCTTTAGTTAATTCAACACCAGCAGATGTGTCTTGGATAGGTGCCGGTTTACAGTTTTCATAAAGCCAGTTCTTTTTCTCTGTTTTCTTGTTAATGTCTAAGGCAATAGTAGCACAGTTATAGTGAAATGTTTTCTTGCAGTTACCCGTACATATTATTTTCTCCCTATTTATGGGCACCACCTCATTGCACACACCACACAATAGAACCATGACTACTACTTCACTTTAGTAGATCAGTTAAAGTCATTTTTCCTTTGGCAAAAGGAAAAGCACCGAACGCACTTGATAACAGTAACTCGCGAGCGGCAGCGACACATGTCTAAAGTAATAATTGTAAAATGCAGAATTTGTTTGCAACAATTCTTCTGATTGGTCTTCGTCGTCACAGACTAAAGGCTGTCGCCTGTTGATGAAGGCATAAATATTTATTTTGTGCACATGTGCTTATATTTTGATAATTTTGGAATGCCATTCCTTGATTGTTTTTATATGAAAGTTTTGCCTGAGTCTTGTTTTCGATCTAAAAGTTTCGTTCACACATACCTTTAAGCAACAAATTGTGCCTAACCACGTGACCATAATCTTGGGAATTTGAGAAAATGATTTTCGTTGTTATCGTTTGAATCACCAACGTCAAGGGCTCCATTTGTGGAACACTTGCAGAGTAGAACGAGAGGTTTAGAGAGAGGGTTACTGGTGAAAAACTGCTGCAAATCCGTTCCATTGACCTTAATTATATATATACCAAACTATGAAGTCCGTTTCCCTGAACAAGAGAGCGAGCGCGCCAACTGTCGCACACATCTACAAGTCGTTGCAAAGAGTGAGCTGCAATTCGAAAGCTCTTCTTATAACATGTCCATCACCCACAAAGCCCCTTCGAACCGGTGAAATACACAGCGCGCCAACAATTCGCTGTGCATGCTGTATCTCCCTCCGGGGTGATATCTTCTAAGCCATTCTGCAGGCGACGGCGTCTGGGGCCCGTGCAAGTCGCTCGCATCGATTGCGCCCCTTGCACCGCAAACATTAAAAAGCAATCACATTTGAATTTATATTACAACGGCACTCGGCTAAATGAACGTTTCCTTAACATGTTCGCCATTAGAATAAAATACCCCCAACAAAATTAATTACTTAAAACGCGGTTCTTGCACCCACCAGCGCCCACCCTCCCACGTCTTACCAACGTTGTAATATAAGCTGCGAATCAATAATGCATGAGGAGAGTGGTTTTCGAACGTTTGAAGCTCTTGCCTCACTTTGTTCTGGCCACATTTCTAATGATAAGAAGAAAATTAATATTGAAAAAAAGTCAAACGATTTATTATAAATTTTACGGCTTAAGCCCAAAACGTAACTTATATTGGGAATGCACTCGTAAGTCGCATATTACCCACGAGGTATGGAAAGCTATGTGAATGACGATGAACCGGTCATTAGGGCGTCATTTGGCTAATGTTGGTATCAGTCACGGGGTGCTAGGTCACGTAGGGTAATTGTCCGGTGTGAGGCATCTTATGTGTTATCAAGAAGTATTTGGGCGTTCGAAATTGTGAGTTGGATGGAATCAGTGAGTTGGATGGTTGTTCTATGTAAATCGCGAAGACCCAAAGCAGGAGCTTCGTCGCAAACTCGCGGCGATGGTGTAGCGGTTAGCGTATCGGACTGCTATACCCAAATTCGCGGGTTCAAACCCGATCGAAGCCGTGGATTTTTAAGGGCGAAAAAATCCTTCGTACGCCTTCCTTCGGAGGGGAAGTAAAGCCGGCTGTCCCATGTTAGTAGATTTACTGCATGTAAAAGATCCTAAAGCCTAAATGATGCCTCTGAGCTAATGTTGGTTTCAAATCGCCTGTTTCGTCGCCCAAGTAATACCTTCTTTCTCCCATGATTGGTGAAAGGAGTGTAACGAAATTTGCGTGGTCAGACGGAAGAGCAGGCCTCATGGCCTGAGTCTCGCCACGTAAAATAAGGCAAATTCAATTCAATTCAATTACGTATCGTTAGTTAAGGTGGTATCGCGTATATACACAAATTTACTACTGATACAGTGGAACTCAAAACTACATACCATGTCTCTCACAAGCCTGCGAGTCTCTCTCACTTCCCAGCAGCAGTCTGATGCCTCTACATCAAATATCTGCTATTCCTCGCAACGTAACAGATTTTACCTACCCCAGACACCACGGTTTGGCTAATGTCAACTTTATGCTGCTTAAGCCCAAAATATGCTTCAAAGAAGAATGCACGAGTAGTGTTTACGTCGAAAACAACTGTGACATCTTCAAAAAGATGATCGATCGCGACAAGGCCTCATTGCGATGGGTGTACTGTATGAAGTATGAAAAATATGTCAATATCGTCAGACACATAAACACATCCACGACTCCTTTGCAAGTGTGCAAATCCCTGAAGGCTAACGGCTCGGAAAAGATGAGCTAACAGACTTCGGATAAATTATGGCGTCCTCTGACACACCATATTACATGGGGTGGGACACCGGAGTGCAGCTGAATCTGCTGTGTGGTTGCGGAGCCTATTGGCAGAAATGTATATTCTGGTCCATTCAGCCAACTACGTCATTATTTTGTGTCTACACCGGAAGCTCGTGTAATTTCTTGAAATACACAAAAAATCAATAAATAAGGCACGGGTATTTGATGACTTTTAACTTTTGTTTCAGTATTGCTCCACTGTGCTAATGCTTTGCTAATATTTTTATCAATAGAGTATAAATATCAATGGAGAATAAATGGTATGAGAATTTGAAATCTTTTCCGCATACTGTGTTTGTTAGACATTACTTCCACAAGCAAAGGCATTCAGTAAAAAATGTATTAATAGTTTTACTCTACAACACGCGGAAATATAAAGTGTAATGGAAGACAAATTCAAATGTTCAGAATAACCGTTCGGTTTGGCGTGGAATGACTCAAATGAAAATTTCCTCGGAATCTATCGATGCGATATTTCTTGAAATGTTGATTGAAAAAAATATAATAGAATCTGCCAATTCAATAATTTGAAATACATCATTCTTAATAACATTGCGTAACTCGTACGAGTGTGATATTTGAGAACAGTTATGTAAGGATACTCCAAGAGATTCTAAGCACGAAGCTAATGTCGGCAGAAACAAGTCAAACAAAACAGCGCACGTCGTATTTCAATATGGATTATGAACATAATCTTGTTGCTAATTTTACACCTTGGTGATTTGAGTTTGGTGAAAGGACTCGTCTGTCAGATTTCATCGTTTTTTCTTATACAGGTCATCACAGGTACACGTTTCCAGAAATATGACTGGCGTGTTTATTGTGCTAGGTACTGAGGTACTTACGATGATCACTGAAGTCGTCCACCAAGATGATCTCCTTAATGAGATGTTCTGGACTGCGGTTCAGCACGCTGCAACAAAGGGAGACTATCAGACATTTGTTGAAGGGACTAGATATACATTTATGAAATTTGAGATTTTAAAATATTATTGTTAGATATTCGAAATTTGGTATAAAATACAATGAAACTCCAGGACAGTTGTCTCATTCATTTCAGATTATTCAGCATTTTGAAGCTTATGCAAGTTGCTTATTTATGCAAGTTGTCATTAAATCTAAATTTCAATTTTCTTACTGGCTTTGAATATTTAAATGAATCATCAAAATAAATACGAATGAAAACTTATTAGATTTTTTCATCCAATGAGTGGATAATACATAATAATTCACATACGCCAAAACAAATTACGTAGATAAATATAATACTTTCAATTGATTAGCAAAGGAACAAACATTACAGTGACTATACATATTACGGTATTTTTAAAACTTTCTCTGAGCTAAAAAAGAATTAAGTAGAGATTCTTACCAGTAATACTCCGTCAAATCCGTGTCATATTCACGATTATTTGTAAACAATTTAATTTTAGTTTTAAAAACGCTTACATGCTAATGAAGAGAATTACAGTGAAGAATGAAAATTACTATCGACATGCTTTAAAAACTTTGCGAATTAGAATTATAGAAATTGGAAGATTTCAAACAAGGCATCACCTACATAGATACTTAGAGGAAGATTTACTTGGTGCTTCAGATATTTTAAAATAATTTGGAGAATCGAAAGTGTTGTCTGAGATACTGAAACACATTGGTTCAGAGTAATATGAAAATTTCTGCGAACGGAGAAATGATGAGGATGAAAAATGAGAGGCGTCTCGGAGGGTTGATTGATTGATTGATAGTGATTCCAGGCGCGTCAACTACTATCGTCATTAGTCCAATAAGTGTAGTGCAGGTTTTTTGCTCGGGAGGTGGCTGTTGTCTTCCCTCGCTGTATGGCGAGATCCCGCGCCGACCTACCGTCGGCTAACGGGGTTTTCCCCAACCAGATATCTCCCACCAGCGGGACACCGCCCCAACCGGAACAAGTTCTGTCCACAACCGGTCTTCCGGCATGTGTGGTAGTGTAGTGCATGTTAGTGTAAGTATGTGTGTAACGGGTGAGGATAGGACAAGGAAGAGGAAGGAAAAGGAAGAGGAAGGACAAGGAAGAGGAAGGCCGTGGCCCGTTTTGCTGCTCCGGCATTCTACTGGTGTTGATCGGACAAACCACACAAAACTACCTATCAGACCAACCGACCACTAGAATCCTCCTCTAGACAGCGACTCGAACCTAGGCCAGAGCCACTGAGCCACCGCTCCCACTGTCTCGGAGTGGATATTTTGCATATTTCAACGGTAAATTAAAAAATGTAGGTTATGCTCTTTGGTTTTATTATTCAGAGTTGAGAGCAAAATTAAAATGCCGATTTCTCAAAGTAAGACGTATGTATACACTGGCGGAAAAGAGTATTGCAACACCCCGATTACAATTTATTCCTCCGTACCGATACAGCACACAGACAAAATACTACACATGAATTCATGGACAGAGCCTCGCAAGTCACGTCACGAGTGTGAGACTCGCACGTCCTGCAATAGAGAGAACCATGGACCGGAAACGTCACATCAATACTATGTGTACCTGCCGCGGGCAGTACGACAAGCCCTGATGTGGGCTGGCATCCCATCGTACAGGTGGCGAAGTGTCCTGCGGTACACTATTCCACGCCTCCTGCACCGCCTCACGCAGAGCAGGCAGAGATGTTGGAGGAGTCGCAGCACAGGTCAGACATTGGCCATCATATCCCATAAATGCTCCATCGGGGAAAAACCCGGCGAGGGCAGTTGACGAACTTCGCGGAGAACGTGTTGCGTAGCGCGGGCGGTGTGAGGGTGAGCATTGTCCTGCTCGAACAGCGCACCACCCTTCCGTTGAGAGAAAGATATCAGCACAGGCATCACAACGTGCTGGATGTATCCTGGGTTGGTCAATGATTCCTCTACGCACACCAAAGACGAACGCGCGTTGTAGCTGATGACACCCCACACCATCACTCCCGGAGTGGACCCTATTTTTATCCCATTTTTTTATAGTTGTAATTTGTTTATTTGCGAGACAACTTTTTTACAACTAGTTTTGTTAGATTCATTAATTTTTGAGGTTATGTTTAACACCTTAAATTTCCATATAAGCATTCTCAATGTATTTTTTTAAACGAACTGGTACGTTGGATGCTGCTGCCCGCAGCATGGTTCGTGAAACATTGGATAACATAAGATATTGTTGCTTCAAATTTATACATGTTCTTTGGTTTTCTCTGGTAAACCCCCTTCTTAGCCCACTACAGGGAAAAAGTCGCAAGGTGTTAAATCAGGTCTGCCGGCAGGCCATTCATATGCACCACGTCTGCCAATCCAATGGCATGGGAAATCATCATGCAGCCATTCGTGGACATTATTTGCAGATGCTCCGTCCTGCATGAAGTGAAGTTGTGGGTTGTTCCACTATGAAATTACAGGCCACACAGTGACTTCTTAGGGCTCTGCAAGAACATTTCACGAACTCTGCTAAACATTCTCTTCTTTCCTCGAAGTTGATGGTCTTCCTGATCTCCACGCCTCGGCGATACTACCAGTTGTTACTAATATGGAATGGCATTTTTTAACAAGTTTTGCATCCGGTGTTGCATATCCATGGATCCTTCGTTCACCCCTCCACCACCTTTTTACTTCCACCACAGAACCCCAGACCTCATAACGAGCTTCTATTCTGGCCCGCTATTCGACACTCAATACAGGCGGCATTTTTCAACTGAAATATAAGAATAAACGTGTTAACCAAAACCTCAAAGACTGCTCGTTCTATCAGATTTGGTTGTCGGGGGATCAAAGTCACACTTGCTCAAGTTTCAAAAACAAATATATTTTGTCCTAAAGTAACCATTATTGGCCAGTAGCAAATTTCTTAACCCGGAATAATTTTGAATGTATAACTTGGATGAAGATGTGTACATCTTTACCGGTTACAGTCAGTTTGCAAAAACCCTGGCATGGCTCACTTTCAAGAAAGCGACTTTGCTGACAGAATCAAGAGAGAAAAATCTCAAATAAACAAATCGTGGAGATAAATTAAAACCCATTTCACGCATACTTTGTCTCTTACCAAGTCAGTGATTCTAACGTTCCGATTGCTCAAGTTCCCGGCAGAAAGTGACGTAACCAATCGTTTCCCATTATAATTAGATGTGGCGCTACGGGTGCATGCATTTGGAGAGTAAAGTCGATTTGTTCCGCTGATGGATGGATAGTTTGTGTTTGTTTTTGTCAAGGAATCTCGTCATTCCCGAAGCCAAAAAAACTCGTTGGAAGGCAAGGCAGCGTGGCAAGGGCGGCGACGACGCCAACAGCCCATCCACGCACACGCGTCGCCCGCAGTGCGGTCCGCGCCCCACGTGCCTGCAGAGCCCACCTCCCTCCCGCAAGCGGCGGCGGCGGCGGCGGCGGCGGCGGCGCCCGTCGCGCGGTGAGCTCCGTAATAAAGTGGCGCCGCGGGCGGCGGGCCGGTGGTCCTGCGGTGAAAGCGGGGGAGGGGCGGGGCAGGAGGCGGGGAATGGGCGGGGCGGGGCGGAGAGCGGCGCGGCCCACGATGGATGGGCAATATAAGGAGCCGGGAATGAATACACAAAAATATTGGGGTGCGTTGGCATCGAACTGAAGGCCACGCCACCAACGGTTTGCGAACCTTTCCCTGGACGCTCGCGCGACACCCAGAGAAGGGAGCGCAGCCATAGCGCGATGAGGAAGCCGGCGACAGGCACGGGGGAAAGAAAAATTTCATTTTCTCATCCAAGGTAACTTATAGTACTGTATAATATAAATGTGTCTCAGAATAAATATTACAAACTTCTAGGGCACGCCGAGGGGTCGAAAATGATCACCTTTTGCCCAATGGGGAATTTCATATAACGAAGTTACACATGTAAACATGTACCCCTGCTTGTCTGTTTGTTAGGCAACAACATATACACAGGTGTTCGATAAGTACGTGAAAGTCCCTTGATTGCGCCAAAACGTCACCTACCGAACTACTGACTATGAGTTGCCTAGCAATGTCACAGTATAATTCCGTTATATGAATTTTCCCTCCACATGTTCATTGGTAAAAATTGATCATTTCCGACCCTTTAACATGCCCTACATTTTGAACATTTATTTTGAGACACATTGTACCACAAAACTCAAAAGTTTTGAACATCTGTGCTCATTCTGTACTATAATATACAGAGTACTATAATATAATATAATATACATATCATTATAAGAAGTGTATTGAGATACACTTTTTATAATGATAATATCTAGGAATAGCGTGCACATAAATATACCACGATTTCCCTATCCAAGCCCGACATCAAACTGCAAACCGTCGCGTCCGTCACAGACGTTAAGCAGTTTGCCACCGAATTAAGAATCCAAATAATACGCCCCTGCCACTTCTGCCAATAGTCTAAGTGAAAATATTATAGTACGACGTAATGTTTATACTCTTGCTTTTAAACAATAGTTTTCATACATATTAGTGAGTTTAACAGTATCTCACATTTATTGTGATCTCACAATCTTCTTACATAACCGTTAGCCAGCACATTTTTCCGGGACCACTTAGACGACTCGGGTTGGTTCATCGAATTAAAAATCAAAGAGAACACCACCCTTCTCCTGTCCCCCTGCCCTCCCTCGCCATAGCTCGAGAACCGAGGCACGTGGCGCCCAGCGTGCCGAGGCGCGGCGAGTCGGGTCGCTGGCCTTAGCCTGTTGGAAGCACTCGCTGTCCTTCAGACCCCGATCCCGAGCACGTGGCACCTTTCACACGCGGCACAGCATGATGCAGTGCACTCGCTGTCACGAATTTCCACGCGGTTCTTAACCCTACAGGGACCGAGTTATCGAGTACTTGTATTTCAAGGACCATGGGCGCCCATTCAGGAAAATGGAAATGAAGCAGGGTCAGACTGACATTTTACCATTTTATATTTTATACAGGCGGCTCGTTTTTACGCGCATGGAGTCTCACCTCCGAGCTCGTGACTAGATTGCAAACAAAATATTTGGTGACCTTTTATTTAGACGCACAGCCACTTCTAAAACAATAGTTTACGACTGTTGAATCGCGAAACATCCTGTGCAATTAAACTATGCCACGGCTCAAAGGAGCACCACTGCATGTCGCTTCTCTCAGAGCTGTGCGCCAACATTCTTCGTCATTCTTCTTATCCCAAATTACGGAATTAAAACTCGGCGTTTCATCGTTGTGCGTATAAAAATAATCACCCTTTCTTCGTTGTGAAGCTTGAAACTCAGTCCAACGCATTACCACAAGGATTTGCCGATTTTACTAGTTGTTCTCTCAATTAAAGAATACCTCTACAAACTAGCTCGTTTCTCGAACGTTTGACAACAAAATTCTGGAGACATTTTCGTATCAATACAATATCAAGAAAACATTGCTGAAGAGTTTATGGGGATGAAACGGACCAACTGTATACACTTTCTCTGAATTCCAGAACATTTCTATAATTTAGGCAGACAAAAAATGAAACTGCACCTATTTTCTCGCATTATTTCTAACTTTTACAATTTTCGAAAATTTAGAGAGTTCAACGAAAATGAGACCTGCGCAATTATTAATATACATTTATTCTATCTGCGGGAAAATAATTAAAGAAGAAAATTGGAGCCATTTTTTGTAAATTAAAGAAACAATTCCATTAACTTCAAGCAGAAATTACGTGGAAATTATTCGATTTATAAAAAATTTAAATCGCCTTTGTTAAAGATCTTTTTTAGAACAGATTTTATTTAGAATAAACATTTCTGACTCAAATATTTAATGTTTACAATGCTACTTTTTTTGCAATTTTCAAAAATACAGAGTTCACCAAAAATGGGACAAGCGCCGAGATTTTGTACCGTATCTTATCAGACCGTGTCTGACAAACAGAAAAATTTAAGAAAAAATTCAGCCATTCTTGAAAAAACAACTGATTAAAATTTGCCTATTCACGCAAAATTTCGCAAAAATAACTCGTATTTTCGAAGAAATGTGCATGATCGTATATCAACATGTCTTTGAACAACAAGTTTCAAAAAACAAAAAATATCATCTCTATCTTCAAGATTGTAGTTTTAGGAAAACGCAGATAAAATGTTGAACTTTTACAATTTTCAAAAATATCAGGAATTTCAAGGAAAGTGATATTGGCGCCATTCTTTAAAGTTTCCTTTACGCTATCCGATAACAAATTTGATTAAAAACTTGGAGCCATATGTAAAAACACTTTGAAAATGTTGAGGTTTCATTTAATGTAACCCCCAAAGTCAAAATATCAGCAAAGCTTTCAAACTCAATAGAAACTCGAGTTCCTTTAAATCGATCAAGGGATATCAGTTTTGAAGAAAATCGTCTGAACGTTTTAGCCGCTAGACTATGCAGAAACAGATGGACAGATGGATGGGCGGACTGACAAACAGACTGATAGACAAAGGGATGTTTTGCATGTCAAAGGAAGTAATTTACAACACATAGGAACAAGTTTTATTTCAATTTTTCGTTACCAAGGCCCGACAATTAGTTTTCTGTCGAAAACTAACTTAGTTCCGTCGCACGATTACAATTTTTTCTCTTTACTACATACGGCGTAAGGCAAGAAAGTAAAATAGCTAACATTGTCTAGTAGCACGCTGATAACACTGGTCGACTATTTTTCTTCATAAGAAATCTGATTAGTGATTCTAGTTCGTTTACTGAATTCAGATATGTATTCAGAATTTTTCGATAAGGCACAGTTGTTTTTTTTTGGGGGGGGGGGGCTACATTTGAAAATGTGATTTAAACATTCTCTTTGGTCTGTCATAGGAACCTTTACCTTATATGTAGCGTTTTTATTCAAGTTGTATTTAAGGGAATTATACGTAATATCATGCTGAAACACCAAGAGGCAATACTGAGCAGGTTTATTCATGTTTTGACGTGCTCAAACCAGTTAACCTAGCATTGTGATATGTCAATGTTCAGGTGTCTATGAACTTGTTAGCATGAAATATCACTAGTGATATAATTCCTTTCTTGGTGTTTAGAAGTGTACTGTGTAAGCTGTGTTTTAAGAGTTTTGTTTTTTCAATCATGCCAAAAAAGTGTGTAAATCATGCAATTTCTGCTGAATTTGTAGACAATTGATTTAAAAGATTCAGAGACAAAACTTAACGCCACTTGCAAAAAAATTGTTATCAGCATTAGGCTGTCAAGATGGCTGGCATTTTGGCTGTCAAATTCGTGATTTTGAAAAGAGCGGGGCTCCACCTATATGTATAGTGTGTTAAGACTGTTGTCTTGATAGAAAAATTGTACACATCATATGCGATTTGCAACTCCTATGATTTGGAGGGAACAGAAGGATTATCTAAGTGATTGTTATTTCTGTTTGATAAACATCAAAGGATTCTCTGTATCCCTGATCAGAAAAATGTGTCACGTGTCTATTTAGTGAATCCTGAAAAATATAGTTACCTCCATTCCGTATTAAATTAGGAGGGACGAAAAATGTTATAAAAGCAATGGATAAACTTTCTGATGAATTATTGTACTTGAAATCGAAATTTCCTACAGTAAGTGATGCTAAATTGAAAGAAGAGATATTTTTATAAAAAATACGGTCATTAACGGCTGATGAACATTTTGAAGTACTGTTAAATCCACTGGTACAAGCAGCCTGGCAGTCTTTCAAAAATGTATATTACAATTACCTTGGAAACCATGAAACAGAAAACGAACTGGCATAGAGACTAATCTACATTCTTATAAAGTTATGGGATGTAACCTGTCTTCGAAAGTTGACTTCTCTGACACACATTTCCAACCGAAAAATCTTGGAGTTGTCAGAGAAGAGCATAGTAAGCTTTCTCATCAATTAATTTCTACAATGGAAAACATGTACTAAGGCAAGTGTATTTCTAATATGTTGGCTGCCTATTGTTGCACGAAGAAGAGAGTTACTCCAGGTACAGAATATTCCTGAAAATCATCATTACCTCTTTCTATTTACGGAATCAGTCGTCAGAATGTAAGTTAGGACTAGTAGTATACCATTTAAAGTTGGATAACTAGTTAGTAACTTTATTAAAAATTATAAAAGTTTAAATGAATATCAATCAAAACTCCTGCCTGATGGGGAAAACTGAAACGATATTTGAATTCAGTATGAAAAATACTACTAGAATCTGTTACTTTCATTCTTGTGAAAGAAAAAAGTTTATTTGCCCAGTGTAATTGCCCGCATGTCTTCCATTTGAACATAATTTTGTACACACGCACACGCGCATGCACTCGCGCGCGCGCACGCACACACACGCACACACACACACATATACACATACACACACACCCTACTTTTCCTCTTTCAGTATTCTCAGCTCATCCACTTTCTTTCCAAATTCATTGCAGGTCCCGTTGCCTCACAACTTAACATTGTAATGAAAATTAAAAACGTTCTTTTCATGGAGTTTGGTTCCTTTTTCAAATCATTGAGTCATCGCACATGGATAGCCAACGTATTATATTTCTGGAGTAAAAAAAAAACATCACAAATATTGTAAATATTATTTACTTACGAGACCATTGACGATTTAACTTTTTCAGAATTTCACGAATTATTTTAATTGCAATTAATGTTAATTGCATTGCCAGGAGACCTCACCCCCATAGCCCACGTAGGGCCAATACGGGTAACCGTACGATTCCCGTAAAGTGCATCAAAATGGTGTTTCACATTAAATTACCACATCTACTTTCATAAATGTGAGGTTACGTCTGGAATTTGCGGCGAAGAATAATTGGTTTTAATTATAAAAACGTACTATTCTTAGGAAATTATATGAGTAATACTGTTCTATTAAAATTAACTAAAAAGCCAAACGGATAATTTTAAGAAAAAAATAAGTAGGCTCGAAAATCGCAAAACTCAGTCATTAGCGTGTGCGTCGCAATTATAGGATCATTATTCCATATTATACATTATGTTGTCTGAAACTATATTAAGGCATTACCCTTCCAGGTAATAATTAAAAAAATATGTGTACAAATTTAATTTCCAAGAACATTTCATTGTGTCATATCGTATTGAACTATGATAATTAACTAATGTCTGAAATGTTCCTTTCACATCGTAATACAACATGCTTTAGAAAATGCTTACATCAATTTTTTTTTCTAAAATGAAAAATGTTGGAATTGAAAAAGATTAAAAGCAGAACGATTTTGAAAATTCACTTTATGGAAAGATGTCTTGGATTAAGCTTCCATACGAGATTAGTGACAATATATCGCCGGGGGAAAGCGATAGCAAATGGAAGATGCTATTATTCACCACTTCCGTTTTACTGTCAAATTCACTGTCATCGCTTTCATCTGGAGGGAAAATGGCATAGAAGAAAAATATAATTTCAACTATTTTGTCAGTAATGACATGTTGTGCGATATTCAGTTTTTAAAACAGTACACAAATTGGTGTTGTATGGGATATTCTGTATCCGGTATGTAATTCCGGTATGTAAAACGAATGTAATTCCAAACTTTCGTGGATTGCAATAGACCGAGGACATAAATTATGAAGACCCTATGAGGAACAGACACTGAAAGTTAATGAATAATCTTGTATGATAAAGTATACTAAAATTTTGCTTTCTATGATAATATCTTTCAATAATTTTATAATTTATTTCGCACGGTCCAGTGTAATGATAAGACGACATTTATTATCGTTAGAATATTGTCTGATGTGGAGAGCACAATTTATCAGGGTGTCGTGTACCCCATACACCATCTAAATCTATTGAAACAACGAAATTACATGATTTATGATTAATTAGTTCGATACCATCTACGAAATAATGAATCACGCTTCAAATACAGCCATAAATTACAAGTGACCTGCATTTACATTCGCGATGTAGGATAACTACAGGAGTAGTGTAGATGAATGCCGTAAGTTGTGTTGAGGAAAATTCCCATGGGGCCGAGAGTGAGAGTTTATTAAGAAGAGATAATAGGGTGGGGTGAGTCGCCGCTGGCCGGCGATGTTGTGGAGACGGATGAGAAAGAAGACGTGTTGTAATGTAAGGAGAAAATTATGGTTGGGAGAGAGTAAGCCCAAGTTCGTTGGGAGGGCGAAGGAGTGGCAAAGGTAACATGCAACCGAATGATATGTTATATGAGTTATACTCGATGTTTTCTGGCTTCCAACAAGCAATGGATATTTACGACACGGGCTTCTGATCATTATGTTCAATGTCAGAATACGAATACTTACGTCAGAATCTTATTCATGGATGTCCGTGGAAGTCGAATGTGTTTATCTAGTATCAGAAAATGCCGTGATCAATATACTGAATATGCCTCTTCAAGCACTATCAGTGCATAAAGAGGGATCTGTATACTCCAAACCGTGGTATCATGTCAGAACCAATGTAATTCATTCAGAATATGCAAGCCACTGACTTACTACATTCACTGAATTGTAAGAATATCCAAAACGATTAAGCATGAAATCAAATCAGAAGAAAGTGAAATAGTAGACGTTGTCAAGGAGCGGTCAGCACCGACCGACCGGTCGACCTTCTCACGACCTCTGGGGCAAGGTTCGAGAGACCGCGTTAACGCGAGACTACACCCAGTAGACAGGCGAAAGAAGCACGGCATCCTGGAGCGGCCTTTGTAGGCAGCGACGGCCGGTGACGGCGCTCGTGAGTCACACACTGTTAATATATTATAACCCGTGCCAGGACCCAACACCAGAGACAGCTGCTAATTAATGAAGCAGTACCCAGGCTGGCGATTTACTCCGGAAAGCTGCTCCGTTCGATAATCACGTGCAGAGAAGTTTACGGGCGCCCATCAGCTACCGCCGCCGTGAGCGACTCCGGCCACGTGCGGGTGGGAGAGGGGAGACGAGGCAAGAGCCGCGGGAGTGCATGCGAGAGCGCAAGGGGGGGGGGAGGCGGCGAAGATGAGCAGAACCGTGAGCAGGCGGTGGCGGTAAAAATAGTAACAATGGAAGTAGAAAGGAGGAAAAGCACCGAGGCGGACGAGCAGAGAGTGGTACCAATAGAGAAATGATGGCGTCAGGTTTGCTACGTGGCCTAGGTAGCGTGGCAGCCGGGTATGACGGTGGTAAGGGAGGCGTAGCGTCAGAGAAAGGGGCACAGGAGTAGTAGAAGCGGCAGGCAGCGAAAGAGGTATGGACTGGAAGACCACATAATAGCGGGTGCCAGGTCGCAGGAAAGGAGAATAGTAACTGGGCAATGAGGGCGGCGAGAGAGTCGAGTGCGGTGGGATTTGTGAGGCGGTGGATGTCTGGTGGAAGGCAGGAGGAAGTTGGAATGGCACAAGCGACAATAGAGGGGACACAAAAATTGTGAGAATGCAGCGAAATTAAGATTGCGAGCAGTGGTGACGGCAACGGCATCGATGTGGAAGGTGGGGATGAAGTGTCGCTGGCGCAAACCAACGATGCGACACCCACGACTCTGCCAATGAAGCACATTACGCAGGTCGTGAAACAAACTAGAAATCAGAACGCGGCGGCAGAACTCATGAATAACATAACTCACGAATAGCAAACTGCAGAACAGAAAATATTCTGCAACATTCAAAACTGATGTCAATTTTACTTGTAATCTTGACGATCTGCCAAAAGCTTGAGTACAAAAGACGAGTCTTATTTTAAACCATCTATTGTTGAATTCAACTATTTTTAGTATATTTTTCGGATAATTATAAGTAGTGTAAATATTGAATGGTATATCTCATTGACTTTCAGCCACATTGACAAGTAATGTATTGGGGAGAGGGCAATGAAAAGCTATATTTATTGACCAGGAGCAAGGAGGAAGAACAACCTATTTTCACCATTGGTCATAAGACAAGACAAAAAATCCAACCAATAACGGGGATTATAAAAATCTCAGAAAAACTTTATAATACCTATGACAAATATTAAACTACTGATAGTACCCAGCATGTATTTTCTCGCGTTATTTGTAATGATTACGTGATACTATAATAGTGCTTCAACCCGCAAAACTTTTGCCCACGCTAGGATTCGAATTCACCTACTTATATTTAGCTATCTAGGAGCACATCCACTATACGAAAGGCTCTGTCAACGAGACAGTCCGAGGATTAAAAACAAAGTTGAACAAGTGAAACTCATATTTTCAAACACATTGGCGTGACAATATTTTCATATTTCATTTTGTAGACGATTTTACATTCAGAAAAAAACTTTCTTCAATATTGCAATGGTAGGAATAAGCTTAAAAATTTATTATATTATTCCAATTTTGGGAAATTTAGAGAGTTCAAAGAAAAATGGGATCTTTGCCGTTTTTATAAGAGTACATTGTTATATTGGAGAATTACACTGGTGGTACAATAGAATGGCACAGACATTCTCGTAGTAAGTTTCTAATTTCCTTGTTTTTTCCTATATTAAAAAAAACCACATTTTTGTTATATTTGAAAAAGAAAAGAATACAGCAAAATGAACTTTATGCCATTTTTAACAGCGCAATTAGTACTACGTATTAGAAAAAATTGAAGAAAAAATTTGGAGCAATGACGTTTGAGCGTTTCTGAAAATGAATTTTGAGCTCGTTTGAACAGAAAACTGTTGAGTTGCGACATTATTTAAAGAACACGTACTCATAAATACAAGAATGTGAACAAATTGTCGCTAATGTAAATGTTATCGACGTGGGAGACAAGTCAAAAAATTACATGTTTGTGTTTTTTGAAAAACAAACAAAAGAATAGAACAATATGGCGTTTATGTCATCTTATAGAATGCATTTAGCACTATTCCTACCAATCCCTACCAAAAGAAAAAAATTGGAGCCGTTTTTGAGAAAATCTTTTCTTTCTTTTTTTTGTATTTTTTAAAATCGCAAATATTGTACGAAAACTACTAAGTTTAAAAAATATACATGACCTTAATGAAAGAACTATGGACAATAAATGTAATTTGAAGGAAAAATCTCTATTTTCAATTTTGTAGTTGCAGGTAGACGCCTAAAAAATTCGAAATTTTGCAATTTTCGAAAATTCAGAGTTAATCGTGAAAATCGGACCTATGCCATCTTTATATGTGTATTTTACTCTATTCTTACAAAACAAATTAAAGAAAAAAATTGAAGTCGTTTTTGGGAAAATTTTGAAAATGTCTGGGGGGTTTTATGTACAGTACTCCCAAATACTGAAGAAAGTTTTTCAAAATCGCAGCGCCTCGAGTCGAGCCAGACCGACCGGACCGGCAAATACCCATTTTGGAAAAAATTCTACGTATGGTTTAGGCGCTAGTGGTTTTCACGGAAGGACGGACAAACGGACGACAAACGGACGACAAACGGACGACAAACGGACGACAGACAGACACACGTTTAAAAAAAAAACACTTTTTCAGTATCATGGGACCCCAAAACGAGTACTTCTGTTGAAATCTCGAAATCAATTTTCCTTAGCATTATAGAAATTTCTCTACACTACATATATTTTCCGTATATATGAGAAATTAAAAAATTCCGTTAAATACTCCGAACGTATACGAGAAATTAAAAATGGAGCCATATTTTTTTAAAAAATGTGAACATGTCGTTGAGATTTCATGTAAAATCAAAATATTGTAATTGCTGCAACAGAGCCGTAAGCTCGGCGAGATCGATCGAGGAATATCAGTTGGGGGGGGGGGGAAATGCAATAAACGGTTTAGGCCCTACCCGTAACGGAAGAAAAGGCTGACAAAGACAGACATATAGACAGAGACAAACAGAAAGACAGTCAGGAGAACACAGTCAGTTTCAGACAGACTCAGATAGGACACAAACAGAAGAATATAAACGTATCTCCACTACTAAAAATGACAATGGAAATTCCATGTACTCGTTAAAGAAAACATTTCCTTATATGCGATTGAGCACCTATTGAACTCTACCTCCTATTGGAGAAGAAACTATGGCATTGTTCAATGGCTACCATCCTTCGTCAAAAGTTTCAAAGGAAGAATGTCGATTGGCATTATTTGTAAAATAGAGTATATGACCAATTCCTTGAACGTCTTTCAAATTCTTGACCTTCCAAAACCGGACCGTCTTTCAAAGCCTTGACAAATTGTTCTTCCCTATTTAAACATGATTGACTTGACTACTTAAAATATACTTTCATAAGTCATGTAAATCAGCATTTATGTAAATTTCATTAGAATTTTTTTCAAAGTAACTTTACAATGTACAAGGTGTAGTTCAACTAGGACAACGCTTACGAGATGAGTTGGTGAATCTTTATTTGGCCACATTATTTTAAAAAAAACATTTTTTCGGGACAATATAAACTCTTTGCACGAAACGTGCTTTGTGCTTTCAAGGAACGTTTGCCACGCAACAAAACTAGTCCACTACTTGTGTCTTCTAGACCTCGTTCAGAGCGCCACTCCGGGGCCCCGAACAAAACACCTGAGACAGTAGTAAAACGTTTAACGCGGCAAGGACTGCAGCGAACGTCGCCAAGAAAGAGCTGCGCTCTGGAGCGGGCGGGGCGGCAATGGTGCTGAGTGGGGTCGGCGGCGATGGCGGCATTGGTGGAAGCAATGGCGGCGGCAGCGGCAGCGGTGGTGGTGGCGGTGGCGGTGGCGGCGGCGGGCAAAAGATGCGCGTCCCCGAGGGCCCCGCCCGTCAGGGAGTCCCCGAAGTTCGCTGCGGAGTCGTCGTGCGTTGGGCCAGATAGCGATTCCAGCTGGAGAAAATTATTGCGCCAGCTGAACGAGATGTTCACACCCAGCACACGCACATTCACACCTAATAGTTTGCAAAGTATGTGTTTACGAAAGTGATTTCACTTCAAGTTCTCCTGAATCGGAATGTATCGTACGTTTGAATGTTTGTGTTATCAACTTTTTATTTGACTCTCAATTTCAAATTAATAGCTCCATAGCTCATTTGCTTCAACAACTCCAATAATTCAATATTTGGCAATATTTGATGATCAGGAAGAAGTAGGGCTACATTGACGCAGACTGTAAGGATTCTCTTGTTTTATAAACTGTCTCAAAAGACGGAATGACCATTAATTTCGTTCGACGACTTTATCTTCTCACAGAGGCATCAGAATCGAAAACAAACGGATAAGGCGACAGAGTTAGAATGACGTCGAGATTATGTTGTTCTTTTAAAGTCGTTTTCTCCATCTTTGTCGCATATCGACCATTGTCATTTTTATACTGTAGAGGGGAAATATGGGGAGAACACGTAAGGACAACACAAACACACACACACACACATCCATGCCCGAGGCGGGATTCGAAGCCGCAATCCTCTGGTCTAAGACCGCTACTGCACTACTGCCTTAACGATCTCGGCAATCAGATCGATCCGTGATTATGTTTAACGTCCTTACTCCACTCTCCTTTTTTCTGTGTGTTGTTGTTGTTCAAAATTGTGCACTTCGCTCAATCTGATTGGAAACAATAAGTATTCAAAGTAATGCAGACGCTGAAATTAACATATCTTCACTTACCAAGAAAATAAAGAGTTTAAAGTTAAGTCTTTTTGAAATATCGGATCACTAAATTAGAGATTACGTATCAAAATAATTGCTATTCCACCCTAATTGGCAGAACTGTTTGAGACAACATAAAACTTGTCCAACGAGAATAATAAGCAGACGACAGAGTTATAGGAGTGAAACGTGAACTTATCATCCAATTCGTGTGCAACGTCCGCACTCTATCGTACTCCGACTACCAGCTACTGCACTCTGTATTTCTACTTTTGTGTACAACATCCGAACAGCGCCTCAACAATGTGCAATGCGTTCTCTGTATCCTGTTTCCCAACTGGTTCTCTAGAACTCCTTTGAAAGGTCTCCACCATCTCTCAAACAATGAAATTAATAACGCGTGTAGGAATGACCAATGGATTCCACCAGGGGTGGGTCATTAGTGCAAAACAACAATGTACTACCGTTATATCAAAATATATCCTAATTTGTTTTCTTTGTTAGTAATATTTATTGCTTCGTATGAAAGTAGACATTTTTATAACAAAAGAAGGGCCAAAATATTCTGAATAAAGAACGCCAAGAACCTACTTTCTCGGGACAAAACGTCAATTTCTCCACAAATATTATGACCGCTAAGAATCTTACAGTGTTCTCTGATTCTAACAAACTAACAGTTTTAGAAAGATACATCCGCACGTTAACAATCAATAGTTAATAGCCAAAAATGCTTCATTGTAACATTCGCTGTTTCAATCATTATTGCTCACGTACTCCTCAATGAAGTCCCCGGGCTTTTTTCTATCTCTTCATAGTCTTCTTCCATTCCGTTAAATATCGCAGCAGCGTAGAATTCACCACACGCACTAACAACCTCTAGCAACCACCCGCGGTCCACCGCCGATCACCACCCAAGCTTGTCTCCACTTTGCCCACTTCGAACGTTGCGTGCAGCATCCCACTCCGGGCGAATATAACGTCGCTTTTTGTCTCTCCGGAGATGTCTTCACCACTTCGGAGCAGACGACCTCCGTCACTTGGCGCAGTCCTCGCCGCTCTGCTTTACGAACAATGTTCCCTTCATTTCCACCGTCCTCTTAAACGACAGTCGTCCGCCCCCTCTTCAGCCGTCCGACTGCCTCTTCAGTCAAAATACAATTCACCTTTCGTTTATCCGGCTAGTCTTTTCTCTCCTTTTGTCTGAATCTAATGACTTAATTTCTGTCCTCGAGATGTGAAAACGGCCACCTTGCGGTGAAGGGCGAAAATTTCCACTGTGCATTTGGTGACCAATCAGAAACGGTAGACAGCGTTCTCATTCTTCCCATTGGATTCTTAATTGGTTCAATACGGTGTTCAATACGGTTTGCCGTCGCTCTAAGCTGCTCGATGACAGCCGCCACGTTTCATATCATTTAATTTGATGTAAAAAGTAATAAAATGGAACATTTAATTCCGCAGAGAATAGTACTCGTCGTTGCACGTTAGACAGATTTGCGACATTGTTATTTAAATGGATATACCCAGTACTTTCTAAGCTGGATACCCTATATGGATAAATATATTCGAAGAGGTATCTTACATTAACTTCTTAGGGTGCGACATAAGTTGAACGAAAAACGAACCAGATGCGGCACACTTCAAAGAACAATAAGAACGAAATACGAACCGAAACAAAAATAATATTTTACGAATTAAAGACCGCACCAGTAACGTTTGACCAACGCATATGAATCGTGGACTGTTACAACGAAAGAGCTCGAAATAATACAAGATGCAGAATTTTTTTTAAGAAGAGTCAAAAGTTGGTTCTCGAGATTCATCAGATAAGAAACGAAGATATAAATGAGATTCGATCTAACCATCTATAAACGAATGAAATGGAATGGATCGAATTATAAAACGAATGGAAAACTAGAAAAAGGACGACTTACAAAAAAGTTGGCTGATACGTAGACTTAACAGGCTGCAAGTCTATTCTTAGTAACTTTATAGTTAAAAAAGTTATTTATATTAGAATGGCTTTTACATTATCTTCCTTATATTCTACCAACAATTTTACAGATCCATCTGACGGTATCGAACCACAATCCTAGGCTTCTTAAACTTCGAATATCATGGTTCTCCTACTAGACATCAAGAATAACAAAACGACTTAATAGAACTCACGAGGGACGCTGACAATATCGTTCCATCAATCTACTATCTCCGAACAATCAGCTAGGGAACGTGACGTTAACGTCGTCGTCGTCGTTGCCACCGCCTTTAACTCCAACCAACTCTGTCCAACAAATTTCTCTTCACCGACCACGGACCTCCGCCTTGACGTCTGTGGCAGCTAATTTTCTTGTGACTAACACCTAACGTCTTCTGTCGCTCAATGCTCAACATTTTCCCGTCATAATGAATTAAATTTTCTATCAGCCATGCACTCATCGATTGGCTCTCTCGATTGCTTCTAAAACGAATACAAAAGATATTACTTGATCTATGTCGTTTGGCGATAAAATGAGAAAACGCTCACAAGAAGAGTTCCTTTAGGGCCTTTAGATCAAAGGATTTTTGAAAGATCCAAGGGCCATGTACATTCCAAGAAATAAGACTCCCGTTTCATATTAAATAATTTCCATAAAAGATAACTTACTGTCTGTATAGGAAGCAGATCCAAAACACAGACTACTTCATTTTGACAGAAGTTCACAAATGTACAACATTTGTAACATACAAATGGTTTTATACATGGACTGATTTCATTAACAATTAACATAACAAACAGAATGTGTTAATATATACATCACGGCATACTGAACTGTAATTAGATTGAGATTCTTCCCGCAAACTGGTGCCCACTGCGCGGGTCTGTCGCTAGTCACCGTTGGTACCGCCCCGTTCTCCACCCCCTCTCCCAACCGTGTCGGCGTTCGCCGCCGCCGCCGCCCGACCCCGAAGTTCAAAGCCGGCGGCGTGCTTTCTTGCTAAACACGAGCGAAAAATCAATGGGGGCGAAGAAAAGGGGTAGGAGGGGGAGGCGGCCGAGGAAAGCGCTTAGCGCGGACACGCGGACGGCGGGGGAGGGGCGAGGGAAAGACGGAGAGTGAACGAGAGAGAGAGAGAGAGGTCGGGCAGGGTGGGACGGAGCCGGAGCAGGGTTGAGGGGTTCAGGAGATGAGGTTGACGTCGGGGGCTGGCGAGAGGGTGGGCCTCGGGCCGGGGACCCGGTGGGAGAGGTGGGCGGCGACGGGGGGGGAGGAGAAGGCGCGCCGTCGCAACGCCCGACCGCCAGCGCGCCGCATCAGAGGCGGAGCGACTGTTCTAGCCGGTCGAAAGTCACACGCGCCTCACCCAACCGCCGGGATATGAGTCTGTTTTATCCAAATGTGTTTATGCGTCTCGCGTTTAATCATCAACGCACCCTCACATGCTCAGTTCGACCCGTTCGGGTTTACAGTCTCGAGTTCAGCGGAACAAAATTCACATAAACAAGATGAACCAAACTGTTTACGTTTACGCGGACAACGTTCAGTGTGCAGACAAATACAAAGCCGTATTCTGAATAAAATCAGGAATCGTTGGGTTTCGTTTGTGAGTATTCCACCCGCAACGATGACCATCGACTTTTGTGGTTACACAGTCGAGTAAAATTGTAAGGTATCTTAAACTTTTATCAGGTGCTTAAAAATGAAAAGCTCTAATTAGTTTTCACCTTCGTGGATGACAGTAGAGCAGCGGCGCAGCGAATTCAGGTCGATTATCTATCTCGCGATCGTCTATCTCTGGCGGTGAGACTGTTATAGCCAAGATTTATTTCAACGCAATCCCTAAAAGTTTCGTTTTAAAATATTTTGTTAGAAAGGATTTTCGTTTTAAAAACGTAAAATGGGATAAGAAATGCAATGAATTAAATAAGACGTCCATAATTATACACACTATATCTCATGCAAACTGAATTATAGTGCATCTAACGCTGAACGGATGCACAGCTTCCTACTGGTTCAACGTTTACTTCTGCTCTTAATCCCTGGATAGAGAGATGGACCTAGTGCGGTGAGCAGCTACATATCGAACGTGATGTATCAGGCAAACATTAAAAGTCGCGACGTAAAATCAAGCCGTGAAGAGTTTGTTAACGCTGCAAATGGGCGTCATGTGCGGACGACACAAATCTCCTTTCTCATAAAAAGGTGCATTTTTAATTGAAGGTTTTTCTTCAATACATCAAAATTATGTGTTCTCGGTTCTAAATTACCTAGGTGGCATTTCGATCTAAGTCACTGAAAGGGGTTGACGAAAACTGCAATGCCATAAAGTGATAATTATCAAAAGTACTGTAAAATAAAGAATATCTAACCACATATATTGAAGCGACGTAGTGTTTTACGGTGGTAAGAGACGGCAGACTGAGATTCTAATGGACGCCATGTGTGAAAATTCCTTCGTGAGGACGGTATGTTGAAAAATCCAAAATAGGTATAGATTTTGGTTGAATATTTTTATACTTCTCCGTTTTGTTTAACCACGTTTTTTTCTGTCAATTGTCAATATCGACCATCTATGTTTCTTTTTCATTGATCTTAAGTCGTCCAGTGAAAAGAGGATGAACATTACGCTGCTCTTAAAGCTAAGTAGATTCGCCTGGTAATTACAAGCGATGGGAATAAATGAAACTGATATGAGTCGTCTCCATGAACTTTAATCCCAGATATGTTATTAACTGGTCTTGAACCTGAATTGATTTTACAGGCACTGTTAATATACATAATGGTCATGGTTTATTATTTTGTAATATATTTTACGATGTGTGCTCATATCATTATGAAACTGCCTCAGGGCTGTACCCAATTAGAGTTATTGGTAAACAAATCTATTTGCTCTGAAATGTACACAAAACATCTATTTGCTCTGAAACAACATGAGAGAGCAATCAGCTAGTGTTTCCAATTTTCAGAATCAAGATATCTATTGATTTAAAGATTTATTATAATTACGCGAAAAATACTAGTTTTTTTCAAAAAATTGTACATGACATTTTTTAAAGATCTGCTATTTTAGAACAGATTATATTAAGGAACAAATGTATTCGCAATAATGTTAGTTTGCAATGCTTTTTTGTTGTAATTCAGAATTTATTTCTCCCCATAGCACGTCACACACACGTCTTTGACGTAAAAATAAATAAATAGTAATTATCGAAAATGCAGAGAATTCACCGAGAATGAGACCTGGGCAATTTTTAGTGTCCTTTGCTCTATCCGAGAAATAAATTTAAAGAATAAATGGAGCCGTTTAAAAAAATGTTTAAAAATTGTCTAATTTCACGAAAACTTAAGCGGAAATTACCCATATCTTCGAAAAATTGTACCTGACCTTTTTTAAAAATCTGTCACGCCCGTATTTTCACGCACAATTACGCGAAAAGTACTCAAATTTTCGAAAAATTGTACATTAACTTATTTCATAAGCTATCTTTAAGGAACAGATTACATTAAGGGAAAAATCTCAATCTTTAATCCTTTAATTGCAAGAAGACTCCTAAAATATTTTGAAATTTTGCAATTTTCGAAATATCTCAGTTTTCAATGAACATGAGACCTGCACCATTCTCTTAAACGTCCTTCACACAATCCAACAACAAAATTTAATAAAAAATGGAGTCATTTTTTTGAAAAATTGGAAAATGTCCATGGGGTTCATGTAAAATAACTCCCAAAATTAAAATATCAGTTTCAAATTCAAGGGGCCGCGACATCAGCCAGATCAATGGGGGAATATCAATTTTGGAGAAAATCGGATAAACCGTTCAGCCGCTAGCGTTGTCCACAGACGGACAGACGTTTTGCCGTCATTCGATGTTTGGTAACAAGGACCCACAAAACATGAATTCTGAGTAAACCACGTGTTAGGGGATTTTTGTTCTCAATTTAGCAACAGGATTTATTTACTTTTTCGTTGCCAGTGCCCTGTAATAAGAGTGTTTCTTTTCAAAATTCCCCGTTTTTTCTCTCTACTCCACAGCAAGAAAGTAAAAATTATATTCAAACAATGAGCACACTGAAAGCAAGTCAAACAAACCTGTATGAAAATGTAATTCAAGTGCACGTTTTTCCATCTGTAATTTTGTCCGGCTAGAAGAGTGATTATGGTCTACATCCATCGTACCACCCCGCGCAACCGCCCGCAGACCGCTGCGCGATTTACAAGTTTCGCCCGTGGATTAATTAACACACTAATCAGGTGGCGGAGAGGATGCCGGGCACGGAGTTGAGTGGGGACGCGGATCCCAGGGGACGGGCGTGGACCAAATGGTTAAGGAGTGATGGCGGCGGCGAAGCGAGAAGAAAGATGTCGGCCAAAAAAAAGGAGACAGGTTGGCGATGCAGAGGCTAAGCACGGGAAACGATGTCTACGCGGCAGGCGTTCCGTAAGAGGACAGCAGCTGAATGGATTGATATGAAGGAAATCTATCAATTCTGGACATGGGCGGTGTCGTACGTGGCAGAGTAGGAAGGAACGAAGAAGACGGCGTGACATAATAGAAAGTTTGCTAATAGGAATGTCGTGTGTAGGCGCCGGTGAGTGAAGTGGAGTGAATTTAAGCGAGACAAGGCATGTGGTACAGAATAAAATTGAAGGAGAGGTTGAAGCGGGGGCTAGAGAATTGGAAAACAACGAAGCGGGAAAGAGCGATTCGAGGAAGTGCGGAGCAGAAATTTGTGGAGTGGAGAAAAGCAAAGCGAGAAAAATGCGGGAAGTTGAGAGGCGGAGATACATCTTAGCACTACAGTGCTAGAGAGTGCTGAAAGTTCTATAAGATCCTTTCGGTTATTTGTTCCTGTATAGCTCTACACAATGCAACCCGCAACTCTGGATTTGCATAGAACGAGCTTCGCTCAGTCAACAAGTGTAGGTTATTGACGAAAAAAACAAATAAGTCTTCCACACTTAATAAGAAGGAAACAGATACAATGAGAGACGTGTAGTAATATTATATAAAAATGCCCATCCAAATTAATGTTTTCTTGTACAAAATTGTCATTAACATTGAGTTTAAAATTATTTTTCTTTGTTGATTTATAATTATTAATGTGTTAAAATGAGAATCCGAATAGCTTACGTTTCTATACAAAATTAGTAAATCATGAATGTGTGAATGGCTTGGGGAGGGAGAAGGGCATTGAAGCGTCAGAAGCCCATACAAGACCATTTGGTGCGTCATTGCGTATTGCATCTGCAAGATTTATGTTTACAGCAAAGCTGCAAAGATATCAAAGAAAATACGAATGATGCGATGACTCACCTGACGACGGTTCGCAGTAGGGTGGAGCGCGCTTCGTTGTGGTAGGTGATGATGACGGAGGTGGGTGGGAGGTCCTTCCTCCACGCTCTTTTGCGACACCTGTGAACATAACAGAAGAAATTTCAATAAATATGTGTTTGTTCATCATTCTCTACTGATATCTAACCACTATCATTATGTTTGAACAATTAGGCTTCACGAAAAATATATCAATACAGCACAAGGCCATTAAGAATAACAAAAAATCTGTATTCTTCATCCCAGAAAAATTTCATAATAGGTATCTTTATCGACGTCACGCATACATTCGACACATGGCATCAGACGCTACCGCACAAAATTAAAACGAAATGGTACCACATATTTCATTACCTCAATCGTCTACATTTTATCGAACAAACTTTTCAGCTAATTATAATAGTCCTCTCAAACCTCAGCCAAGTGAATACCGGCCTCTCCCAAGGAACACCATTATCCCCCTAAAAAATTCCATAAAAATCCCTAAATTTGTAGACGACATGGCGCTCTTCTCCTCAGGACCCGCACTTCACAAAACACATTGAAACTATACCTCAATCTAATCAACAGCTGGACCACTAAGTTAAAAATTCAACACTCCAAAAACCGCTGTCAAAATATTTATCCTCAGACATTCTCTCATTCCCTTAACATGAAACAATAAACCAATAAACTGTCACTCCCATAACAAATCAATGGAACAGCCACCATGGACTCAACAAAGACAAAACTAAACCTGAAAAAAATACAATCCAAGTTAATCAAGTAAAAACACAATTACTTCAACAAAAACCTATCATAAATAAAATTCTGCACTACCTTACAACAAAACAAAAATAACTTACAAAACAATCTTTAAGCATTCGTTTTACAAACGAGTAACTAAAACTAACCTCAAAGAATTACAAGTTTTCCAAAACAAATACTAGAGAATTATCACCAACAGTCCTTGGTTCGTTATTAAGGACCAACTCCACAAAGAACTGAACATCAAACTCACAGCCAACCACATCAATTATCAATCCTCCAATTTCTATTTCTCCATCCCCAAAATCCCCACATTATGCACTCAATAGAGGTTCCTCTTTTACTTCCACGACCATGTATTAGATTTAAACTTAGTATGCAAGTTAGTAAGCAACAAAAACGTGTGTGTAGCCGGCCCAGTGGCCGAGATCGCTAAGGCAGTAGTGTCGTAGTGATCTCGGACCGAAGGGTCGCGGGTTTGAGTCCCGCCTCGGGCATGGTTGTATTTGTGTTCGTCCTTTCACCCCTTATCATCAATCACCATATCGTTTCATCCACATAGTTACCATACCGTTCAATAGAGGTTCGATGTATTAGATTTAAACTTAGTAAAAGTAAAACAAAAACATGTGTATAGCATATTTTTTCTGATCAATGTAATAATTAGGGAACGATATTTATTGTAATAAAAAATGCAAAATATGTACATATATGTACATTTTTCTCAAAACATGTAAGAAGAAATAGAAAATATGTAAAATAAAAATTCATTAATGTGTTGAAAATTGTTCTCTGCAAGCACATTTCGAGCGTAGAACATCGCCAATCAGTTCTGAACAAGGATTCGGAGTGGCTGAAAGTAGTTCTACGTCTATAGAAGCAATTGTACACTAGTCTTCATCACACCTAAGAATTTTATTCGAAAAATAGAATATGTTCAAAATATTTATTACAATGTTTACGAGGAGCCGATGCTAAAGTGAATAGTAGTAGCGTTTAGCCTATGAAGGATCCCGGGGGAGAGGGTTAAAGGGTCCCTCTCCCCGAAATGGAAATCGAACAACGCGAAAGACAATTTTATGAAAAAAAATATTTGCTCGTTTTTGATCGAGTAACGAATGTTTGAAATTTTATTCACAAAAATTCCCTCATCCTTGACTCCGAGAAAGCTGTAAGCGGGGAGGGGGGGATATTTTTTGATAATTCATGGTGAAGTTAGGGTGGTCATACAAGGGCAGCAGCATCACATTTGATTTGTAAGAAAGATGATTCCAACACATATTGCGAACGCGCATCTGTTCCGTTTCGACGAATAAATATATTAAATTGTAACAAAATGTATAGTAATAGGTAAAATATATAAAAATATGCAATTATATCAAAATATGTAAAAATGTGTAAAATAAAAATAGTTCTAATTCATTCAGAATCTCTTGTAAACTCTAAAAAATATTATTGAATGCAAGTATCTAATTCCTGTAAAAATATGTAATTACATGGAAATTCGTTCTTACTAATAATAAACAAGACATTTAAAAAAAAGATGCCTACAGAAGTATATTAAGGAGAAAAAAGATTAGGAGATTATCAAATCAACACAAGTTAATGCAACATTCGGGCCCCATAGTATTAGACCATTTATTTCAGAAAAAATAATTATGAAATACCACTTCTTTCACATATTAAAATAAAGCATACAATACAATTAACTGCAAGCATGAAAATAATAACACCCAGAGTAAAGAGTGAAATTATTAGCGGTGTTATCGCAGAATACAGGGAAACTTGCTTTCAAAAGTCACCCCTGTCTGGAAAATAAAAAAAATACGATTAAAATTTGCAAAATATCGCGCGAGTTTACAGTGTAGTTTTGAAAAAGAGATTATCGATTATCTCGTGAAAAAAAAACAAAATAAAAATACATTTTATATTTTTAATGCAAAAGCTTTCAAAAGAAGTAGTATCCAATTTTAGAAAGATTACTGAATAAGCCTGACTGACATTGTCATGCTTCTTTAAATAAGGCATCTTGCAACTCATCTATACAAATCCCTTTTATTCAGTTAAGAAAACTATTTGATCTAGAATTGCTACCGTGCAGTTTCGGATAGTTAAAAAGATTACTATTTGAGAAAACGTTCCAATTTCACACGGTTCTTATTTCTTCTTGTCACTGAAAATCATTCTCTAATAAGTCTGTGTTAACGAAAATAATGATTGATTTATTTATGGTCAAAGAAAAGCAGTTAAAAATTGTGTATGACGTATGGGGGGAAATACAATTTTTAACGTTGTTTTAGTAAACTTCACACTGTTCAAATGCACTTATTCTCTGCCGGTGTACCACAGAGAATTTCTCTTCAAGAACGTCAATAAATAAATATTTGTAATTCTTGTGTATTGTACTATTATTACATTATTAATATACATTCAAATTAGTACAGTATACTAGCAATTTAGAAATATAATCCTATAATAGGAAAAAAATCGATATTCTACAGAGTTTATTAATAAGTTCAATTTTTTAAGGGAATGATTATTACGTTGGTTGAAATAATCCTGCGAGTACAATAACTAACAAATTTACTCAATTTTCACTTTATTCTTCAGACGTGTGAAAACACCAGTAAACTTTGACCTCCCACCACATCCCGTACTCATTTTTTCGTAACAATGCTCGACATTCTTTCTCCTCCCATCAAAAAAACATTTATTCCCTTTTTCCAGCCGGCACGCTTAATTAAATCCCGAAATGAATTTCTTTGGTGGACTTTGGCTAAATGCAGGGATCGGAACGTCCAACAAAATGCCGAAATCCGGTGGGTCGTTGGGGCTACCGAACGAATTCCCCGTCTCCTGGCGGCTGGTCGGCCGATGCGACGCCTCCGCTCCGCCCTCCCACACAGAACGACTTTGATCCCTCTTTCCCGACGCGCACCCTCGTCGCCGGCCGATCTGGACGTGACAGCCGAAGCGGAGCGATATATTTGTTACACGTTCGGTGACAAAAGTTAATTAAAATCGTGTTTCCTTTATTACGCTGTCTAATGGGGAAAAGCATTCTATAGCGCCGCAGATTCTCCGAATGGAACACGCGGGGCGGAAATATCGTTCGCGTCGGATCTCTTGTAATATATGTCTGCGAGAGACGGACGGGCGGGGGGGGGGAGAGGATGAAAAAATAAAAAGAACGAGAGGAAACCGACAAAAGAGAGGCAGAGAAAAGGCCTTGCGGAGGAAATTTTTAAACTTTTTTTGGTGGCGAATTGCCTCTGCCGAGAGAGAGAGAGACCCGCGCTTCCTCACATGTTCGACACACGAGTGGTGTGCTCTATAGAAGAGTTGCGCGCGGCCGCCACGTACGGTCTTGGAGGGCCTTTAGTACATCTTTGTGGGAGTCGGCAGATTTATCTCGCAGCTCTACAAAGCGAGTGAATGTCTATAATTCCAGCGGTGCTCTTTCTTCAATTTATCCCGTGGAACAAGGTGGGTGAAGATGGGTTACCACGGGAAAGGTTCGTTCTTGGTTCAGCTACACTGTGCTATGAGATATGTTGAGTTGAATCTAGACAACAATAAATTTTCTGATTCGGATTTTCACCTGAACATTCTTATCATTTTCACAAATCTATATTACTAACTTCTTATACACGCGTTAAATATCCAGAAACTCGGTTAATATCCGAAAACAATGAAGCAGTTTTGATTTTGACAAAAATCCAAATATTTTATTCTATTATTCCGCCTATTCTCATACTGAACGTATCGACTGGATTGCCATACTCAGTGCATCACTGCTTACGACAGAGCTGACGTCCCGCGACACGAAGGCTCCAAGGAAGAAGCCAGCTGCAATTAAATATTTGCTATTCACGGATTGCTTTATGGAACAGCAACCTTTTTGATATTCTTGGTAGTATGTAAAGAACTTATACAGTGTATCCGTATGTGGCATACAATATGTTATTGCATTGTACAGCTATGCTATTGCATGAAGATTGGAAAATATTTAATATACAGCTGTATTATATGAAGAATTTTTATGTTACAGGTTACTAGTATATAAGTAAACTGAAAATGTAAAAAGCACTACAATTAAAAAATCTTATTTCTCACACTCAATTACTAGTTCTGAAAGAATTAAATTTGTGAATCAAACAGAAGACGATAAACAATTCTTACAATTTAAGGTCGTGATATAAAAACAAATGCGTTTTTTTCATACGATTATATTGAAGTTTTCTGTAGACGTCACATATTTTTTAAATATATTTTCTCTGCAAATTAACAAACGTGCACGGTTAAAGCTTTTTATAGTGATTTTGTTTATTACACAGGCACAAACCTTTTCGTGTAGTAATGCGTCACACTGAATTTGGTGTTCACTAAATTACAAAGCGTTGTCTGGGAGAATTATTATAAACTGACGTATTGAACTATCTATAACGTAAACCAGGTTCATTTTTCAAGCACTCAAGTTCAATGTATAATGTTGCAGTAACAGTGCATTGCCATTCGTGTCGGACCATTATAATACAAACGTAATCACAAAAAAATAATACCTCCAATAAGAAAACGAGCGTAAGTTCGAAACTTTTAAAATGAAGCGCCTTTCGTCATTTTATTTTCGCGCCGTTTTCTGGGACTATAATCAATCGAAGAGCCGTACAGCGTATCAGAGACGGTGTAAAACAACATGTGTGCATAACCACTACGTTTAAATATCATAAGAATGTTTCCTATTAGTACTACATTCAATATATGGAGTTCATTTCCACTGCAAGAGATTGTTGACTTCAATGCACGATTTGTAGAAAGATACGCATTTCTTAACCATGTTGCTTCTTCCATCCATGAGCATTATTATAAATCTGACGAAATTCTTAAGAATACTTCAGTTTCATTTTGGAGTGCAATCTAATTTATGAAGCACGCGTATTGATTCGCACTCCCCCGAAGACTCATAAAATAAAAGCGGACTCTCATAGACAAAAAGATGGGCACGCTCTGCCCTACAACGCACGTCCGCTTTTATGTCGCTTCGGTGGCAGCGTAGCTGACAGCGGCGGCAAGCAGGAGCGGGGGCGGGGCTTGCAGCTGGGTGGCGGGTGGCTCTAGGTGGAAGGTCAGAGGTTGATGGCAGCCGTCGCGTCGCCGCCGCCGCCGCCGCCGCCGCCGCCGCCCCAGCGTCGCCGCACCACTCCCGCCGCCACTGCCGCTTCGCCGCGCCCTACATCGTCGGAGTCGCGTGTTCCGGTCGCATTTGGGGTCAGCCAGGGCGAATACCGGGCCCAGCCGTACCGTATTATGCTAACCGCGAGCACAGCCGTCGCGTGCCCGCCGTCCGCTGCCCGCCTGCCGGCTACACCAATGGCGCGCGCGCCCGCCGCCGCGCCGGGGGAGAAGGCACTCGTCCGCGGCGCCGCCTCCACCGCCGTCCGCAACCCAGGCCCTGCACCTGTCATCTCCCTCTTTTCACTGAATTATTGACTGTCCGGGATTAGCCGCGTCATGGTCGATGGAGCTGACGTTTCGGTCATCTTGTTGTGGCCTTCTTCAGAGCTATACTACATAGCAGTATACTGCATAGCTATACTGCTATGCATTATAGCTCTGAAGAGGCCACAACAAGATGGCCGAAACTTCAGCTCCATCGACCATGACGCGGCTAATCCCGGACAGCCAAGAATTCAATGACTCCGGCCGCGGAAGCCTACGACTCAATATCCCTCTTTTCACGTCCACGTCAATCGCGACCTCCTGGACATCCCTACACCCACCAGCAACCCGCCTCCGCTAACGTTATCAAGCAACCGAGTCATCTCTACCATCCTCCCTTTACAACTAACTCGTTATCCCTAGCGCTTTCTATTATTTTTCCGCTACTGATGTCAATGAGAGTTCTCCACCCTCTCTCTTTCACTACACGCTTTTTCCATCTTATGCCCTCGCAACTTCTTGCTCCGCTCCTATCAAAGCCGCCCAGCCACCACCAACTCTTCAGACAATCACAACTCGTGGACCACATCCGCCTCCGCGGCCAAATGAACATCCCAACCAGTTCCTATTCTTCTCCGACCACTGACTTCTCACGCCTTCAACAATCGCTCGACATCACCTCTTCACTTCTTGAAATTCTCCCGATACTCTTTATATACTTTCTTTTCTTCACTGACCTCCTCTTTACTACACTTTTTGTATATATTCATTCCCGACGTCTCTGCAATCTCGTCTCTTTTTCTCCCAGTGTTGATCCACCTATATTTACTGCTTTTATTTTATGATCGTATTTTTGTTGCCTTATCATAACATTTCCCCTTCACTGTTTTATGGAACTCCCCTGAACGATTTACCAACGTGAATAGAGCTGTAGTTTGTAGAGAGATAGTTAAATGATTTCGAACATTACCATCTCTCTTCGAGGTAGATCTCATTAGTGAAAGGAATATGAGGAAAAATATCAAGATTAAAAGCTACTCCGGCAAACCCAATAGAGAATATGTGAAACCCGAGTATCAAACACTGGTACTCAAAGATATAGGGCGAGGTCAGGAACAAATACACCACGAAGCGATCTACAGATTCTCCTTTCTCAATCTTTCCTCTATCTTCTTATTAGGTCCTTGTTCCTGTCGGTTTCATCCTTCCAAGCTACTTTGACAAGCCCATCATTCACATATTCATTAATAGTCTTTTAGTCTCCTCTTTTGTCTTTTTTCATTCTCACCATCTCACTGACAGCCCTCTTCCCCAACATTTTAATTTCGTTTAATGTTCTACTGTGCCTCTCATCCCCTTCCGAACACCCTTTCTCTCCCCTTCACCATCGTATCTACGGACGCGTCGCTGCGTCACGTATCAAATATTCACAGTCGTCCACTAACGTAGTTACCACAATTTCCTGTATGTGATAGGGAGACAGGAAGACACAAAAATTAAATTTATGGTGGTTATGTCCACTACCCAGTTCCCTTCATCACTAGCCCCCGCTGTCCGCATCATTGGTCTATCATCCTTCCTCTGAATGCAAGCCCTTTCTTCAAAACTCTATCATGCCGGATAGTATACTCTTTTGTTTACTGCATCAGTCCTATGGCATTAGCAAACGTAACGCTCTATCCAATGCGAATCTTAATTTCTACCACAAATATCTTCTTTTGGGAAGAAAAATTATCAATATTGACGTGTTTGCATGAGTAAAAGTACGCAGAACATCACATTGCACACTGCCCACCCACATATGATCGTCGCCTCAGATACTAACCTGTTAAGAGTATCGTCGGCTTTTCCATTTGTTGAGCTGCTTGTGTTACGATTCCTGACCACAGAGGAGAACATAGTCTTGGGTGTCGCATTTGAGATATCAGTTCTAAAAACGTAAGCCCTCATGTCGTGCCAGGTTCTAACATTTTCGTTCACAAAGAATAATATTTTTAAAAAAATGACGAAACAGCTTTGAAGATCTAAACAAATATTCAGAGAAAGATAAACACGATTAACTTGGCTTCTTAAAACGAACTCCACAAAAAGGGAACCTACTTTATCAGGTGTATATATATATATATATATATATATATATATATATATATATATATATATATATATATATATATATATATATATATAATTTTCGGTGTCTGGCTTAAAAACAAACCTGTAGACCAATATTCATGGGAGATTGCTATACGGTAGGAAGGATAAAAAGTAGGAATTAGGGATGGCATTAATGACGGGGAATGATTGATGAACCGACAAATGGAAACGGTAAAGGCAGTGGACTGAACGGCAATTAAAATGGAAATACCACATGAATCCCAACCGCAATGTCGTTTTGCTCACAAATAGCAGTGCTTTCAAAGAGGTTGAACCCAGTACTGAGTGACTATCACTACACTGTCCTCTGAGTCATTGGTTGCTTCCTCACAGTCGAAATTCATCGGAATATTGAGCAATCTGTGAAAATTCCTAATAACATGTTAAGCAGTAAATCAAACTTTCCTTGATAATTTCCCTACATATATTGACTAAATTCATAGGATAAAAATTATTTAAAAAAATATGCAGAACCTGCTTCGAACTATAAAACACACTTAAAGGTAACAAATAATATCGAACATACATTTATTCCTTCTATTCAACAGAATGAGTGAAGATTTTATTTTAGTTAAATAAAGTCAGTAATCGAAAGAGTAAATACATGTTTGAAATTGTTTGATACTTTCAAGTTCGTTATTCTATTTCGAAGCCCGTGGTACATTTTTTAAATTTAAATTTAATTCTTAAGTTTCAAGTGCCTTTCCAGTGCATTCTTAAGTTTCCAATATAAATATGCTGTTCCCTCTTCACAACGCTTCTCTTTACGACAGAGATGTGCATTTTTTGTAATTTTTGAAAATTCGAAGGTTTTTGTTTTCAAAAAGTGACATATATTTTAGTTCTTTGTTCTCTATCTAATACAAAAACCTCTACATAAATAACAGTCGTTTTCGAGAAAAAATTATTAACAATTTTGTAAAATTGACATGGAATGTTGACGAACAGATTGTCTTAGTGATTAAGCTTTAATAATAAAGGTGTGTGAGAATTATTCCGTAAAGTGCATAACAAAAGAATATAAATCAGTGTTGTGTGTGTTGTGAGTGTGTATGAGTGTGTGAGAAATTCATTAATATAACAATTTATTATTCCCATCCCACTTAATAACAAAAGAGCTAAAATAGATGTTTGGATTTCGAGTATAACTCGAAAACTGTTTTTAAAACATTAAAAGTCGGTATTGGCATTCGGCAGGGATTCACATCTACTCGTATTTTCATGACCTTCTTTTATGTTTCTACTATATTGTATAAATACATTATTTGTGGAAGATTACATAAAGCTTTTAACCCTAATATCACCACTTCGCATGCCCCAATAGTGAGGGAGCTTTAGGCTACGTTCAAATATCTGGAGACAAACGGTGCCGGTTCGAGACTCGCATAAGGCACGGGTGTTTTATCACGTGATTGTGACGTGGTTGACTTCTTATACAACCCCATATCTCATCTGGAGCAACATACCATCTAGACAAAGTCATGTTTCACCGTCATTCACCTCTCAAAACCACCCTTACATTACCCTTTCATAAGATGTTATGGTAAACCATCATTGTAGTCTGACCAGGAAAGGGGAGGGCGTCAAGACGCAAGCCTCACGCGTTGGGTACGCTCGGGATTCATCATCAATTGTGCAGTCAATGTAATATCCATCATCATCATTATCATCATCATCATCATCACCATCATCATGGCTACTAGAGGTGGCAAATTCAGTTCATATCACATTTCGACCCTTGGTAGACCTGTGCCCGCTGATTTCCATTTTCAGCATCGCCTCGCCACACGCCCTGGGCTGGCTGGTCATGCGGCGCCACGCGCCGCTCGCGTGGGAGGGCCCGAGGGGCTGCGGGCGCCCGGGGGTAGGGCCGAGCAGGTGTGGGCGGAGGCATCGGCCGCACGCACGCGCGCGTGACCCAACTCGCGATGTCTCCGAGCATCAGTTCGCAGGTGATACGTCCTCGAGCGTCGGTTGAAATTGCCAGTAAACCAGTCCAATGCGGAGATGCCTTTGGGCCCAATAATAATAGTTAATATTAATAACAATTATTTATTATTATTATTGCAACAGCATATTGATAGGATGCCAGCAAAATCTTGCCTGGCAAAAAATCGGAAGAAAACAATGCCCACGTTATTAGAAAATAGAAATAATAAAAAACTTTCTGCAATAATAGTGATAATAATTTCAATAATAATAATAATAATAATAATAATAATAATAATAATAATAATAATAATAATAATAATAATAATAAAATAAGAAAAATTAATAATATAATATAAAGATCAATTAAACACATTAAATTGTTGGTGACGCATGAAAAATTACATGGATTTCTAGTTAAGGATCAAATATATTCTATGAAAAACTAATCGGTTATCACAACTCTCGAAAAAATGAATCACTTTGTGGCTTTGGAGAGGTCTGATGCTAATTAATATGCAATACATGGAAGGGATATAATGGATGAGAAAAATAAGACCAACAGTAAAGCGAATTCTATATAATACTATATAATGCACCCCAACATTGAGGGGAAAATTCAATAAAATTAAATTAAAGTAGTTTTCAAAATGTCATCCGAAACCTTTTTTTTTGCAGTATATATAATAAAAAGTGAGGTAATTTGGAAATGTGGGGGGAGAACACGGAGGTGAAAAGGCGAAGAACACAACGGAAACATGCGCTGAGTGGGAAATCAACTAGCATAAGGGGCACTTGCAGGTATGGAGCGAGTACAGAAGTAGAGAGAGGTGTTGATACATAGAGACGGGAACTGGGGTCGTCTAAGCACAGCGGGCGGGTATAAGAAGATTGAGGCTTCGAGATGGCAAAGCCAGTGTGTAGCGAGAGGGGGACGTGGAACAAGTCGCGTGCTGGCTGGAAATGAAGTGGGAAAGATTAATTAACTGATGGGTGTTTCCAGGCACGTCAACTGCTATGGACATTAGTCATATTAGATTACTGAATTTTTACAGCTGAAGGTGGCGGTGACGCCCCCGCTGAGATCCGGCGCCGACCTACGTGTCGGTATGCTGGGAATTTCTCCCCAGTCAGGTATCTTCCCAGGCAGGCACCGCCCTCTGGGGGCGAGCTCTAAGCTCCCGACTAGTCTCCAGACATACGTGATAGTGTAGTGCATGGAAGTTTGTGAGCATGAGTAAGGGAAGAGGGTAGAATAAGGAAGAGAAAGAAAAGATTAAGCGCTGTTTTTTAGGGTACTGCATGTACATTCGCTGTGTAGTGTGTGTGTATATATATATAGTGTAGTATAATATGTGTAGTGTATATATATATATATATATATATATATATATATATATATATATATATATATATATATATATGTCGGAACGAGTCAGTGATGGCTCGTTCGGAACGAGGTCAGTCGAGATGGCGGCAACAAGATGACAGGCAGAGGGGGTGTGAAGCGAAGGGCAGCGGTGGGCACGCCGGACAATGGCGGCATAACACCAATGGTGAAAGGAATCCGTTAACATCGAGGCGGTGTCGGGACGAAAGACATTGAAAGGTGGTGTTAGTTACTGAGTGATATTAGGTGAAGCGGCGAATAGTAGAAACTGAACGGGCAACCGTGGTGTGGAAAAGAGACGGAACGTGAAAGCCTGGACACGTGAGCGGCCGAGTGCGCACGAGTAAAATGAACATGGCGAAGCATCGGTGAGTGTAGTCAAGGGACTTGTAGGAGCTGAAAATTACAAAAAGAGACGACGTGTGTCGTAACAACACCAGCAGTAGTGGTGGCGCACGTAAAATCCGCGTCGTGACAAGGAATTGAAGACCACGTGTGCGACCTAATAACGGGGCGAGATATAATAGTGGAAGTGGCGACCTTTTCAATACTATGCAGAATCGCATATCGATGGAACCAGCATACTGACATCCGGAGAAGGCAAGTTCGAAGGAATCCACGGAGCAACAAAAATAGTAAGACTGATCTCAGATGAAAATTATGGTTACGTTCTAAGGCAAGCTAGTAAGTGTAGGAAGGGGAGAAGCAGGTTGTGAGAGGCATCAAATGGCAATAGGCGAGGAAGATTAATATGAGGAAAAATCAGAGTATTTTGGGAAAGCAGGTATCGTCATAGTAAACAGAACAAATAAGTGTTGCAATTTCTGAGGTAATTATAGTCTGAAGTGTGGGTTTAGAACGGAAAGAAACATCATTATTTTTATAAGCCATATGATTTACTTAATGAAGGATTATAACTGGAAATTGGAAATATTCTTGTTAGTGATCAAAAGGATTAGGCAAGTAAAGGCATTATGTGAGTGCATGAGTGACATTTTGGTCAGTATTATTAACGCTATCTTTTGAGTAATGTTCCTTGTAATAAAGTGTTAATGTTCATTTATGTATGTTTTCAATGTTTATTCAACCTCACGAGCCCATTCACGGAAAAGAGCACCTGTCCCCATATTTTAAATTTAACTTTGTTGTAAGGACCCATAAAGAGGGTTCATCACATATATACTGTGTATGCCTATAGTATTGATCGACACTACTATACAAAAGTACCTATCAGAGAAGCTGCCCGCGAGAATATTCCTCCAGACAGTGGCTGTATTCGACCTAGCTATCTGGCTAGTTTCAAAAATCCGCCAGCGTCGGGTCCTGTTCTCCAGATCCTTCCGACCGGAGTCACTGCACAGGCAGAGGCATTGCTAGCCAGTGGGAAGGAAAAGTGCGGGCGAACCGAAAGGCAGAAGCTGCGGCGCGGGTGGAGGCGCGCAGACTCAAGGAGCGAGGTGAGGTGCGGTGGGGATCGGTGAGGAGCAAGGCGCTAACAGGGAAAGCGAGCGTCCGGGAAAAGGGGGGACGATTCGTGGAGAAGGGGCGCGGCCGGACGTGGAGCAGCCCACGGCCGGTAATTACATAGCAGGTGATACGGACGGGCCTGGCGCAGATCAAAGAAGCTCAAAGCGCTCGGTTCGCCGGCGAAAAAACTAATTCTCTTATTAGAGCGTTATGGGGTGCGCGATGAAGGAAGGGTGTCATGCCTCGCGCAGACTGACAGCTTGCTGAGGGCGTCCACGCAGCGCGCGGGAAAACGCAGGGTCGGGAGCGACGGATCAAGATTCGGATATGGGAGAGACGGGGGGGGCATCGAGTAGAGAAGCAAGCGCTACTCAGGGTGGTGGAGGGGTGGAGAATGGCTCCCGGGGATGCGGAGGACAGCGAGATGGAGGGAATTGACGCGAGGAGGCGCTGGGATGGCAGAGAGACATGACGTGCGCTGGCTCGTGGCGTGGGGTGGCAAAACGACTCGGAGTCGAGCGGGCCAGTTTGAAGAACGCCGAGGGAGGCCAGTAGGCACGCATCTGTTCATTCTCAGAATGTACAATCAAGCATGAGTACATGACCGGGTAAGTAGGTTTATCCTTTATTTTATTTGAATTTTTAAATTAACTAAAAAATAATCCCTTTTACATCGAAAAGAAATGTATATAATTCTTTCAACCTTCTTTCGCAACAACACTACAGTAACGTTAGTAGTTTGCTATTAACGTACTGTAAAAACAAAGTATATTCGCCATTTTCAATTAACAGGCTTGTAGAGATTTTTCACAGCAAGAGGAACTGTCCACAAAATTTCATGTACGCCTGGGAGCGCTTTGTTTGACTAACACTCTCCCTCCAGCTGGAGGGCTGTTGTCATCATGGGACACGGCTGTGCTGTAGGCACTCCCCCCCGCTATTGTAACCGGCCATCGCACCTCACACGTCACATTATGCAACGTACTGAAAGAGGGAGGTATGGCAAGGCCAAATTCCAAAAGTATTCGCGTGTAAAACACAGAACCTCGCGTTCAATTGAGGGGGAAAACGATACAAAATTCGGCACTCAATATGTCACAATATTTCGCAACGTAATAATTAAAAGATCAGCACAGTTAATATTAAGATAATTTCATACAGTTAATATAAAGATATAAAGATTCTTCAATATTACGTAATATACTGCAATTAATTACTATTAAAATTTTCTTTTTTATTGCCACGAAGATTTTTTTTCAAATATCTGAGACATTATTGAAATTTTTCACGATTTATTGAACCACGTAAGCAATGGTTTACAAGTCCCAAAAGAATATTTTCTCTTTTCAATTAATTTTTTTTTCATAAATCAATAAAAACGAACACACGTTTCGAGGAGATGTGTAGAGGTTTAGAGATAAAAGTACTAAGAAAAATGACTTCGGTGTTTTCGTGATTTCTGTGTCTGATAGAGTAATAAAATAATGGTAATGATTAAGTAAAAAAATAACTGAATAACCATATAATAATAACCAAGTAAAAAGCATTTTCTTTCCTCTTCATATTTTCTTCAGGCAGAAAGTTCCGCATTAAAAAATGCAGTTACTTAAATTTATAGCTGTGGGAAACTTGCAGACAACGGATGCATTTAATTACAGTAAATTTTCTTTAAAAAAAACAGAGATTTTTAAAACTACATTATCTTTTATATCCCTTTTCACCCACACATAATCGTACACAGTCCCAAGTACAGAATGTGCATCAAATGATGGTGATTGAACTCTCGCCTTCAGTTTCATCTCCACCGTTGATAACTCAACATGTTAGTTTGGATAGAATACAACAGACTTCGAGCCTCCAATGTTGGTCCATAATCCATAGTGTCAAGCAATGCAAGCACGCAAAGGGGGAAACTAGATATCCTGCGAGGATTGTTTCCGACGTAAGACTGGTCGTTTTTGGGGACACATGACCGCAGGATATGGATTCGGTAAGATAAATTTATTAAACGCGATATTAAATACGGTAGTGTATGAAGTTGCTAGTCTCCAACAAAAGCTTCTGACGCCGACATGTTACAGGTTCGAAAACCGAGGGTGGCGGATTTTCGACACCGGTGAAGTAGCTGACTCGCATGATGTCTCTCACCCACAGCCTAGATAAGAATACGAGACGGCGATTGCTCTGATAGATATTTTTGTGCGGTTTTCTCTGATTAATTGAAGGCAGATGTCGAAGCAGTACTCTAATGTGCGATTTTTCCTTCAAGGTCCTGTCTTCATTCCCGTCCTTGCAGCTGGGTGATGAGCTTACTTCCATTCCCACGTGTCTTCACGCATTACTTTGCATATCCTCACCCCTTACACACACACACACACACACACACACACACACACACACTAACATGCACTACACTACCACATATTCCGGGAGACCGGTCGGGAGCTTAGAGCTTGTCCCGGCTGGGGCGGTGCTCCGCTGGTGGGAGAGTCCTGGTTAGGGGGAAACCCCACTAGCCGACAGTAGGTCGGCGCCGGATCTCGCTATCCAGCGGGGGAAGATCACCCCCATCTCCCGAGAAAAAAACATGCACTACACTAACGGGACTAATGACCAAAGCAGTTGACGCGCCCGGAAACACGAATCAATCACTCAAAAACGAATCCTGTGCACTGGTGTTGTGGCCATGAGTTGTAAACCGACGAGAGTAAACACTCACACGAACGTGAAAATTCAAAATTCTCTCATTCTGTGATACGTCAATCATCTCTCCACTGCTCTTTTTGCGGATGGTCAAAGGTGGTAATGGACTCACCCCGCCCATTTTCATTATGCATAATCTGCATGTGTAAAAAGAAGCGTGGAAAATGTTTTCTGGCCGAAGATTGCTATCGTATGCAGCGTTCCAGCAATGATTAATTTAAAAGGCAGCTTATCGGATTATTTACAGAATACTGGAATAAGACTCACAAAAGTAGGATAAAGATCCAAAAAGACACGAAAACACTTTTTTCAAAATAATAAATTATACACCTGAATAATTGAGTACCAGAGCCAATCAGAAAGAGGTGGTAAGAATGAAGGATATGCATTAACTGGTTTCAATATTTAGGTTGAGTAATAAATAAATTCCTTTTAAACTAGAAAATTACATTTTAACTATCATTAATACTCCAGATAAAATGCGTTATACTTTTACTAAAAAACATTAAACTATGGAAACATCTGTCACATTGAACAATTCATTCTAATTCTCGAATTTCAGTTCAAAAATGATTTTGATTTTCATAGCTATGAAAAACACAAAAAAATCTTCATATTCTGAAATGATTAATAGGAATATTGAATTTCATATTACTCAACTGAATAGAGTGAACTCAAATGAAATATTTTTTTAATAATTTTAATCAACAATTTCCGAGCATGCAAAGTTTGAAACATGTATAGTTTACGTGTACTCTTTATTATTACTTTCGTGGGTTCGCGATCAGCACTTTTCTACATAAAAACACAAGTTTCTTTTCCCCAGCGTTTCTGCTTTTAAGTATTCAAGTGGCAATTCCCCTCCAACGGTCTCCGCCCAGCGTCCGAATTCGCCAGCGGCGGCAGCAGCCTCCGAGCACTTCGGAGGCGCACATCAGCCCGAGGCGCCATTGGCGGCAAGGCGCGCGCGGAGCGGGGCGGGGTGGGGTGGGGCGGGCGCTGCGGGGCGGAGCTGAGTAGGTTGGGGCGGAACGGGACGGACTCCGCAAACGGGGCAGACTTCTCCAAGGAAGAGCGTCTTTTACTGGTCGCCGACCACTCGCCTCGGCGCGCGGGCCGCACCGCTCGCCACACGCTTGCTCGCTCACTCTGCCGCCCGCCTGCAAGAAAAACGTTCCACGCGTCAGCGCTGATGGCCGGGCGAGAGCGGAGGCGTGGAGGCGGGCGTGGGGACGGGCACGGAGGCGGGGGAGCGGCTGTCATCGGCCGCGTATCGCGGTGCACCACAGCGCCGCCGCCGCCGGTCGCCACCCGCCCCCGCGGCGCACTTGCGCCGAGTTTGATCCGAAATATTTGACCGCGCCGGGGACGGGCAGCGTGGGGGTGGTGGTGGCCGGGGGGCGACAGGGGGCGGGGAGGGGCGTCAGATAAAGCTGTTACAAAGTTGGCGTCAGCGGTCGTTGTTTGGGCAGCGCTTGCGCGCCTATCGCGCGCGCACGGCACGCAGCGGGCCGACCGACCGACCGGTCGGTTGGTTGGGTGGTCGGCCGCCGCCCACCGCGTGCCGGCAAACACGGGCAACGCGTGTCGGGTGCATTAACAGCGTGCGGCCGATGCTGTCGCCATCCGCGCGCCGCCCCCTCCCCGCTGTCTCTCGCTACCCGTTCTCCTCTGCCCTCCCACCCGCTCCGTGCAGCCCTCTGGCGCTCCCGGCAGGTCTGCCAGGGCGTCCCTTGTCCGTCCCGCCTCCCTCGTCAGGTCAGCTCCCATGGCGACGCCCAGCCACGCCCACTCCTCCATCACGTGGGCCGCTGCGCATCGAGATTTACTCTCCTGGTATTCTCGTTTGCGAAGCTATACCATGTTCGTTTCTTGCTCAAGAGTCTGCTTCCTTGGTTCTTAGAATTACAGCAATGCCCATTCAAACATTGCCCTCTCCGTGCTTCACAAAACAGATGAAAGTGCTAAGTAAGAAGATGAGAGCTTCATCTCCTTACTTAGTACTTACAGCAACTTCATTTGCGTAGAATGCAGTCTCAATTACCACATCTGACATGCCGTCCTCTTCTCCCACACTCCCTCCCCCGCGACCTCCAACATTTCCACTCCGAATTTCTCGTGCATTTATTTTGTCGAGATTCTTCTTTTCTGTTCTTCGAAATTCCATCCCATCCAATCGATCTTTCCACCCTATGTATGGAAATATACATCTACCGATCTACACAGCTTCCACGAGTTCCCTTACCCTTCGCTCTCAGATAACCCATCATATGCCATCATGCAGCACCCAGAGCCTCGTTCCAGCCCGACGCACCAACACACCCACCGCTTTATCAATGTGTCCCAACGTGCAGCCCCAACGATCGTCTACTCCGCTTCTAATACATCCGGTCTCAGTGGCGAATGCCAACTTAACTACCCATCACTGCCGTCCACCAAAAATCATGTTCTCATCAGTGAATCATAACAAACCTCCAGGTATTTATTTTCCATTCCATTCATTCATCCTTCGATAAATTCGTACATTCCGGTTGATATTGATGACCTTTCAACGATTATCATCATACTTACTCTTGGCTTTTATGTGGTCTTTATAGACACCATTTTATCTCACTTTCCCTTTTCTTTTTACTTCTCTTTTGTTTCGCGTAGGTCTGGGGTCGGAGCCTGCTCATTATATTCGACATGTCCGCCCCGCCTACCTCGTCTTTTGCCTTCTTGACGTCCCGCCCCGCCCAGCTTTTAATCATTTGAAATCCTACCGCGTCACCTCGCTCCAAAACATAGTACAGAACACGAACGGGATGTATTGGCTATGCCATTAGTTGGACACTTGTGTGACACAGGTGTTTTTATATTCCTGACGATTGTGTGGAAATTAAAATAATTTAACGTCCCACATTTCTTCCCAAAGCTAATCGACTATTCATCCATTAATTAGCTTTCTTTCCTACTGTCCTGCGAACAAAACCAACATACATATTTTCATAATCAGCCTGTCTCAGTTCTTCTCCTTGAAACGTGTTCCTTGGATTAGACCCACTCGGCTGTGCACTGGTATGAGCATTGGGAACTACATTTTACCTTTTGCACCACACGAAGGATGTAATGAACATACATGCCGACGGCGAGATGCGAACAGACGTACTCACAAGCGATGGCCCTACTCTAGGCTGATGTCAGACCAATTATATCGAAACTTCGGACGTAAAAGGCTTTCTTCATTTTGAGTATTAATTAATTAATTAATTCATTCATTCATTCATTATGAGTATGACCTCAGATTCAGGAATAGACACAAATGGAAAAATAAACAAGTGTATAAATATTAAACAAATAAGATAATCGCCCCTGCTATAACACCGTACGTTCTCCCACTAGCTTACAGCAATGCCCCGCAGAGCAACACATTATCACGTGCTCTCCAGGTGATTGCAGCATGGGACACTTTCTTTCTCCGTGCGTCACGGGCGTCCCCGCGTCCCACGTCCTAGCGATGTCATCAGGCGAAAAAGCGCACTTGCGCGCGTCGGCAGGAACACGAACAGAGAGGAGACGGAGACAATGACGAGACCCGGGACAGAGAAGACACACAAGCGAGGAGAGAGGGGGAGAGGAACCAGTGGAGGGGAGGGACGGAAGAGAATATTGGCAGGAGAGCAAGAGACGACAGGGAGGGAGGGGAATCAGTAGTGGAGAGCAGAAGGAGATGGAGAGAGGATCGAGGGAAGGGAAGAGGAATCGTGAGAGAGGGAGTAGATTGGAAGGAGAGGGACGAGCGGAGGGGCGGGAGAAGGGGCAGTGGTGTGGCAGCTGTGTTGGTTGACCGCGTGAGCCGGAGCGCTCCCGCGGCTCCGAGGACCTGAACGTGCGAGCTTTCCCGCTCTGGCTGAATGTGCTGTTGATCGAAAACTGGGGACTCCTTTTTAGAAGCACCAACAGTTTAACCATCTAAAACCAAACATATTCCACTTTTATTTGCGAAAATATTTAAAACCCTTTATTATAAAAATCAAGTGAAAGATGAATTACTTTTAAACAGTTTTCGTTATAAGGAAATGTGTAGATGCGTTACAAGGTAAATCAACAAAACGCAAGTGATATTTATGTTATAAGGTCTTCTCCATTCTAGAAAAGTTCGTTACCGAGAATTTTTCACTACATTATTTTAAAACTAAATTAACTTTGCTTTTTATATTTTGACAGAAAAATAATAATTTGATTCCCTTCTGGATGCATAATTTCATTTTTAATAATTATCATCCCGTTTAGTTTGTCACCGGTTTTCGAAAAATATAAAATAACTTAAAAGAGAATGCAATCAACATCTTACAATTAATATAAAATCTGCATGCCAGTTGTCACAAACATTTATCAAAAACTAACTACTTCAAACCTTTTAAATCAATCAACGAACATATTTTGTTTTTACACGCCCAAAAAAATCGAAAGATATTTTGCAAGGATGATAGTTTATAAAGCCCTTCGACGAAGATTATTAACTAATAGTCATTCGTAGCACATCAGATTGTCATCCACCAAATTCAGAGTGTATTTCATAATTTTAATGAAAGTGGAAAGCGAGAACACACATAGATTTAGGAGGAGTCATTTCACATTCAATGTTGTTTTCTATACTTCTATCAAACAATTCAGCCATTGGCTGATATGTACTCTTTCAAATAGTAATTTTTGGGGGAAAAACAGCGTTTATATTTTATCATCTTATCTCGTTTCCTTGTTTGACGTGTGTTTCATATTTCGTATTTTCACAAAATATTTTTTTCACAATGAACCTTTAGGCATTTACCGCAGACACGTAACTTCAACCTTTCACGCATTTTGTACCATCATATTTTTATTCAATTTCATTTGAAAATTCTGATGATATGAACATTTTTTAAATAACATTTCCCAATTTAATGTTACAGGGAAATGAAATCAAATAGTACACTAATACTTGAGTACAAACACAATATATATTATACGCTAGAGTTGGCGGTAAACAGTAGCAATGCTGTTCCGTAAAACAACAAAGTGTCATATGAATAATCCCGCGACTAAAGTGAATTCTACAGCCTCCGGTGACTCATTAAAGCATATTTTGGCTTCACACTCACCAACAAAAATTAACACCAATCCAATAAAGAGACAAACAATATTAAACACTGCATTCTAATAATATGATCTCATCACAGAGAACGGTAACAAATGACGCACCTGCCCCTCGCGCAAAAAGGCATTCAACTAACCGTTGCGGGCAAGAACTGCGCGCGTACAAATGTCTCTCCGCGGGCGAAAAAATGGCCGGTATTAACGGGACGAGGGGTGTTTTGTGGGCGTAACAGGCGAGGCCATCGCGACCGTTGGGCTGCAGCGTGGCGGCGGTGGCGGCGGCGGCCCAGCGTTCGTCGGCAGCCGCGGGGCGGAGGCGTGTTTGTGAAGCTCATCAACGCACGCGCCCCGCGCCGCCCGCCCCGCGCCGGTTTGACAAGAAGTCCCGGGCGGCGGACGAGCCGTGTCACTCGAACGGCGGGGCGCCTCCCGGCTGTTCCGCCGTCCCCTCCCCCTCCACGTCCCCACCCGCCCACCTCCCGGCGCGACCACAATAATTAAGCCGCGCGAGGATTCGCGAAAGTGGGTCAGTCACAGCGGGGGCGCGGGCCGCCCGCGCTCGGCATGCGGCGAATCTCGCTGGCACGCGGCCAGCGCGGCGCCGTTATCAAGGTGCGGATGGATGGCGCTGTCGCGGCCGCGTCGTCCCTCGCCTGGGCCTTATTGTTTGGAATGTGGTCAATAAGAGCTTTCAGTCCTAAACAATCACTGCGGATCGCACGAATCGCACGCTTGCCTTCCTTTCCCAGCGACGACGCTCTAATAACGGTTCATTAACGGGGTGTTAGGGTTGGCTTTGTGAGCTTCATCTCATCTTAGCATCTTTCATTTCATCGATTCGTAATAAAACAGTTCATTTTACAATAAAACGTTACGTAAATGAATCAAGCAAATTTACTTTCTTAAGCAATATTTTTAATTGATAATATTGTGAAGGGTGCAACAAAAGTGAAACGACAGGCTCGGGAAACGGGAGGATTCCGAAAAAATCTGCTATAAAATCGTTGTGTCCAATCCAAATTCTACGTGCGGTGACCAAGATTTGAACTGTAATGTTCAGGGATGAGAATTAAGCGCGCTAACCGCAACCCTATAGGTCGCACCGCATTTGCAGACTACAAAAAACTGGTCTGTAGCAACTTTTTTGAAGACTTTTAAAGCAACAATAGCAATTTTGGCACCCTGAATCAGTGAAATGGAACGTAGATCTAATTTCAGTATGACATTGTGAAGATGCTCATTAAAAACAATGGAAAATATAAGACCGCTGCACAAAGTAGAATCTGGAATCCTCGTTTTAGACAAGAAGCATTATAGAACCCCTTAACAAAATTTAAGAAGTCAGGTTAGTGAAATGAAGTGCCCAATCTCAATACAGTGAGTTAATCGGGCTAATTATCATACAAAACTGCATCTTACATTCTCGAACGATATCTTATTGTAGTAAACACTACTGATTCCTTTTAATTCTCATTTGACAAACTGCTGCAAACACAGAATTGCAATGACAAATACATAGTATATGACCGTGGATACGTTAATATTCTATTTCGATAAAGAATGTGTAACCACGAAAACTGACAATTCGTAGTACATCCCTATCAGCGCCTAGAGAATATAAAGTCAGAAAATTTAACTCATAACCACAAAAATATTTACTCACTAACTTTAAATATACAAAAACAAACGGAATACTTCTCAAATCACACTGGGGAGAAGACTAGATAAACACGTGCTCGACAAGAAAATAGTAAAGAATAACTGATAACAGTAATTCAACAATGGTGTACAGATAGTGAACGATTATGTTGATAAAATCAGTTTGAAATATACCGTGTCCATGTTGTTGACAAGGTTATCTTTTTCTGGAAAGTACAACCTTCGAACACATGGCGAGCATATTCCAATGCCTCGCAGACTAAAAAATTGCAAAAGTAGTTGATTTTCTGACGGGTTGAACAGCTCCATTATGAACGACCGTCCAAAACATTTGCCAGACCACCCACACACGTACAATCGTGAGCATCCACAAATACTTATTACTCATCACTTTCACAACTCACAAAAACTACACACACATGTACCACATATCTACGAGCGAAAAATTCACTCTAACATACGTATGTTTCTCTCAAATTCTGCATATAATTATTTCTCTCTCTCTCTCTCTCTCTCTCTCTCTCTCTCTCTCTCTCACACACACACACACACACACACACACATACACACACATACACACACACACATACACACACATACACACACACATACACACACATACACACACATACACACACACACACCTTCCTCCAATATACTCATCTGCGCAGAGGGCTGACACCCACACAAAGCAGTTGGGACACCTCATCTCGCCCCGTCATCTTTCTCTGAACATAGCTTTTTCCTCGACGTAATATTTCTCTGACAACAGTGAAGGAGCCGGCTGATTATCAATCCTAATGCGGCAAGAGAAGTCGCCACGTATATCTCCAGTTTCTTTTCTCGGTCTTGACGTGACATAAGAATCTGAGCTCGACTTAGAAGCTCAGAAAAGTTTTTAGTTTCACTTGTCATAATAATGTGAATTGCAATTTATATTCATAATTTCTATGAAATAAGAGTTTCTCAGAAAAGTTCAAAAGCTTTAAGTTTGCCACAAAGGCACGAAACCAGGATCTCCATTACAGGACGTAGGAAAGTCATTAATATAATCGATTACACCCGCAATCAAAAGCACAATTTCCAACTCGCAAAAATTCATAAAACCTCGAAAAAGGTAATTACAAAATAATGACAAAACACTAATGAAGTTTATTTTCATTATAAAAAAGAAAGATCTGGAACTTCATTATCAAGTTTACTTTTGAGTTGGAATACGAATCTCTCTTAATGAACCACAAAAATTGTCTGCAATAGACGATGCACGAACGTGCAACAGTAACACTACACATTTGTAAATGTAATTCCACATTTTAATACGGATGCGTTTAAGTGATTCTGAAATTGTCAACTCGGCGATTAGGGTAGATCAATAATGGCGTACATTGCAAGCGGCGTATGGATTTATTAAGGATTGTCGGTTGCACGGGGATTTCTATTTAATACAAATGCACAGCTACTGCAACTATTGCAAGCTGCACAAATACAATTATCTGAAAGATTCATCACAACTGGAGATGCGGAAGGAAGTTCCTCGCGTATTTGACGGCCTATAAGTTTGGGGTGTCAAATGTCAATTTTTAATACCGAAACCGAATTTTCGCAAAATGTCTTAAGGCGAAATGTTAGTAAGAAAACACTTTTCAAAAATAATGTAAAAGAAATGATAATTTGAAATAGTGAAAACAATATAGACTGCTCTATCATGTCATAGACATTTTTTCAAAATGCGATAGTTTCTGAGTTGTTGAGAAATATGTGGTAAACACTTTTAAAAAAGAAAATTAATTCAGAATAACCTCAAAATTGAGAATGAAGAGGAAATTGTACGTCTGTTACAGCACTTAAATCCAGTAGTTCGAACGACTAATACTTATTAACAGTAAAAAAACATATTTTACGTCACCACATTACTTTGCCGCACTACTTTAACAACGTTGTCGCCAAGCATCTGTGGCCTCTTTTACGTGTCTGTGGAAAGACAGAAACTTCGTGACGATGGGACCTAAAACGTGTATTTCCGAAGAAATGTCAACAGATTCTCAGTGTTTTACAATATATTCTCTATACTTTTCATGCGAGAGGGGAAAAAAAAACAAAGAGACAGTAAGAGTCAGAGAGAGAGAGACAGACAGAGAAAATAGAGAGAAAATCAGAGAGACAAAGTCAAAGAAGGAATCAAAGAGAGAGAAGGGAGAGAGAATAAGAATAAGAGAGAGAGAGAAAATCACACAGATAAAGTCAAAGAAGGAATTGCAAAAATATCAAAACTCTTCCCTCTAATCAATGCATATTCTTCATTGAAAGTCGAATGCCGATTGCTACTATTTAAGTCCTTAATTCTACCAACCATGACTTAAGCATGTCCAGTCTGGGGATGTGCAGCGACTAGCAATCTCCAAAAATTAACAGCCATTCAGAATGTATTTTTAAGAAGAACTCTAAATGCCCCCTGGTTCATTCCGAACACCCAGATTCGCAGAGAATTGAAAGTGCCTTCATTAAGCGATCACATAACTCAAATAGCCCAAAATTTTTACCAAAACCTTCACACTTCCCCATGCTCCTTAATCTTCAGCCTAGGTCGCAATGCTGCATACTCACGTATTAAATCCAGGTATCCCAAAGACCGATTCAAACCACCGTAATCCCCCATAACTGTCAATAGATCATACTGAAACAGTCTTCAACCTCGCTTCATTTACCTTAGCCCAATGTTTACGTTATTCCGAGTAATAAAAACCACTGCTTATGGATGGCCATTCCCAAAAAGTTAAAAACTGTGTATTTCAAAATTTAACCTCCTCGAAAGACAAGTTTGTCGAACGAGAAGAAAGAAATAAAAAAAAGAAGGAATTAAAGAGAGAGAGAGAGAGAGAGAGAGAGAGAGAGAGAGAGAGAGAGCAAAATGCAAGGATCCACGGTTGTTGCTTTTGCGCGCGGCCTCGGAGGCGGAGGCGGAGGCGGCTCCGCGCCACTGACCTCCACCGCAGCGGGCGGTGGCCCAGGCAGCAGTGGGGCAGAAGCACAGCGGTTGGCTCGTGAATGGGAGAGAACGACAACTCGGGTGGCTATTGCCATTTTAAAAGACACATCCGTCACTACTCATACAAGTGACTGCGCACTGAAAGCTCAGCCGGGTTCATCCTGATTTTGTAAAAGCTTCAAATAGTTTAAACGACTTGGCGTTCGTCTTCCGCAATTTGCGTATTTTCACACATGGGATAATTTTTGTAAAAAAAAGGTTAGCAATGATTTTTCATACGATGTTTATAGCAGAAGTTAATTACAACATGTGCACGATAAAAATGGTATGCTCTTCTGAGATCTGCAGAACAGAATACAATGCTCCGCGCTAAACGACTATCTATGAGTCACCTACAACGAATCTCGGTCAATTGCCGTTTTGAACTGAGACAGCCGAATCGGCAGAGGGGGGGAGAGTTCAGTGGCAGCTAAGCCGTCAACTCCACAGCCGCAATCATTTTTTACGCGGGATTCCCAATCCCACAATTTTATTCTCATCTCTACTTTAGCACTTTCTTAAACAGGTTGCTAGGTACATTGTCATATGACAGGACAGGTATGTTCTTGTTTGATAGAGAGAGAGAACTCAAATTCAACAAACGTATTTGTTGCAAACATAACTATGTGTTCAACAATTCAACAAACTTACTGTAAACAGCAAGAAAGATGTAGCTTTGGCTATGAAAATGACAGTGCGGCGAGCGCAATTCCACTATGCCACGGTAGATACTTTGTAACACCTGCCACGGAAAATAACGAACACTTTTCGTTCCTTGGTTTGCTTCTTCAGAGCTGCTCACCAGAAAGACCTCAGATTACACAATCCCTTCTCCAGTACGATACTGTTCTCGAAGGCGGTTTCTGTGAGGCTTCTAGTAAAGACATGCGAAATCTCCATTCGCAGAGCCACCGCATGCGGCTCAATGACTTCCGGTTCCCGACCTCTGTGGAAACATGACTGCGGAGGGCGACGGGGCTCCTGACATTATACCCCTTCAACCGCTGGGGGCCGGATTGGATCCCCAGTCAATTCAGGTCAATTTGTGGTGGGCGAAGCGAGCGCTCAACAGGTTTTCTCGGGGTCATTTCCCCTGCTTCTTATTCGATCATTGCGCCATCATCATTCACATCATCATTAAACTCTCGATACCATCTGGTCATTTGCGAAATAGATGATCACTCATGGGCCTCACTGACTTCCGCAGTTGACGAGAGCTTCCATACCCAAATAAATACAGGCACTACAAATAAATGAATAAATAAATATCCAGGGCGCGCTCGGGGCAAGGCCACGCACCTTTGGGCCGTGACCTGCCCGGAGCAGCGGTCACTAGCCGCGTGCGTGGCGAGAACGCACGACACGGCGCACGGGAGGGATCGCGTGGAATGCGCCAAGCATGTAAAGAACGCGTTGACGTTTGGTGGCCCCAGAGCCGACTTACGGAGCAAGTGCCCCTAAATCTCGTAAAATATTGGACACTCGTTAATACCGATTTTCAACTTACCAAATTGGTACATCTATTTGCAATTTCAAATGTTATTAAGAGTAATCCATCACATTTTACACACCTCCGTCACTTTATGAATAGCCTGGTACAAAACGTAACGATGTGTCAGTAAATAATTTTAGAGAAGTTAAATTGAAATATATTTACATATTATTTTAATTAGTGATTTAAGCGATTCAAAAGTCTCTGGAGTACATATTTTATTATATTTTTAAAATTTTATGTTCTTTTATTGATTACTCTTTGTTTTGTTAATTCATTGATCCCTTAAGACTTATAGATTACCTATGATCTTCCAAAATGGTAGAGAGTGATATAAATTACAAACGAGTGATAAATAGACAAAACCAAAGACGACTGCTCGGCAGTAAAAATTCATCGGTTGTATACATCTTCCAAGATTTTCAATATATATATATATATGATTCGCCACTTATAAAGGCAATTCCGACTTATTCTATGCCTGCGGAAGCACTGGGCTATTCTTGGCCACAAATAAAACTAAAACAGGGCATGGGATAAATAATAGGAACAAATCGAAATGAAGTATATTTGCATTCCGTTCCCGAAGGCTGAAGACAAAGCCAATCGGATCGTCATTGCGAAGTGGGTGTCGAACTCCATATTTATTTAGATCATTAAATTTCCTTTGCATTCGCTCTTTTAGAAAGTCCAAACGATGCGAAGGATTCATGTCCCATGTCGTAGATTAGTTTTTCCTCAAACCTACAAAACATACATAAGAAAGAGACAGAGCTATTAGTATACTCAGAGCAACTGAAAACTGAAGCACTAATTTAGACCAAGATGTGTACTATATATCCGTCTTGCCATTTTATGTTCGACAATACCCGTGACGGTTCATTTAAAATCACGGAGAAGTGCCGACGCGTTCCATAATTATATTAATAAATATTAATAAGACGAATGAAAGTATTTTGAGTCCTAAAAGTAGCCACTTATTCCATACATGCTACACAACAAATTCTACAATATGAATACATTATATTATTCGATATAATGAAAAACATCCATAATTGTTTTAACATTCAGATTCTCATAAAATACAACGTAATGGAGATGTGTTTCAAAAAGTTAATGAGTGATCAAATTATTAAGTGTTTTCTTTGTGATTAACGTAATGTTTATATGGAAAATTATCTGAGGAAAAACTAATTTGTCTTATTAATTAGCTCCACGTACTATGTTATGCAAAATGTTTTATTACTTTGGAACAAGAACACGAATGTACGTATACCGCCCCGGCGCTTTAGCGCGACGCAACTGTTGCCGTTGTTAGATTTCAGATACGCCGGTCTCTCTTCAGTCCTACACTTTGCTTGGTCGGGTTACACGTTTATTACCGTATGTTTATTTACGTTTTCCTTTTTTCCTATTTTCAGTGCTCATCTTTCCTTCAGATCTGATTTCATCGCGTTAATGAAATCGAAATTAATGGAACTACGTTTTCATATTAACTCTTGTGTTTCATATCTTTAATCTTTTGAAGATATACTACGTTATTTGAAGTAATTATTATAGAGATATAATTTCACAAGAGTACCAACGTTTTGACAAAGGAAAACTTCAAACCAGATTCCAAATATTCCGTACAACGCAATCGCTAGGAAAATCGAGCGCGTTTATTACTGATAAGTTTGTTTCAACACCACGCGCGTGTACGCCCGTGACCTGCCACGTACGTTGCCCCAGGCATGCTATTGCCTTAGGCATTACTGTCGTCATTGATCTAGATTCCCAGTCACGTCTGATGGTCCGAACGACGTCACATTAAAGGAATATTTCAATTCGAAGGGAAGAGTTCTCACGAGCGACAGTAAAGAATCAGAAGCGCTTAGGCAATAGCGAATTGAGACGTAAACTTGTTATTTTATGTTAAAGTAACTTTATCGCCCCATCATCACGATGCAAAATGCAATAAGGAAGATACATCAGGGACATAAATTCACGACAAAAAATTAGAAACCGAATTACTGAGTTTATGCTCCATAAAACTTCTTCATTTATATTAATAAATAAAATTCCAAACTGACTAAAACGGAGTGACATCACAAAACCCATTAATCGTGGATTGTCAGATCAACTCTCCTTCGCTGAAATTAATAGTTAAAAATGAAAGTGCCGCTGAAGGGAATATTTAAAAATTCTTCACTTTAAAGCAATTAAAGAAACAGTGCTTCACTATATACTGCTGGTTCACATTATGATGACATTTACTGCCAAACGGAAGATATTAGACATTTACGTTATCCTTTTCGTAGTTCCATGGAAAGAAAAGAAACAAAAGAGATAACTATTCTGATACTCTGAACGCACCTTCACGGTTATGCCAATCGCGGAGTCTACATATTTGACGATCTTACTTGTCAACATAAAGTTGTAAAGGAATTGATGATAGTTAAACCATATTCTCAACCAGTCTGAATAAAAACATATTACCAAAGGAATATTGCTTTCAACGAATGGAAACAAATGTATTTCAAAATGTCAACAAATGTGTTGAAAAGATGTGACAAAAATCAGTAATACTGACTTGTGCAGCATCAATGAAACAGAAACATCGTTGCCACATTAACCAGCAGAAAACGAACAATTATAACTGTGCGACAATCGTTGAGATAATTATTTCCGAAAATCGTTAAGGTTCATTAAATCGTAGCAAACATATCAATTATTAACTTTTTATACCAAAACTGTGCGTAAATAACTGAAAAGGAACCATCAACACAACAACAATGATTAAATGTGTCTTTCTTCCTTCGTATTATTATGAATGTGCGGTAAATATTATCTCATGAATGTAAGTAAATACGAAAAATTATTAGCTTATTCAAAGGGAAAAAATACGACAAAAATGTTGTGGGGATATTCAAAGAGAATTGGATTACACACTTAAAATAATTCGCGAAGAAAATAATTTTCGCCACATATATGCGTTCTTCAGACTAATAGTGTGGTAATTTAAGCGACCTGTCAAGCAACTATACTTCGCTGAGATACCAATTTCCTCTCAAATATCCACTCTGGTCTGAAACTTTTATTCCAAGCATTTCGCTTCAGAATTCTTCAATAGACACAACACGGAGACCAATACTGGCAAGCCTCCAAGCCAGAAGAAACTAATAAAACGGCCGTTTTAGTAAGGAGTGTCCTATTTGTATTAACGTCACTTTACGATTTATTTGTTATCATAATACGACAATTTTCGCTAAAAACACAAAGGCAATTAATAAAAGTGATTGATAAAAGATTACCGCCAGTAAAATATTTATTTCTACCGTAATATTAACCCCACCACTATACGACACATTTATCACACGAATACTCTCAATATTTTTTTTCTTTTTTCTGATTCCATCAGTTTAAGAGTATAATGTAACAGAGTGCACCTGATCCTTGAACGACTTCTTTTCAACAAATACATAAACATTTAGCACCCTCGTTTACTTGAAATTTTACACTCTTAATTTACGAACAATTAGGAAGTGTAAAGAGAAGCATGATAGAACATGTCTCTTTCTTTACACGCCGTAAAAAGTAGCACTTCATTTTATCGTTCCCAACCTGCGTCAACAAACTCAACAAATGCACAAACATCGTTTAGATTTTTAAGAGGCGTTAATATTTTCTTTAAAAATTAAATGCATATTTTCCTGTCAGACAGGACTACATATCCTCACACATTTATTTACTTTTCTACGCGGTACGAGCGCGAAGGTGAGGTTTAAACACGCCTGAACATTTTTTCCCGTCCACTCTTATCATCAAACAACAGGGTTACAAATTTCATCCGAATCCATTTCCCAGTTTAGTGAATGCGGACAGGCACGATCTCCGCGTGACCCATTCTTTTTTATTGTACCACAACAAAAACGTTTAATAACCGACCTACCCCGGGGAGAAGGGAGGGTAAACAGATTTTGCTACGTATGCATTCGAGATAATGACGCGCTCCCGATTTTAGTTGGAAACGAAACGCGGTCGGCAGCGCTCCCGTAGGCTAGAAAAGCAGATGAGTAAACTGCGTCGACACCCCGATGGAAAAGAATGCAGGGGACAGAGCGACTCTGAAAGACCAATTTTCCTGTTCAAACAAGGACCAGGAAGCCCGAACCTTCGCTGTGAAGCACGTTACGGAAAAGGCCCACGCGCAATCAACCGGTATGCCACTCTCCAGTAACGCATCGTTTGGATGAGAGTGTGACGCCCCTAAAGCTCATAACGCATCAAGGGGCGTTACGAGCTATTATCTCAAAAACACTCTCGCATAAATGGAAACATCTGTGCACCGAATAAAAATATCGACTTTCTCCAGGAAAAAGCAAACAAACAACAATATCGCCTCGTGCGCGAATGCAAGAGCATCTCGACTCTCTCAAAGTAAGAGATATAATATTTAAATTAAGGAGCATCAAAGGTCAAAAGGGAAAACGAACGCCGCTGGACGACTGCACCTTCTGCTAACGAATTTAGTAGACTCCGCGAGGAGCGGCAAAGCGCACTTCGGGGAAGGCGAGGAAAACTTGACGCAGGTAGAGGCAAAGGCGGCGTCACGATGTTAAAGACGCGATCGGGAAGAGGAACCAAGGTGGAGGTGGCAGCAGGTCACTGGGAATTACGAGAACGGTAAACCGCGTTGCGTGCCACGTCATAAATAGCATCTGTGAATTCAACTACTTATAAAATTCGAGAGGACTTTTCTTTCCGGCGCTAATTCACTTAGACATATCTCACGCATTTCTTCATATTTCTTAAACCGGTTGTCATATAAGAGATGTACAGAATTTGATAATTTTCTATGAAGAATACGGGGAACAAAATGTATCATGTAACGACCAAATGTGTTATTATGTCGTGTAAGGGGATGGAATAACGGATTTAAAGCTCCAAGTCAAGGGCCAAACATTATTTCTAACATCCATTGGCAGACGAAGGGCGCAATTTAAAGAACTGAGGCCCCGCATTGTTTTGGGGGTTGAGTATGAGTTATTGGGCGAAAGACGCGGAGTTAGATGAGTAAGGTGTCGGAAATGTATGTATGGTTGAAGGTCATGTATAAACTTTCGGAAATGGGAGAAAACAACTTCAGAGCATCAGAGTAAATGGATTTGACGGGCGCGGATCCGAGTGAATCGGAAATTGAACGTCCGGGTTCGAGTGGCGAGCGTCGAGGATGCAACCTCCGGGGTCAGATGCAGGTCGTCGGGTGTCTTACGTCATGAAGAGCGTCTGGGCCGCGCTGGCATTGTCGGCACCAACTGGTCAGGCAGCCGCGACCGGTCGGTCAGTGGGGCGTGGCACTCGGCGGGGGGCGGCGGGCGGGAGGCTAGGGGCTGTGGGCGGGGGGGGGGGGCGAAGGGCACTTCGAGGTCGGATCCGGCGCGGTGGCGGCGTCCGCAGCCCACATTCCGCGCACGTCGCGAAGCGCGTTCACCACCGCATACAGCTGGAGAAAGCCAGGCGGTGTCGTCACTACGCGGATGCGATCCCGGCACACGAGCCCATGCCTTCCCCTTCGTTCCCTCCGCCACCGCCACCTTCCCGACTCCGCCTCACCTCCTCTGCCGCCGCCCCGCTGCCAGATGAGTCGAGTGGCGGACAAGTCTCCTGGCGGGCGATCGGCGAGGCGCCGCACCCAGGAAGTATGAATTCAGAGCCCGCGCCACGCGGCCGGGCGGGCGGCGGCAGAGGCCCGCATGGGGTCCGCTCTATATTCCGCGCACGCCGTGCGCCAGCCGTCGCGATGGCGGCGGCGGCGGCGACTAGATTGGGGCCGCGAAGGAGCGACAGGCAGCAGTAGTGACGGCGGGAGCTGGGCAGGGGCGGCAGCGGCGGTGGCGGCGGGTCTGACAAGAATGACGCCCAGTGCTTCTTAACCAGAGTTCCATGGAACACGCGTGTTCTAGGAACAAGTAAGAAGTTTTGCAAAGACGAACAATTTTTAAGAGGAATATATACAAAATATAATTTGTCATGGTAAGAAATGTTACTGAAGAAACAATATGAAGAGAAAAACACAGTAGTTCATCCAATTCGTATTATAAACAGAAAATACAAGGGACTTCTAGTCCCGGTCCACGTTATTGAAAAAAGAACCCATCGCCAACTTCTGTCAGCGTCTTCCCCTCGCAAATACCCAAACGAAAAGGCCGTTGTCATCGAGGAGTGTCTTTGAGTACGTCATGGAGGAATCCAAAGACTCTAAAAACCACATACATTCTTACGTATTAACTCTGAAGATCAGGGCAGACCTTCCATTACTGATAAACATGTCCATAAACCATGTCCGTGTAATTTGGGAATGTACGTGAGATTAAACAGACCATTCAATTAGACTTTATCAGACGACGAAAAATACGGTTATTTGAGCGTAAGCGTTTAATTGGATTTTGTAGGACGTTTTGAAAGAACGCAAAGGATTTGTGTTGAAGTACGTACCTACATCGTTACTCGCAATCTTGTTTTCGTTCGCGTGGATGAAGCAAATTCCCCACTATGCGGAGGCGGCGCGTCCTGAACGACGTCGGTGACGGACCTCGCGGCGGGGGCAGAGGATCAGCGACCGTGACGCGGATGAAGGAGGAGGAGGAGGAGGAGGAGGAGCGGGCGATGCCGAGGAGGGGGAGGGCCGAGCGCGGAAACAGCGGGACGCCGTCCGTCGCCGATCGCAGAGAGATCTCGGAGAAAGCCTGGAGGACGCTCCAGTTCGCAGCGGCGAGGTGGGCTGGGCTGGGCTCGGCCGGGCCGGGCCGGGCCGCGCAGGGGAGGGCAGGGCGGGGTGCGAACCCGGGACACGGACGCGGAAGGCTACTAGCGAGCGAGAGGCGGTGCCGCGGTGGCCCCCGCCCCCACTCCCTTTTCCCCGCCCCATTATTCTCCGCTCCCCGCTCCAGAGAGAGCGAGATAGCGGATAGCGGAAGCCGCTTCACAAAGTAATGGAGATTGATAGGGAACAGGATAGAAGAGAAAGGAGAGTAAGATATGAATATCTGTAGATTGGATAATTTGCAACATCGAAAGAAAGAGCAACCTACTGACTGGCACGAACAGTCAGGCACCAACAAGCCCAGATAGACAGGCAAAATACTAGAAGATTAGAGAAAACAATGTGAAAGTTCGAGACGCGAAGGATTAGCTTTTCGAAGCAAAAATAAATGGAAATAAAAAGATTCAAAGACTAAGGTCGGGTCGATTGACAGTCAGAGCCAGACCTAGAAAGAGGCAAGTTATGAAAGAAGATGAAAAATGAAGACGTGGATCAATGCATGGAGAATGGAAAGGACGAGCCGTTCCATGATTGAATTATTAAACCAGGAAAATAAAAATTAATTCAAAGTAAAAAAAGTCCGTAGGTTATCATAAAGGTTTGAAGGGGAAAATGGACACAAAATCTAAGACTGGTAAGGAACATAAGACCAACAGATTTAAGGGTAAAAATATCACAATAAAAATGAGAAAGCACAAAGAAAATCCAAAGTTACAGAAAACGAGAAAAAGTATGGTGACTACTCAAAAAGAAAAATAAGAGATAGGATATACGACAGAACGCAAAGAGAATAAGGGAAACATGGTGGAAAATGAATGCACTCAGGAAGAGAAATTTGGTCTAGTCAACGGTGCTCTGAGTAAGGCACTTGGGTTATTTCATTAGAGACGAGATACAATCCTCTTAAGTTCTTTCCTCTCTTTCGCGTTGCCTCCCCTCAGACTACCACGGAATCCGCTCAACCCTCTGGCATTTTCTTCATCCCTCTGAAATTTAGTAACCACCCTTGTTTTTTGATATTTGACCCACATGTGAATGAAACACTTCATTAATTCTTACGGCACATTGTATTCGACATTCAGTAAGAAATGTAAATACATTTATTATTATGGTTCTCAAAATCAGACGTTATTAAATTAATGAAGTCAGACATTTTGAAATACTGGACGAAACAGAATTATAATTACGTGCCTTTCCACAGAAAATATTTACAATTACTCACATTGAAGATGTTACAAAGAATTGTTAAAACTAAAAAAGTATTAAATTATTTTAATATTAAAATATACATATTTATACTCCTAGTTTCATCATAATTTTAATATATTAGCAATAAATCTACACCTTAATGATTCAATTGATTGATTGGTTGAGTTTAAGGGCGCTTCAACGGCTAAGGTCATTTGCGCCCGTGTCAAATTATTTTAAGACCAGTGCATAATATTGCAGTTCCAAGCTAACAAAGAATAATGATTCAAGATATATAATGTTTTAATTCATTACATTCCTCAACAAGAATAATAGCACTGTAAATGATTTCATCTACAGTCTTTTTTAAATATTAGTAGTTTTCGCGCAAAGTATAGTCAAGAAGAGTTTCCCAAAAACCTAAACAAAACGACTACAATTTCATTCATTTTCCATTTATTAAGTACTACAGTACAGTACAGTGAATTCATATTCACACAGTCATATTCATTCAAACATATGGATTTTATAAATGAAATATATACATTTTTTCGAATCTCCCTCGCTTGGATCGGCGACGAGGGTGGTTGAATTATTAGTATGATACAATACAGTATTACTTAACCGTTATAAATAATACGAGAAAGTATATATTAAATCAGCAACACTAGTTTTCAAAACCTCTGTGAACAACACTAGCGCCTGAACCGTACGGTTATTTTTTCCAAAATGGTATTTTCAGATCGATCTGATTGAAATCCAAGCCTTGTCAATTTGAAATTTCATCTTTATTTTTTCAGGATGCTATTCCTCAAGCCCCTAGGACATATTCAAAATTTTCTCAAAAATGCTTTCGCATTTTCTCTTTAAATATTTGCTCTCATAAAGCTCTTGTACATACATGTATGATTTGTATTAAAATCTGCAACCTAAAAATTGCATCTTCGGATTCCCAACAGTCGTTTGCTTAAAAGAGTTCATCAATGGAATCGGGGAACATACTAGTTCACAATTTTCAATATTATAATACTTAATTGTTGCAAACAATACGATAAAATATTGACGGTTATAACACCACAATGATGAGATTCCTGAACTAAGAAAAATAAAACAAATGCGAAATAAACGACGTTACAAAATTGTGAACCATCAGAAAATCGAAATGAAAGACTGTTACGTTTCAGAAGATTTTGAAGGGTACGCGAAGATTAAGTTCGAAATACGGCCAGTGGCGTTTTCTTTGGGTGTGCAAGTTGTGTGTGAACGCCCAAAGAAATAAAAAAAATATTTTTTCTAGTGAATTTATTGAAACGTTTTCACATTTATTCGGTCTTCCGTGCGATCGGCGAAATATATCGGCACCAGCGCGTCCATGCAACGCAGGCAGTGAGCGAGCGCGGCTCAGGTTGTTGGTGAATGCCTCCAACGTCTTCAGGTCGGATCGGGAGGCGGCAGCGCATGCGCCCGACGTCCCCCCCCCACTGTAGGACAAAGCGTGCCAAGGCGTTAGCCTGCTGGAGAGCGAGCGTCCTTGATTGTGATATTCTCCATTGCGCTTTGCAGCCTTTGGCGATATTACACGCTTGACAGTGATTGGCTAGTGTTATTTTTTTTATAAATATAGTGAAAAAGTGGAACAATAGCTTTAAATAATTGCTTACCTTTCCTTTCGTAAGAAGAAAAGAAACAAGTAAATGAGTAATGGGCGATAATATTACCTGATAATGTTTCAGAATTTAATTTTTAAAACGAGAACAGAAGAATGGGAAAACGTCGAGCACGTCTTTTTAAATACTTTAAAATGTATTATTCCAATCTTTAGAATAGAAAATGAAACATCCTCATTATTGTTATTTTACGACTATCTTTCCGCCATTCTTCCAACATAATTTATAATAAATATGGATTTTCTTTACATAATTCAATTTTACTCTAAATAAGTGAGCGAAACGAGTAGTGTGGGAATTAACGCTTTCCTTCACTACCAACGCCCTAGGTCCAGGGTGAGGAGACGCAACTAAATGGGCTGTTAGGAGTAGCCGATCAATTCGCACAACCGCCAGACGGTTTGGAGAACGCTGTATTATCATGAACTTATCATTTCCCAATTCATCTTCCGTTGGCTTTGGACACGGCGCTGGATTCACTGCACCGAGTGCGAGACATCATGTGTTTTTGCAGAAAGTATTCTGGCATAAAATGCGTTGAAAATTAGGCGTTGCACAGGCTCAAAGTTGTTTTACGTAATTTGCAAAGGTAGGACCCTCGTTCCAACTCGAAAATGAAAATCGAAAAGTCAACTTTGGCGTACAGTGAGGATTAGGATAGGTGGTATCGTATACATATAAATATACCGCTGATTTACAAGGACCCGAAACTACCGACCTCCTCTCTGACTAGCCTTAGAAACTACTAACCAGCTGTCCCTATTTACGGCTAAGTATTATCTGCTATTCCTCGTCACCGAAACTCAATGCAACTACTCTAGCTACGTCATATTTGTTCATTTACATTTCATCCGGTTTGTGTCCGAAGCTGTTCCTACATCGGGCTCTAGCCACCTATTTTGGATTATGTGAACATTAACCGACAAAGTCAGCAATTAGTCGGATTCGAACATTAGCCATAACATTTTTCATACAAAATAAATATGAAATGACAGCATAAGATATTTGCATAAAACGTAACAATATACTTTTCAACCAATCAACTGTTTTTTAGAATTGCCAGACCGCGAAAAAACTATTCCCAGGGCCTCATTTCCAACACCTAGAAATTTACTGTCCACTCTCATACAACTTACTATTAGAATGTTCCCAAATAATTGTATCTACATAAAAAATTAAATACTTCTATTGTGGTGGTCACCTATTTCTTTCTATATATCACCATTACTCCCAGGAAATCTGCAACCAGACCATATTGTTTTAGACAATTTTATTAAGGAGTTGCTGTGTTCTTCCAGTTAACTGTTTGCGGTAAAGTTCATTAATATTACTCTCGAGTTAATTAAAAAATATTAAAAATAAATACGAGTTTGATAACGCCACAAAACTATTAAACCACCAAACTCGAAGAGCTAAAGGTAGGCAGTTTTTACTTCCTCGTATACGAACGTATATGCGGAGTAACATTCGTAGTATAGAAAAAGTTATGTAATGCTGCGGAAAATCGATTTCGAGATTTCAATGGAAATACACGTTTTGGGGTCCCCAGATATCAAAAAAGTGTTTTGTTAAACGTCCTTCCCTCTGTCGGTCTGTGAACACTACTAGCGCCTAAACCATGCGTAGCAGTTTTTCCAAATTGAAGAATACCCAGCTCATCTGGCTCTAGTTGAAGGTTAAAATTTCGAAAAACATTCTTTAAAACTAGGGGGTACTTTACATGAAGCCCCCGGACATTTTGAAAATGTTCTAAAACGGCTCCTAATTTTGTCTTTAAATATCTTGTAAGAATAGAGTAAAATACGCTTATAAAGGTGACCTATGATCTGGGCTGTCCGGGTGACGCCGCGTCGAAGGCTGGGGTGCCGACGTTTCGACCGACATATCGCGGTCCTCTTCAGGGCTGTACTGCCCTTCAGGACAGTATGAAGTTGAAACAAAAGATTGAGGGTACAGTGACCACGATGCACATATTCTTGCCATTAGAAGAAATGCGAACACTGACACAATAAATAATACACGTATGAGTAAATTGTTCACTAATAGTAAAATAAAATTATTTATGGATTACTTGATGCAGGTGTCATGGGACGCGGTTTTTAATACTGTTGATACAAACGATAATTTTTTTCAACGCTTTCTTTTCATTTTAACACTTGCTTTCCTCTTCAAAAAATAAAATTAAATATTTCACGGATAAGCAATTCTTGAATAACGCAAGGAATTAGAACATCATGTAAAAACAAGATAGCAGATTTTCTCTTTACTCTAGAAAATACAAATCACTGTTAAGAAAAGTCATAAGGCAGGTTAAAGGCATGAAACATGATCAAGAGATTTTGAACTCAAATAACAAAACAAAAACGATGTGGAATATAATAAAAAATACGGCCAAATCAAATAGAATGAGAGAGAGAGAGAGAGCGAATGTTGTTTTAAAATATAACGATAGAGATGTGAACGATCCGGGAACAGCGACTAGTCTCTTTAACCAATACATTTTGAGAATTGCTGCCGATCTCACTACGAGTCTTCAGCTACTAAATTCCACACCAGACGTTTCCCCCAAAAATTTTAGACACGATGTTCGTGTCCGAAATTTCTTCATATGAAATTCTCAAAATAATCGCAAAACTAAAAAATAAATATTCGGCCGGTTTAGATGAATTTCCGGATTGTTTCTTAAAGACTTGTGCGCCTGCCATTGTAATCCGTTATCTGACATATTTAGTGCATCCTTATGCACCGGAACTTTTCCACACGTTTTCAAAACAGCTAAGATTAAGCCGCTCTTCAAAACTGGCAACGGTAATGAAATTTAAAATTATCGGCCAATTACTCTTTTGTCAATATTTTCAAAAATATTAGAGAGAGTTTTTAACATACGAATGGAAACCTTTCTCAGTAAACACAACGTGCTTTCAGATTGCCAACATGGATTTCGAAAATTAAAATATCGGGAAATGGCTATATTTTCTTTTCTTAAAGATGTCACCTTATCATTAGATCAAAACGAAGCATCTATTGGATTATTTCTAGATCATCAAAAGCTTTTGGCGAAGTTGATAATCATATTTTACTTTCAAAATGACCTTCATATGGAATCCGTGGTAATGCTCTAGACTGGTTATAAACAGCGATCTTAGAGAGTAGAAATACCTTACTGGAATGATGGAACATTTTGTACACACCTTTCCGACTCTTTGCCAATTGCACGTGGAGTCCCGCAGGGATCGATTTTAGGCCCTATTCACTTCCTACTATACGTAAACAATATGCCCTCGACGATTCAAAACCAAAGAACAGTTCTCTTTGCGGATGATACGAACATCCTTTGCAATAAAGAAACCGTAAATACTGCAATATCAGATTATCAAATTGGTTCCGTAATAACAAATTAATAGTAGAAGGAAGTAAAACGGTTTCAATGCAGTTTTCCATTTCAAATAAACAATTATGTACTCCATATTTAAAAATGAACGTTGTGCTATTGACTAATATTATTAAGTAACAACATTTTTATGTCTCAATTCAGTCAAACCTCAAATGGAACGTCTATTTAAATGAATTGAACACAAAATTAAGTTCATTAAGCTACGCGTTCAGAATTATTTCAAATTCAATCAGCCTTCATACTGCTCGTGTATATTTCGCAAATGTTCATTCCCGCCTGAGATATGGCATATTTTTCTGAGAAAATACATCTTATAGCCCCCAGACTTTTAGATTACAAAAAAGAATTATACGGATCATAAGCAAATCCCACCCACGTGATTCTTGTAAGCCTCTCTTTATTAATCATGAAATTTTACGATTACTTTGTTGATTTACGAATCAGTGGTGTTTGTCAAAAATGACTTACTTCAGGGCGGGAATACATTTTCAGTAAACGCCGATGTCTATAATTATAACGCTCGACGTAGTAATCATATTCATCAGGTGACAGTATCAACAGTTCATTACAAAAAATTCACATAGAATACATGTTCATTATTTTACAACACTTTGCCAGATGGCATGAAACGATTAAATTCGATAGAAAAGGTTAAATCCCAAGTAAAATCATTTCTGCTGCACAACTATTTCTATACAATTAGAGACTATACTGAGCATCACAAGGAAAGTAACATTAATTTTAACAGTGATATTTACTGTATTTTTTACAATTTGGACTGTATAATTCTAAACAACTTGTATCAAGTATTGTTTCGCAGCTTTTGTGAAAATGAGTTCAATATTCCGAATTTTCAAAAACGCTCAAACGCCTTTTTTTAAAAAAAAAATGGCTCCAAATTTTTTCTTCCAACTTTTTCAACGGATGGTGCTAATTTCACTGTTTAATAAGACATATGGGTTATTTTGGGCTATTTTTTGGGATATTTTCGTTTTTTTAAATACACAAAAGTATTTTTTTAAATATCTCTCACGCCGTTAATATGCGCATATGCAGCGATTTGTAAACTGTATAGTATTTGTGAGTTAAAGTGCTTCAAATGGCTTTAAATGAAGTTCTTTGAAACCTCAAAACGTTTCTGTTAAAAAAGAGCTTCAAATTTCCCAATTAGTAAAGCGTAAACGCCATTTCCTTAAAAACGGCTTCACATTTTTCAATGAAAATTGCTATTTAGTACGAGGTTTTATTCTTCTTTAATATTCGTAAAGGAATATTTCGGTTCTACTATTAGGAAACCGAAAAATTGAGAAAGTGTCAAGAAAATGTATTTTGGGCGGCGATAGATGGTAGCTGGCAAGTGAATGGGACAAACCGTAATGCCAGTCCACACCAAGGAAAATAGAAAACTTTACTACGAGAAAGTCGGTGCCACTCTGTAACACCACTAGTTTTAAATTAACATCTTACGTGACAGCTTTTCTATTAATAGGACGAATCTAAAAACTATACTTCTCAATCACAGTTTTAATAGATTTTGAGTCATTGAAATTTCTGTCAGTCAAATAAATCGTATCATTCTTCCGAAAACAAATTGTCCCTTGTGTATCCGGAATTCCGAAATGACCACGAGGAAAATATCACAACTCGGCAATTCTAAAAAACGTTCCACTGCACCAAAATATAACGTTTATTAACTATTTGCAATCAGCACACTACAGCGTGAATTTGAAGTTACTAATATATCATGATTGTGGCAAAAATGCAATTTCACATATGCTATATTTTTTAGTGTTTACATATGTCAGCATTTCAATTGCTGGTGCGGAGAAATGAAGGGCAGAGTTGGATATTTGTAATCCGCCGCATCATGGAGACATTTAGATATTTGTGTTGGGAACTGTTATGTCGGTTTTAAAATAATGATTAGGGCGATCATTCGACAGAAAAAGTGACGGGCGCTGGCAAAGAAACCATGTGCTACAACAGCATATACTTTTCTTGTATTATTTCTAATTTTTGTCAACTTCGAAAATTTAGAAATTTCAACGAAAATGAGGCCAGCGCCACTATTTTAAGCGTCCTTTTCGCTAACCGGAGGAAAAGTTCAATAAAAAAATTGGATTAATTTTTTAGAAAATTTTGAAAATGTTGTTGAAGCTTAGAAGTAAAGAATCCATCAACATTCGTTTCAAACTTTAGAGAGCCTGAAGCTCTCGTCCAGATCGATCTGGGAACATGGATGTTTTCGAGAAAATCATCTGAACCGGTTTACACGTTAACATTCACCACATACTGACAAACGGCGTTTTACCGTCAATCGATTTTTGGTGTTAACTCTCCAGAAAACGAGGAATCTGAGTACACAACATGTTAGAGAAAGTAATCTACAACATATGTGTACAAGATTTATCTCATTTTCGTTACTAGGGCCTCGCAATAAGAGTTTGTCCATCGAACGATTTCTCCGGCAACATTATTATACTATTTTAGCACGTAAGCATGTAGTAAGGCGAGAAAGTAGAAACTCCAAGAATTCGATTTCTTTTACAAATATTTTTTCCAATCGTTCGAAATATATTTTATTTACCCAATGGATGTAAAATATAGAAAATCAAAGAAAATTAGGAGAAACAGGCAGTATAAATTTATTGCTTTATGTTTTTTCTGATAATATGCAATATTCACAGTATTAGTGAAAATTACAAACCTCCTCACAAATCAGACCCTAATAATGTGTCTTATACAAGGTGTTCATTAGCAATTAGAAACACAAAACGGTAGCACAAAAATGCACGAATACAACCATAATGTTGAAATGAAAGGGTGCATTTAGCCATTTTTAATGTAAGCGATGCGAAGTCACTAATTAATTTTAACAAGTCTTGTAAAAATATTTTTGTAAAATGCGTGTGCTTAAGTATGATACAATATAACCAAGACTGATATTAATCAACAATTGTATCAAGGTAGATCCATTCCAATGAAGAAAGATGAATATTGTTATCCCCAGTTGACTTATTTGGAACAAGCAGGACAATGGTGAAAATGTCAATTTATTACGATTATGTTCCGATTGTAGTATTAAGCACAACAGAATAGATAGAACTCCGTGAAAACGCCGCGACACTGCGTCGAAGAGCTTCGGTTGCCCGGGGATGCGTGAGACGTAGGCACGGCTAGGTGCGGGGCAGAATCTATATATCTCTCTATTTATTATTGCAGGTACATGAGTGTTGTGAGTTAACAGCGTGAGTGAGTTCAAATTAATGAACGTTATGATGATGATGATGATGATGATGATGATGATAGGAAACTGGGTGGTGGTGACGCTGCAATGGAATGAACGTCGGAGGAAACAAACATACCCTCACACCCGGGGGAGAAATGCGAGCACGCTGGCTGCTACGCTAGGGGTCGGGAGGGCGCCAGGCGGAAGCGGGTCGACAGAGGCGAAACGGCGCGGGGGCAAGGGCAGGAGCGCGGGTGGGAGCAGGGACGGGGGCGGGGGCGGGGGCGGGGGCGGGGGCGGGGGCGGGGGCGGGGGCGGGGGCGGAGGCGGGGCTTGCCTCCCGGCGCACGCGCGCCCCAGCTGGTCCGCGATCGGCGCCGAGTTTACGACAGCTGTAAATCCCGCCTGGCGGCCACGTGGGGCAGTGAGATTACAAAGCAATGAGGCGCCGCGGCAGGGCAACTGGCGTTGGTGGCGTTGGCGGCGGAGGTGGCGCACCCGCGGCGGAAACGGCACGCCGCTGCACCGACGCACGGCCGCATCGCCGCACGCGTCCTTCCGCACACGTGGACGCTGGTGGCGCACCTAGCACACGTGCGTTGCGCACAGAACACATGGGCAATTCCAGTCCAATCACGTCGCGGCGGGATTGGAGTTGTTTTCATCTCCACGTACGATACTAAAAATGCAAAACGCTAGCACGCTGCGCAGTACACGGAATATTAGTAAAGGACAACTCAAAAAACGTTTTCAATCTGATATTTTGAACATAGCACAACGTTTGTACTGTATACTAAGCAAAGTATTTGAAACTAATAGAATCAAGAGTGTTCGAATAACAGACCCAATAAATATTCCATTATTTCATTTGATTCCTACATTTCTAAGTACTGTTAGTTTTCTAGTACTGTTAGTTACATTTCTAAGTACTACCCTTATTATTAGAACCAAATGTGTATTATTCTCACACAAATGTGAAATACAATCGTTGTGTTATGGAAGACATATGTTAATGTAAACAGCACTTTCTCGGTCCTTCATGAAAATGAGCAGTTATCGACCAAACAACACACTGACTTGAACTATCTACGAGAACAGGGCTTGTGTCCGGCTCTTCTCCTTTTTCTGGCACGAACATTCGGTTTAATGGAATCGTCTGTTTGACAAGAACGTCGAATATATCCGCCTTCTGTTGGACGGATAAGACTCACAATCTGAAATACCGGACGTCTTTTTATCGCTTCAAGTGAAACGTTTCCTCCGTCTCGAGCTAGTTCGCGCACGTGTTCTTTACGTTAGGAACGACACAAAAGACCGGGCTTCCAACCTACCCCCTACGACGTTGTGGGGGACCGCACAGATACGCACTCGGATCCGTAGGATCCACAGAGCAACGATCATAAAAAGATTGGCGACTCGATGCGGGCGCTCTTAGACGCGACCCAGCTACATCTGATTTGCCGGAAAGTTGCGCGAAGCCACTGCCAGAGACGGCGAACGGGAGTTCCCGGAGAGGGGGAGCACGAGGGATCCGCCGCGAAAGAGAAAAAAACAAACAAAAAAGCACTTACGATCCACCTACGAGCGCAGTTACGCCACTTTGCCGACGGTGGCTGGGAACGGAGTAGTTTGGTGTGAGGGGGGATGCGACCGTAAGAGCGGTCAGGAAGGAGGGGTGCGGAAGGGAGAGAGCGCAGCTACAGGGAGTGGGAAAAGGGTGGTAGATACCTTGGTAATATACTTGGATGACAAGAGCAGGGAGGAAACAAACGAGAGAGTTAGTGCGAGTCATTTGATGCTACACGCTTTGCTTTCACCATCAACAACAACAAAGACATACTTTTTTTATTATTTTTCCTCTTGTTCTAGTTATTAATATTGAGATTATTATTATTATTATTATTATTATTATTATTATTATTATTATTATTATTATTATTATTATTATTATTATTAGGGAATGGAGGATGCAGGTAATTTGAAATCGTAACTCACCTATTTTAAACAATTTCCGAAAGAATCTAGCTTTGCGACTTCTATGGGAAAATCATAATTTACAGAAGAGTGGGGGCAAAGGCAATAGTCGATGACGAAGACAGCATGGAACTTAAGGTGAGGAAAGGGATGAATTTGGTTGAAAGTATTAGTATGATCCTTATTGCCGAAAAAATCCATTCAAGGACCGAGCATGGAACTAATTCCACCAAGAAGGAAAATGGTTTCTGCGGAATGCCAGCCATACGATCGCCTTGTAAGAAAGAAGAGGATTGGAGTGCGTTAGTGTCAGACAGGGTGTTTTAGTGAGGATGAAAGTTAATTTAGTGGCCGTGAAGGCTAATAAAAAAGGGAGGAGCCAGTAAGATTAAGACGTAAAACCCAGACGAGTGATGAAAGCTACTGGAACGATTAAGAACGAGATTGTACGCTGCACTAATGAGAATTTGTGGGGATTCAGTTAGAAAATCGGAGGAGTTATGAAGTTGTCAAGAATAACAGACCCAAGAATGAAAGGAAACGGGCAGGCTCTATAACGACGAAAATGACAGAAGAGAAACCTACGACAATGCTGATTATGCGTAGAGAAGAACGATGTGAAACGTTGTAGAAAAGGCAACAAGAGAAATTATGATTGAGATGAATTATCAATTCGCTAAGAAAAGCTCAGTAATTGATCTCCGATTTCAACGCCTTAAGATAGGCAACATTACTGTGTTGCAGAGCTGACAGTGCCTAGCGTTATCAAAGTCGACATGCAGTCCTCGTCGCAAAAGTGCTACGATCACCATCCCCACCCATCAGGTCCACGAAGGCGACATGGAATGTTGGGACGGTGAGCGGCAAAGTGGGAAAGGGTGGGCAGGCGCCGCAAGGAAGGAGTGACGCTCACAGAAGTGGAAACTGTAAAATCATGCGGAAACTGATGAAGATAAAGAGTCCCGCGCGAGTACGTGCCCGGTAAATCAGCTGTTCTACAACTTTCTGATCTACTGTTGATAGAAGAAAACAAAAATAATATTTGAGAGAAGGGAAAATAACCTCCAGGCTTTGTGTATTCTGTTCCACGGCGAGAAATCACTCGATACTTAAGTAGCAAGAGCTCAGTCGAGACGGAATTTGAATCTTAAAAATGTTTCTCACCCTACAGGGTGTTAAGTGCAGGTCACGCAGCGCAGTAAGCTACCGCACTAAATGCAACCCTCACTGAGTAACCCCACGACCACCTTCTTCATCAAACTGATCACCTCATCGGGTCTGGGAAGGCAGCGAGCGCGCGGCGTGCGGGCGGTTGACGAGCGGAGGCGCCGACGGTGGAGCGGGAGAGGGGTGTGTGGGAGCGGGCATGTGGGCGCGGGCGGCGTGGGCGGGCGGGGAGGAAGGGGCGGGGCGGCGGAGTCGCGCTGTCCCGGCCAGGGGATGATGGATGAGCATGGGCCCCGGCGCGGGCTTGTTACCGCCTCGGTCGCCTCCTGCGCGTACAATACGCCGCGGCCGTGTCCGGTTCGCATGCCCCCCGCCCCGTTCTACCCGCCCGCCACGCCCGCTCCTGCCGGCGGCGGCGGCGGCGGCGGCGGCGGCGGCGGGAGCCTCGCCAAATCAGGCCTCGAACCGCACGCCCCACGTCCTGCGTCCAAGTCCCACGCACCCCTCATCCCGCCGGTGACCGCTGCTTCCGCACCCTCTCACCCCTTCCTCATTCTCTTTCTCTCTTACTCCGCCGCACTTCTCCCCCCCCTTCCCCGGCCGGAGCCGTCGCCGCCGCCGCTAAACTTCGAACTTCGACGCAGGGTATTTCGGTTGGGGCATCAATTTTGCATCCGCGCCTGATTTGAGGTACTCGGCCCGCGGCGTATTTACGGAGCGTCCGTACACGCGCGTCGTTGCAGCCGCCGCCGCCTTGTACACAGAGCGAGGCAGTTTCCAACTCGCGTGGCGGAAACTCCGACGAGTAGCTCTCTTGGCGCACGGGCGGGGAGGGAAGCAGCTGCGCGGAATCAGACGGGGGCGGCGGCGGTACTTAATTGTACTTCCTTTTCTTCAATTCTTTCGAACGACATGAGTAATTGCAGGCTGGCTTAAGGATATATGCTTGTTTGCATTACTACCAGTGCTGTGATTTTCAGGACCGTATATGAATTTTTTGGGGATGATGATCAACCCTATATAACACGAACATTAAAATCACATCGTATTACGACACGAGAGAAATATGGATCATGCACTTTTTAACATCTCAGCAGTTCACATCTATGTGTACACATTTAGAAAACAAACGTGAAACCCGGTGTATCATTTGTATTGCTTACATTGTCAACGTCCGTCGTTCCTTGTAGAATCTGTCCTCGATGTTTTGGGATTTGTAAGATCAGATGCGAAATTTTAGCAGTCGAAACGAACTGGGAGTTACTAAAAAAAGCAAGTGAATATGCAATTTCCCACGAAGTTATGGCACTTAAAACTTCCGTCTGTAAGGCTCTGTCCTGCTGTCCGTTAAGATAAGCACTGTTCTGTCGAACGTATGAGACTGAGCGACGTGGCGCCTGTGCGACGTACGTGAGAGGTAAGCTGGGGATACTTTCAGAGGGCAAACCAATTCCTAACTTGTAACGCCACTCGAAAATATCATCATATTAGTGATTTGTTTAGTAACTTCTAAATCGTTTGGGAAGAATATTTCGCATGTGATGTACTACTGAAAAATCAAGGCAATTTTTCGACATCACACGACAGACCATTACATAGTAAGATTTCCATATTTGAGGTCGAGACGGGTCCAAGAAGTTTTTGGGGTGGGGGCCGCAATTTCAGTTCGTCTTTAACAAAAGTTTCGAAATACAATTTTCATGTTAACTTCATAAATTCATAACGAGAATACTCCTCTATAAGTAATGCAATAAATAAGTAGTAATTGTTTTAACTAAATTCTGTAAAATTACAAAAAACTAGTGGTGCTAAAACAGCTCATACTTTCTCGCCCGTACTTGCACGCAAAAATACGCGAAAAGTACTCAATTGCTTGAAAAATCGTATACGACCTTATTTCAAAATCTGTCTTGCAGGAACAGATTTCATTGCGGGTAAGAATTTCTATGTTCATGATAATTATCATCATACATAGAAATCTCTATCTTCACAGAATTATTGTAGTTGTAGGAAGACTCTGAAAAAATTTTTCATTTTAGCAATTTTTGCATTTTTTTAGCAAAATCAGAGTTTTTAACGAAAATGAGATCTGCACCATTCTCTTATACGTCCTTCATACTATCCAACAACAAAATCAAAAATATGGAGCCATTTTTTTTAAATTTAGAAAATGTCCCAGGGGCTTCTTGTAAAAAATACTACCCAAAATTAAAATATCGGTTTCAAATTCAAAGGGCCGCGACATCAGACAGATCGATTGGGAAATATCAATTTTCGAGAAAACCGGCTAGAGGTTTAGCCGCTAGTGTTGTACGACGGACGGACGGACAGAGACGGACGAGCGGACGGACGAGCGGACGGACGGAGGGACGGACGGAGGGACGGACGGAGGGACGGACGGAGGGACGGACGGAGGGACGGGCGGAGGGACGGACGGACGGAGGGACGGACGGACGGAGGGACGGACGGACGGAGGGACGGACGGACGGAGGGACGGACGGACGGACGGACGGACTGACGGACTTTTTGCCATCATTCAATTTTTCGGTATCAAGGTCCTACAAAACATAGATTGTGGCTACATCACGCGTTAGAGAATTTTTTTCTAAATTTAGTAAATGGATTTATCCATTTTTTCGTTACCAGGGCGAATACGAGGTTTTCAAATCGCCGTTTTTTCGAGCAGCATTACATAACTTTCTCTCTACTGCGTAAGCGGAAGCGAGAAAGTAAAAATCGTTATGAAGGGGGAACGCCTGCCTATAACCTCCATTGCCTTAGGTATAAATGATCTAAATTATTTGGTAACAAACGCACAGGGGCTGCGTAGAGTTCGCTATGGGGGGAATTAGTAAAAGCATTAGGCATCGTATTCATCGCATGTTTCAAAATGTGATTTCTCAAGATTTCATCATTTCTAAATTTACAGTATTTTAAAATTTTTTACAGTATCTCTAAGCAGCATTTCTAAATTTACAGTACCATTACTAAATTTACAGCCTAGAGTAGGAGAGAAATATAAAAACTTCCAGGTTAATATTAATTCTTCAACTACGTATAAAAATAAATTTCCATCGAGATGCCGTGCTTGATAAATTAAATTTAAAATGTAATGTAACACTTGCAAAACTTTGTCGTAAAGAGTATTTTATAAACCCAGTGACGTTGTTAGTTTCTAAAGATCAGAACTAGTATAACTAAAGAATGACAAATAAGTGGGTAAAAGAAGTACATCAGCAAGGACTCAATAAGCCGAAATCGCTCACACTATTTATTTCCCGACAGCATTCGACCATGAGTTGCGACGAGTGTTCCATGCGCATAACCAAAATCTGCATGACGAGACGAACGTACACAAAATACATTACAGCTTGTAACTTTTGGGTACTCGTGTCGGGCGAGAACTCCAAGGGATGGAGTCAATTAGCAACTTGAGGGGTTCGCCTCCTCCGGGAGTCTGAGCTCGGGAGTCACGAATCCGGAGTCTCTCGCGGTCAGCGTTCTCGCGGCATGGTTGCAGTAGCGCGGAATAATTAGCCGGCATGACGGGAGCTGGCGTCGGGGCGGTGCGCACGGGGCTGCGGAGAGTGATCGCCGCTCAGGCGGGGAAATGCGCGTCTTTGCGCGCGCTACGCGGTCGGCGCCGTGGGGGACGGATACCGCTGTGCTGGGCAAGTCAGCGCGAGGACAACGCGGCGGCACACAGTGCTCCCAACCAACTGCAAATGCATGCAGAGAATATTTTATTTCATTTTAAAGCGAGCTTTTGCGTCGGCAAAATGTGTGCAAATATATTTGAGGCGAAAATCAATAACAGTACAGAATTTCCTCTTCCTGACGTTCTGTCGTCAGAATCCATCTTTTGTGGGTCCTTGATACCAAAATTCAATTGCCTGAGAAACGCCTCTCTGTAAATCTGTCTGCCCGTCTGTCGCCAACACTAACGCCTAATCCGTTCAGATGATTTTCTCCTTAATTGATATTCGCCGATCGATCTAAACGAAATAGAGGCCCTGTGAGTTTGACAGAGACTTTACGTTATGCCTCAACATTTTCAAGATTTTCTCAAAAATGGCCCCAAATGTTTTATTTAACTTCTCAGATAGTGTAAAGAAATCTTTAAAAATGGCGCGAGTCTCGTTTTTGTTGAAATTCCTAATTTTTCGAAACTTTCTAAAGTTGAAAAAAATTCAGCGTCTTCTTACAATTACGATAATGAAGACGGAAATTTGTTTCCTTTATAAAATCTATTGTCCAAAGACATATCTTGAAATAAGATCATGTACAATTGTTTTTAAATATCACTAGTTTTAGCGTAACTGCGTTAAATAAGGCAGTTTTAAACAATTATTTTCTGGAAAACGGCTCCAAATATTTTCTTTAAATGTTATCCTCGTATGCATAAAAGGGCGGGAAAAAATTCGTGTTAGCCCCATTTTCGGCGAACCCTGCATTTAAAAAAATTGTGAAAGTTAACATTGCAAAAATTTAATATAAACGACAGATTTTAAAAAAAAATGAAATCTGTTCTAAACAATCAAATCTTTAAAAATTGACATGTGCATTTTTTTAAAGGCGTACTTTTCGCGTAATAAATTACGCAGATCTCATTTTCGTTGAACTTCCTGATTTTCGGAAATTGCGCCAGTTACAAATATGTGAGAAAGTCCGTGCTGTGTAGCACCACTAATTTCTTATAGATTCAATGCTATCTTCAGATTAATTTCGAGAGCCGGTGAATTACTTAAACTATTGGGGGAAACACTCAGGAAGCGCAATGAAGAAAGAAGGGAAAGAGAATGAGGAAGGAACGTAAATTACAGAGACGACGAAAAGCAGGAGAATGGAAGGAGGGAAATCAGAATCGCAGAAGGAAATACGATAAAGATGACGAAGGATGGAAAAACGACGAAGAAACGAAGAGAGGAGGAAATAATGAAGGGAGGAATAAGGGCGAAGGAACGACGAGCAAGGGTCTAAAGAAGTATGGTGATGAAATAGAGGAGCCGTAGGGGAGAAAAAAACAAGGATGTCTGAGAATGACGGTTAGGGTAGGGGTGTGGACGTGCTCTAATGAACAAAGACGGCGATGCGATGTAGATCAAGTCACTCTCCATTATGCTTGAGACATTTTCCTTTAAATAAAAAACTCAACCTACCGTCTACATCGTCGATATTTACCCCTTGGGAATGGAGCGGACGGCGCGAGCGGCGTCGCCCCAGAGCCCGTCAGCCCTGAGCCCGGCCGCCGGAGCCAGGAGCCAGGAGCCAGGGGGCTGTCGTTCCAACGCCGCGGCGCGCCTGCGAGCTCTTTTAAGCTCGGGGTTTGGCCGGGCTCCGCGGGTAATGTTTGGAGCTTTGGGGAGCGTAATGCTTAGAACTGGAATTGTTCAGGCAAATGAGGAAGGCTGCAAATTATTCATGCAAATGCTGAGATATGGTGATTCGCCTTTTGGACAACGATTTTCGCTCTTATAGGATTTCGACAAAGGTTGCGGCGGAGAAATAGCGAATTGTGTCCGAAGTCAAGAGTATACACTATAGTGGAATCAAGTTGCGAGTTAGAATTAAGTAAAATGTATGGTTTTGTTCAAAAGCAGACTATACGTTGAAGTAATAATAATTAGTAACAGAACGTCATCAACTTTTTAACTAATAAAAAACTCAGATGCATAGATCACTTGCCTTCCTAGAATTTCTCGGATTCACAGAAATGCGGAGTAATATAGGGATACGCAGAATAAATGGATGAATATACAAAATTTCCTGAATTTCTTTTCCTAAAAAAATAAGGTTTTCCAATAATTCTGAGAAATTTTAATATTAAAATGAGCATATTTTTTAACGGTCTTCTTCGGGGAACTTCTGGAATCTGCCATCACTTAGGCAGATTTCTTTCCTTATGACGTTGACTTAAATGGTTAATTAGATCTCGAGTTAAGTCTCAAATAAAAGAGTCAGAAGCTTCTAGCAAATTTGTAGTCTTGTTATTTCATTTAAAAAAATGATGTATGAAATACAAACATTAAATCTTCCAAACATAGAGAACCAGGAACATTCACATTAATTATTTTGGTGTGATGATGTATTATTATTAGTAGTAATAGTATTTTTAAATTATAATTAATAATAATAATTGGCATTATATTTTACCATTAGGGTCAATCGGGGCAATTGTGATAAAGAATTAGCCCCACCTGATTGGGTTAATACGATACATCGATGGGGCTAAAGTGTTGATATCTCTATGAATGAAATGTTGATATCTCTATGAACAGATTGATATCTCTATGAATTTTGATTGGGATACAATGAGCCGGCTAAACTGAGACACCTTAAGGTCTAGTGTCTCAATGGTACTTTTTTTATATTTTAAAAAGTTTTTGCTATGTCTGTACGACATTTTTTCGATTACGCAGAAAGCTCAAATTGGAGGTTTTAAAATAGTTTAAAAAATAATTGTTTTTAGTTTTAAAATAGTAAATTATAAAGAAAGTCATACATCAAAATGTAATAACAAGAACTTTAATGTATGTAAAAATATTGAAAGTTGTGAGTATTTGGAAGTGATATCGTCACATCACTTTGCACGAGCCATGGACCTTCCTTTTAGCAAACTGCTTTTTTATATTATTTTCTGTATTATGAGATGAATTTAAATAATTAATATTGTTTCAAGATCTTTTTTTGCATTTTTGTTCCATAGAAAAATGTTCAGAAACATAAATATATATGTATTGTACAGAAACATAAATATTACAATTCCGAGCAGAAACTTTACGGATCCCCGTGCGTATAGTAGGTTCTGTATTGTTAAAACAACAAAAAACTTTTTAAAAAACTTTCTTGTTGGCTGCATGTTAATTTTTAGCGTACAAAATAGCCCCGACACCAGTATCATATTGGCCGCATCAGTCGTGTCAGATTAGTCCCAGAAAATTGAGGTTAAATACGTCATGGCACGATTAATATTTTTGAAATCTTAACGCAGAAAAATAGATTCATTATTTGTGAATGATTACCTATTTTTAAAAATATATTTCCAGCAAAAATGACGAAGTGACTTAACAAGCTTCCTATCTCGACGGAAAAGTTTTGACTGAAAAAATAAGTCATTTCGGATTTGATTTTTTTGGTCAAATACTGTATCATTTTGAGTTCCTGCTATATGGTCATTAATAATTGAATATATTTCCCATTAGTTGCTATGTTTTGTAAATTTTGGATATGGATAAGCAACAATTCTTAAAGTGTATCACATTTGTCCCAATTTTTTGCTGCATCATATTAACCCTGACTAACTCTATACTATATTATGAATTTTTCGTGGAATATTCAATGATCTGATACGCCATTAGGATAGTAAACTGCATTCGTATATGCTTTGTTAGACGTAGTTTACGAGGACTTTGGAAGGAAAAGCTGTAACCCATCTTCGGTGCATGAAACTTGCTGCTGAGTTGCGACATGGATTCTAATCCGAGGAGAGCGGAGTGCGGAATCACATGTCACGACATGCCAGCGCAAGTCAACCCACAGCCATAATTTAGTTCTCCCGGCTGATAGGATCTTGGAGCGCACAAAGGACGCCATACCCCTTCCTCGCCCCGAATACAGGTCATTACCTAGCGGAGACCCCCTCCAGGGACCCCGGGATACTTTCGACAAACTCCTGTTCGCCGCACAATCTAGAATTTGCCGCAGCCGGCGGGCGGTCTTACGAGAGAACTTGCCAAGAGTCTGGGAAGTGCAAGGAGCGTACGCATTCGGCGACGGCGGGCCGCCAGCCGCCCAGCCAGAGGCTTGGGCGTGGAAGGGCAGAACACGCAGGTGATGCATTGCGCACCAAACTCACAAGAGGACAGGCAGCAGCTAAACAAAGACGGTGTCTTGGAATGGCAACCGAATGAATGACGCCGCACGACCATACCTATAGACACAAACAGAGTTCGCGATTATCGTACGTAGACTGCTAGTGTTTCTCCGCCTCTCACTTCAACATTCCTCCCACATTATTTATCCCTTGGCTAGAAACACTAAACCTCGCAACCTAACTAATGTGTGTTCTTTGCGATTTGGGAGGTACAATTATGAATGAAGATCATTTTCAGTTCTGAACCGACTTCACTACTTTCTGACTCGAAATCTATATTGTATTTGGAAATAAGATGACGAATGGAGATAATCCATGTATCGGTGCATTTGCTAATACAACTATTATCTACAAATCAAAAAGTTAACCGCCCCCTAGGATAAATGAAAGTTCAAGTTTAGAGAATCATAATAAATATTATATCGTACATATAATATACCTAGTGAAAATATTATAAAATACAGTTATTCAACAAAACTAATACTTACAACAACATCATATTGAATATGTAACAGATATTAATGTTGAGAACGCATTATTTCCAACGTATGTTCTCAAAGAATTTAAATTCGAAAGAACCTGGCTTTTGTATAAAAACCGAGCCAATTCTGAGAATTATAATTTGTTGGATCTTTCTGTATGGGCTGCAAGATACAATCGATATGTTTGTAAACAAGAGCTACTATCATGAGCAACTTGCGAGTAATAAAAACGGAATTGACTACAAGCTTCTGCAGTGTCACCTCACCACGCGCCCTTTGTGTATCTCCAGCAATACATGTCAAAAAGCCTCATTCACGTGTGAACGTATTTTATCAGCATGCTTCGTACGATCGAGGCATTCCGTGGCACCTCGCATTACACCTGATATTTCAACGTTATAATTCGGGATCCTCACAGCATTTTCACATGTGTTGAGAATAATCGACTACACAACTCGAATACAATTGAGGTTGAATTTCCATTAATCAATATTTTTCATTTTTCCAATATCTCTACGAATTGGAAAATGGCAAAACTGTTTATAGTAATAACGTATAAAAGTAGCTGATTCCTAATCATTTATAATTAATTAATTTTTTATATATACTTCAATGATTTAGTATGCGATTCATATGTAGAATTTGGTGAAAAAACAAAAAAAGGCTACAAAGGTTTTAAAACACAATATGCACACAGGTAGATACGGATTAAACACAAATTTTATCACTGAATTGAATATTCCTTGGGTGAATTACATTATACATTTAATAACTATTGAGCTTAACTTCTGAAGTTGTTGTATTGATGCTGTATTGATGGTAGTAGTTTAACTGAAAATGTCTGCCATCGATTCCAGTGTTTTGTGCGTTTCGCTTACAAAACACTTGAATAAAAAAAATATTTATGGGCTGGGATTTGAACTCGAGAACTCTTGAACTCTGCTCTCTGTGCGGCTACTAAATTGGATTCTTAATATTGTGACGAGTCTAAAACTTAGGAGGTTAGCGTTGTTCATAGACAGACTTTTGTGGAACTGGCTTTTGTGGACAGACTTTTGAGAAAAACATTTTTTGGTGTCGAGTATTCCCCCAACGTGAATTCTGACTACACCACGTATATGAGAAAGTAATTTAAAAAGTATAGAAGCATAAAACCTTACTTTTTCGCTATCAGATAACCACATAAAGAACATTCTGTAGAAAATAGGCACTTTCTCCTGCAGGATTACAAAATTTTATTTTACTAAGAATATGAGTCTATGCGAAGGTAGAAAGGATATGTTCGTTTAAGCTGTTATCTAAAACAAAAATCTATATTTGTTTGTTTGTTCGTGCTTCATGCACTGCCGTACCATTCACCCGATTACGATAAAACCTTATCAACTTAGGATCAGTATAGTATAATGGGAATGTACGTGTGTTTGTCGGACATAGACGCAAAATGGAGGCGTAGTTGACACTGAGTTTATTACTCAAGCGCCCCTGATTAGCAGCTCTACACAGCCCGCCTCACTCTCAAGTACTAAGCGCATCTTCGTTGAATATTCATATTCTGCCCTTGCGATTGTGAAATATCGGCTGGAATTATTACTTGAACGTTATTTCGGAGTAATAAGTAAAATTTCTCCATGACAATGTCATAGTAAATACATTGCCAAACTTGAGGGAGAACGTTTTAACAATAGAATACTTGACCACCATGTCCAAACCAGGGCATAAAATAAACCCATACTCGCGAGAAAGTTTTTCATCAATTAAAATATTTGCAGAGCGTGGCGTAAAACGTGATTAACAATCACGCGACCAATAGCGTGTTAAGTGTAATACGTTGCAATAGGGAAGCATTGCCGCGTCCACTAGTATTATCATAAATAGTTAAAGAAACGGTGCGATATCCTGGTCCAAAGGTCACTATGCACCCTTTCGCAGAATTTTGTCCGACTGTGAACTAGTTACACTTCGGTCGTAACAGTCAGGACCACAAATTGACGTCGACTACACGCTTCACCGCACCGTGCCGCGCCGTGCCGCGCTGTGCCGCGCTGTGCCGCGCTGTGCTGCACGGCGACGTCTGCGCCAACGCAACGGGTGCGCCACACCGCCAAGACCTTAGAACGACCGCCCGGTAATCCCTCGGGCGAGGCGAAACTCGGGAGGGGCGATTCTACTGGCGGAAATATAACATTCATTAAATTTTCGCGTTATCGTGAAGATACGCCCAAATGCCCAAAATGCGCCTGTCCACTCTGCACTCTGAGAGGGTTTTATCTTCCTATAACTTAGTTTGATAGTGTGAAGTCTTCTACTTTCCGTAAACAACAAAAATGTTTGATCCTGGTAGTTAAAAGCAGACATGAAAGTACAATTTCAAAGTATTGCAAATATTAATTAGACAAAAGGCGTATCACGTAGCATATTTTTACTAGAGTCTATTTGCTCTAACAGTGGTATATATATATATATATATATATATATATATATATATATATATATATATATATATATATAGTTATTTTTCTTTGATGTATTTTAATTCAAATGAGCATCCCATTATTTATATTGTCTAACTAATATTATATCCTGCTAAGAAGAATAAGCAGGATATAATAAAGAGGGTACCATTGTGATGTAAAGGACTAAAAAATAGACGGTGTACCGCAAGAATATTACAGTTTTATATCCCTTTTTAAACAATTTTTTTCGAATATACACGCAGAGTTCAAACTGCGTAACGGATCGCGTGATATTTGAGGCCAGTAGTGGGGGGAGGAGCCTTACTCATCACGATCTTAATCGGATCTTCATTATTACCTCGCCAATGCATTAGGGCCAGTTCACCATACTATGATGAGAATCATTATGCACATTTATCTATATGACAAGAATCAAAAAATTGTATCAACGTTTTCTGCGTTCGTTGTGGCACAGAAATGCAAGTAGACAAATTTAGAAATGACATGTGCAGAATCACTTTTGAATGTTTGAAGAAAAACAACAGAAGTCGTCCGGAAACTAGAGGAAACAATTAAACACAGCCGAAACTATAGACATATTAATTTATCGGGCATAATAACGTTTAGCGAAACCTACCGAGACATCTCTTAGAAACCTTTGCCCGCGAGGCTAGTAGCATTGACATAAAGCGGACAGATGCTACTCAATCGGTATTCTAGTGAACTTGCATGATAACATGTTTACAACATAAAGTAAATAAGAAAAATGTAATATCCCAAAAATATTAATCAGAGGTCGACGATTTGAAAGTAAAGGTAGGTTGGTTTGCAAAAGATATTTGACAAGATGTAAGTCGTCATAGACAGTTGGTGGCAAGATAATTCACCCTTCAAGGAATGAGACAATGGGAGCAGGTAATAAATTATGAGAGCAGATTCAGATCTCCAGTTGCATATAAAAATACAATAGATGTGAACTTGAATTTATTTGCTGTAAATATTACTATCACAAAGTTCCCGTGACCAATGGGGAAACATCAATGAAATACATTGCACACAGAAGAAATAACACAGATTTTAAGACGCGAATTAGAAAAGTCGGACAGGTCACGAGGTATGATTTATCGATCGCTAAAGCGACGCCAAGGGGAAGGCAAGATAATTAGGAGAAGGAACAGTGAAAAGGTACGCTCAATTAATTAAGGTCGAGGAATTTTGTGGGAAGTCTGGGGCGGAAGCTGTCTGCGCTCTACTTTATTAATTTTCAAGACAGCGACCAGGGCGGCGGCGGATAAAATGAACGACAGGGGAATGTATGGTTTTAAACACAAACGATATCAGAAATTGTAAGAGAAAATGCTCTAATTCATCACCAGTTAAACAAATTTAACAAGCAGCGACTAAAATTTCTTCACATTTCGATACGGGAACAATTGCTTGGATGCTAAGTTCACAAATGGTAAACGAAAAGGAAAATGAAGACCCGAGCGAAATTACTTACCTGATCACTTACCTCCTGACTGACTGCCGTTAGTGGAAGTAAAATTACGAAGAGAAAATAATAGAATAATAAAGGAAAAGCTAATACTAATATCACGCGTGAAGAGAACAATAAATATATCAATGTAAGAATTACGCAAAAAGAGCTGTAAATGGAATCATAAGGAGAATCAAGTAGATGGGTCATTGCTGAAAAATCAGAATAGCAAACGGATATTTTCTTGAGAGAGGGAGGAATGTGTGGATAATTAACGAATTACTCCCAAGAAAGCTGCAGAACTCCATCCTAGAAAAAGCCCATCAAATAGTCAGCGATGGAAAAGGAAGGCAGGAGAAAAGCTAACAACAAGGATATATGGCAAGAGCGTAGTTTGACAGAGAGTAATGCTTGTGAAATTGGAGATGACCAAGACCGGAGAGCAAATTTAATAAAGAGACGGATCAACATTCAGACCTTAAACAAAGAACAAGAGTAGAGAAAATTAATGAAAGTGATGGTGGAAAAGTGGATGTCAATGTTGGTTGATAGATAATCTAATAGTAACAAAATGATTGCCTTTAAATTTCATATGGAGATTTTTAAATGAATTTCACAATACTCTTCCAATATATGTCTCAGATCAATTCAAAAGAGCCAATTTCCGTCCTCCGCTGTAGCAGGGTAGGTCCGACAAATAGGCGTGAATGACAAGAATACATCAATATAATTATCTGCCAAAACACTTCAAATATTTTTTTAAAATTCAAATTGAAATTCAAAATTTTCCGTTCTAGCAGAAATCAAACGGCAATTAGAATTTCCGGTAAGGGTGATATATTCAAAATAACATAAACATAATTATGGATACCGTATTAAAGTTTCATAATTGTTTATTCCAACCTTTTATCGGACATAAACACTACTTCAAATTCCCACGACTCAGTATTTGCCGGTTGATCATAGATGCAAGTGTTTATGGTGAGAGATTTTCGACACTTGCTGAATAGCTAGGTAGAATTCAACGGTTGTCGAGAGAATTATAGCGGCCGACTTTTCTGATCAGTGGTTATCGGTTGTTTTCTGTGGCTTCTCCGATGGGCCTCACGCGATGTGTCCTCTAAAACACCGTCACCATCCGGGATGTAACGTGACTTATAACGTCTCAATCATCAGAACGTTACAGCTTACGTTGCCATCCACTTCCGGAAACACCAGGACATCTATCTCACAGTGTACCACTTACCGCTTCTTAACCATATTGAAATTATTACTGCTAATACATCTAACATAACATGCATACATTTGCATAAATCCAAATTCCCGTGCATCTGAGAATCTTTCGAAATAATCTCCTCGACCTCGCCAAACAGTCTGCTTCTTTATGTTCGGGCCTTCTATCATAATACCCCGTTGCTAGGAGACGATAACTGATCACGGTAACCCGCTGCGTTACACTAATACTATGGGTCTAGTGACCTATGTAGTTGACGCGCCCGGAAACAATACACTCTCTTTCCTGAATTGTTCCAATAAAAGCCGAAGGAAACTCCATTTTTGTTGTATACTTTATAAACGAAAACTGCGTGTATATTTAATTCCGCCCATTCCGACTGGGAATTCGGAAGCAATGCGTATGGGAAGAGCTATAGAATTACAGATGCCAGGTGCAGTTGGGACAGGTGAAGGTAGACGAACCCAAGAAACGGAATGCAGTGACAGAAGCAGCAACACAACCCGCTCCTCGGAGCAGGCTGGAATCCACAGCAACATCTTCATCATGTGCTGTACGACATATATTCCTCATATATTCAAACTTCGCTTCTTAAAACCCATCGGTCTATATATAATATTCTATTACATTTTTGTTGGTTCAGCGCTTCTCGATATTACCCCACCTGCTCAGAGACGTGCAGAATCTGCAACTAAATGTGAATGAGAGGGACAAAGAGAGGCAGAGGGAGACAAAGAGAGACACAGTCAGACAGAAACAGAGATAGACGGAGCGAGAGACGACAAGAGAGACAGGGAGTGATAGAAAGAAAGAGGGAAGGAGGAAAACAAAGATAAAGGGCAGACGTCTCCCGGGTTCCGCTAGTATTACATAAAATCGACATCGAGATTTTGCTGGCAATTTACGTTTTAGGAATCCCTGATACCGAAATAGTATTTATTAACGTCTGTAAGTTTGCCAGCTCGCGAACAAGAGCCCTAAAAATTGATATTCAGATATCACTTTCAATTGATACACAGGTTTCCCAAAAATGTTTAATCTCTTTGAACCGAATTTTTTAGTTTTAGGGATACTTCACACGAAGATCCTAAGACTTTTCAAAATTTTCTCAAAAACGACTCAGGTTTTTTTCGTAAATATTTGCTCGAATGCAGTGTGCCTATTAACGGAAAACTCATTCTCAAAAACTTTTCTAGAACTGGAAATAAAAGGAGACAAACACATGATACACAAATGAAATGCAGAAGAAAGGTCTCTGGCCCATACGACTGATAATAATACAGATTAAATTTAGCTAAGAGAATGGCTGAAGTTGTTACCTTCCTTGAAAAAGTACCACTCAGCAGAGGTCTGCTATTACAACAATCATCTCCGTGAAATCTCTTCTGACATACAGGAAACAACTGTGATATCTTGATAATCTGGCACATAATCGATATTTCATACCGCAAATGTAACGTGTTCGGACCCCTAGCGAAAAACTTCTTGGACACTTGCCAGACGCAGAGAGTAGAGAAAGATGGCGTGGACACTTTCGGCGGTGCTCGAGGGACGAAGGATGGCGGAGGGTAGAAAATACAGATGAGAATGAAATGAAGAAAGAAAAGATGGGAACCTACAAACAATGAAGGCAGACGTGAAGAGGAGAGAGAAAGGGAGAGAGAAGTGATGAAGAAACGAAAGATGTGGTTTCTGGTGTCGTGAAGGAACATTTCTCGTTCGAAAAAATATGGTAACCAATATTACTGCACAAGTGCTCGTTGCTTTGGATTAACTGTACTCATATATATTCCCTTCCCATACATTTTTCAGTGGAAGTCGCATAATCATAAGAACCATCGAAATCATCAAGAAATTTCATTAAAAAATATCAATTTCGTTCGCTCGTTTCTTGATATCTTTGGGATTTTTCTCTTTCTAATGGAGGTCTCTCCAGTTGGAAGGGAATCGGGGCTGCAGCCTCTTAAGCCCCTGCCTTAATCCGGCACCGGTGGCGTGGATGAAATAACAAGAGAGGATGGCAGAGGAAGGCGCAGGCCTTGTGAGGGTGAAGCACAGAAGGGAGTGAGGCCTTGTGAGGTTGAAGGAAGGCGAAGAGAGGGTGCTCGCCGTTGGGGAAACCCATCTTGAGAACAGTGAGTGCGAGATCTCGTCTTGCATACTGGAAGTAATTGTGATATCTTGATAATACGACACCTAATCGATATTTCACATCCCCTTAATGCAATGTGCTCAGATCTCCTACAAGGTTAATTTCTGAGTACACGCCGGGAAAGGAGCATAAAGGGGAAATGCTGAGGACGGATTGGGAAGGACAGCCCGGGAATGAGAGGATAACGGAAAGTTGTCAGGAAATAGAAATGGTAAGATACTAAATGAATTGAATAAGGGGACTAACAAGAAGCGATTTTAGATGGATGGAGTACGAACACGAATGGAAAACAAGAATTGTTTGCAATACCACACAGTTGCGGAAAAACAACGATGCCTTCCGCGAATATATGAACGAAGAGAGCGGAGAGAAAGGCAGAGAATGAACATGAAATGGACAATGCGGATGAATTCACTAGAACAAACAGAATTAAGCAGAAGGGATTTATGGATGAGAATAAGACTAAAATAGTAAACAGGCACGGCAAGAAATAGCAAACAGAAGTAATAACAATATGAATACATAACAAATGAAGGAAAAGGATCAGTGGAATGAGGGATGCCCGAAAAGGGGATCGGCGAAGATGTAACGGGAGCTTCCGAAGAAACAAGAAAGAAAAAGGCGGTATCCATCAATGTAAGAATGGTTAAATTGCTGCAGGGGGGAAGTGACAGGGCTGAGTATAACAAGTGGCACGGTAAGACAGAGTTAATACGATTCTGATGCGAAGGATAATCCCTAAAAACGCCAAAGAATAGATGGAGAAATACGGTAAAAGGGAACACGGAGGAATCGCGCATAGTCTGAAACACACACTTCGAGGAAATCAGAAACGCATGGGAAACACGTAACGGCGGAAGCCGGGAACAAAATAGGAGCGTGAAAGTGGGACGAACTAGCTCTGAAGCGACAAGCGCAACATCTCAACTCGGCGAGAAAAAGCATAAATCATTTACTAACTAATCCCAGAGAACGGTTTCTACATTGGCACATAGAAAAAACATTAATGAAAATGATGTGAAATAGTTACTAAATGTTTGAATTCGCGTTATAAATTTAATGTTGTGTTTTATAAAACCAGAAAAACAAACTATTCACTAAAATGTGTCAAGCATACAAATTGTAAACAGGGGTATTTCGAAATGGAAGAAAATAAAAAAAGAAGAAAGAAAACCTTCAGCGCTTACTAAGAGTTGGAATAAAATTCGTCGCCAACGTCATCTTCTTTTTCTTCTCAACAGGGTTTACGTCATGTGACCGGCACGCATTTTCCCCGATCTACCAATATCTCTTCTTCCTCCTGTTCTATAGTTCATAGCGATAAATGGAAGTTGGTTCATTAGTAATCTTGATACATGACTGTAGCATTTTAACTTATTTTCGTGAATGTTTTCGTATATTCTTTGTCTTTTAAAACATCTTTTATTTCAGAATTACGTTTCTTGTTGAGTAGCGAACACCCTAGTGTGTTTCGCAGAAATTTCATTTCTGCCGCTTGTATATAATTTTAAAACAAATGTTTTTCGAGTTGACCCTTGTTTCATGGCATACAAGAGTGTGGAGACTGCAAATGTGTAAAACCCAAGCTTTGTCTCCTTTCGGGTTCGGTTTCTCAAATACTTATGTATCGTTTCACAAACACTTCGGAATTTACCTGTTTATCTTCCACATCATGCGCTTCTTTAAAGGGTATATCACACCCCAAGTACTTGAAGTTGCCTACTATTTCTACACCGTAGCTTCCTATTGTTATTTAAATCTTACTGGATATTTGCCTCAAAATTCCATGACACTTGATTTTTGAGCGGACATTTTAAGTCCTTATCCTTCGAGGGTCGCCAATTTCCAGTTGTAAAAATATAAATAAAACTAGAAGAGGCTGAGAGATACCGCAGGGACTGGTAAACTGGCAGCTGCGGAGGCAGTACGGAGACGTTGAGGGCGGCCCTTGGGCGCGGCGCCCGGCTCGGAGGCCAGGGCGGGAGCGGCTGCAGCCGGGCCGAGTCGCAGGAGGTGAAACAAGCAGCTGCGAGCACGTATATCCGGCCCGGCGCAAGGTTGCAAACCGCGTCGCGTCCCACGGGGCGCCTCTGCCACGCCCCCTCCCTTCCCGCCCGCGCCACTGCGCCGGATGAAGCCTCGACTTCGCTGGAGGACGGGGCGACGCACAGAGGGCTGGGGATGCGGGGGAGGACAACGGGAAGGCGAGAGCCGCCTCTGCACGCCCGTCCTCGCCTCCGCACCGGCCAAAAATAGACCGCGAAACTCTCATTAGCCACATCCACGGTCCAAGCGCCGCTGCGCGGAGGAGCAGCCAAGCACGGTGTGGGAGGGCGTCAATGACCACTGGCGCAAGGACTCGCGAGGCGCTCGGGATCGATGACGGAGCCTAACAAATGCAAACGAGCTGCTTATTTCGGTCAAGGACGGTACACAATGGCAACGAAAGGAGCTAGCACATGGCTGCATCTGTAATGTAAGTATAAACTTGAACAATACAAATATACAGATTCAACAAAGTCACTAATTAATGTATAAAATTAACAAGGAAGTCTCTGTGTCTTAAACGTGTATGACAGAACATGCGCTACACGTAAAATAGCAACGCTAAATACTATCAGAAAGAAAACGCACAAAATATATTTATTCTTGAAATTCAATTTGCAGTCCAACTTCTTAACTGACTTCATGATATCTCGAAGTACATATGGCATCGGCCCATTTCACAATATCGCTCATTAAAACTGAGTTATCACGATGGCGGAAATTTGATGCGGCGATAGATTACATAAAATGCCTAAAGATGTGTGTAGTTAAAAGGACTGCCCACATAAATTCCAGAGAGAAAGGCGAGGCTACGAAATTGGTAGTGGTTCTAGGAAGAGGAAGGAGAAAAAGTTGTGAGGATCATAAATCATGAACGAGCAGCTTGGTTGCTAGCAAGAAGAAGTTTCTTCGCGGTGTAGGTGCAATGCCACTGACAATTCGTGGTGTAAATGATGTGTTGCATTGAGAAGTTTTGTAGGTCGCAGCTACGTGACGCTGTTATTCTCTGACACGGCAACTGTATCTAGATTGTTATGCAACTTTCAACCGCAGGTGAAAGAAAAAAAAATCTAGCCCCCACAAACATAAGAGGCAAGAGACCAAAGATAAGATTAATGCGATCTACACAAGAAGCTTTGTAGCCACTTCGATATTCGGAATCCAAATGCAAAATTCAGCGCACGCACATAGACGCAACATATCATTAGAACACGCCCTTCACACCAACAACAATTAATGTGTTGCGCTCAAAATTACAGCATTCTGGGGCATAAGACGGCAATAAATATGAATGAGCGTTTCCCCTCGTGGCAATCTGCGCCGCCCACACTTTACGGGCAAAGAAACGCGATCACACAGACCCTCCGACGTGCGTGTTCACACAGAGTTCTACATTATCGATTCATTGTGGGCGCTGGCAACGGAGTCGGCCGTGGTCCTCCAGAAAAATCTGGGCAGACGCCAGCGCTCCCGGCGCTGCCCGAAGCCGCGGCGAAGAAGGCGGCGGTGGAGACGACGCGGGCACGGGAAATGCATCGGAGGGGACGGCCCGAGGGGTCGGAAGTGCTACCCGTGGAGGCCACTGGAAGCGGAAAAGGAACGCGTTGTTATTATTGTTCTTCTTCTTCTTCTTCTTCTTCTTCTTCTTATTATTATTATTATTATTATTATTATTATTATTATTATTATTACAAGGAGAACAGTCCTAAATTCGCAGCGAAGAGGTAAAGTTACCTGAACGCGGCTGGACTCGCATCATCTGGCTTTTGAATATATTTTTCAACAATCAATTCTTTTGTCCACCAATTCCTAAGAACGACAAATAATGTGAGACCTGTTCCTGTTCTCCCTTTTCCTAACAAGCTACAATTACTTTCAGTTCCGCCCATCTTCCGGAAGAGATTTTCACCAGGTACTCGACCTGTCAAAATCGACATCAAGATACTTAAATGTCACTTACTAGATATAGGTAATGTTTTCAAAACAACCTCTAGAACAGGAGGAATATTAACAAAATCGCAAAAACTCGGGATTGAACTGGTCAAGAGATGTTACGGAATTGGATACAAGTTTACAGGATAGGAGAGCTCAGCGGAGAAAACAAAAATGCTTGAGGGTACAGAAGTATGGCTAAAAATAACAAGTGTTAACCGTGAGAAGGGAATTTTAGAGGCATCAGGAAAACTATATCACAGTTGGGGAAGTAATGCGCCGGAAGCAAGCATGGCATGGTTTAGATTGAGGTATTGGGCGAGAAGCGAGTCACACCAGCCACCTACTGAAGCCACACGAGGAGGAAAAGCTTTATTGAATGAGATTCATATGATCAATTACGATGAATGCTGAAAGAATCCACGGTAGCTGCAGAAAAAATGTACAGGAACGATGAACATGATGACTAATTGATCTAATAAATATAAAGATCAAGAGACGGCGTCAATACTACAGGCGAGAATAGCTGCCCACTACAGAATTTTAGAAGAGTTTATTCAATGCAGCCATCTTTCATTTGATGCATGTGCGCTGCGCCATTAAATGCGCGTCTTCGATCTTTCTTCCAAAGTGTGAGAATTCTCTTTGGGAAAATATCTAAACGAAGCGCATTCTTGATAATTTCTACCATGCGTATTGTAAATTTGTTTTAGGCTGCTGTCTTGGATTGTTCTTTTGTTGATAATAGCAATTTCGTTATTAGATATAAGATAAATATTTTTAACATCTTGAAAATAGCAAGTGTACACCAACAACTACATGTGTAGATTTTATTTTAAAACGAACAATTATTATTTTTAATGTTTAATAACTTATTAACAAATCGAAGCACTAATGAAATTGTGTTGGCTAGATTAAAAGGAGCAACTTCAGCAGTTGTCGAGAAGAGGAGAGGAGAGAAGTGGAGGGGAGAGGAACGGAGACAGTGAAGATCACTTCTCGGATCCTCCGGAGCACTCTACCAGAGCCATCGCAAACACAGCGTCGCTTCCTGAGAGTCCCCAAGGTAAGGGAACGGTGTGCACAGCTTTCGGGAATTGAAAGCCTTCACTGTGCTAGCTCCCAAACAGCAATGTAATAAAAAACACTCCAAAGCAAAGAACAATAGGACTCAAAGACATTATTATTATTATTATTATTATTATTATTATTATTATTATTATTATTATTATTATTATTAACAACTTATTTATTGCTCAATTCGTCGTATCAACATCCACATTTACATCGGGATTAATTATCGAAGACCAGCGCCCTTAAAAAGCAAGCTCAAAATGCATAGTTTCTTTTGTACAACAATGTGGACAGTCGAAAGCAAAAATATCACTGAAAAAAATTACACTGTTGCTTATTCGACCGTTAGAAAAAAATTCAAGACGAAAATTTCACTTTTTAAAAGGATCCTAAAAAATATAGCCAGAGACGAGAGCAAGGTGGTTGGCAACACAATTCCTAGAGCTGAAAACGCCTTTGCAGACTTAGAGGACGAATACACTGAATCAGAGCGCGGTGCTCCCAATACGCTTGTAAACATAATGCTCTGAACTTGGCATCAGTGCTGGGAAAATCCGGATTTTCCTATGTACTCATTCTCACTGTCACATACGCGAGCAAACATACCAGGGCCTCGCTGGAGAAAACAGCTCTCTCGGCAGATGTTTCACTCGGATTCCCCAGGAACAGAGGAAACAGCATAAAAATGTCATGTAAACAAATGAATTACGGGACTAAGTCTCTTATACCTCGACAGGAGAAAATTCTTTCCAATTTGTTTCCCGTAGTTTGTCCAAAAGAAAAAAACTTAATGAGTTTTTTTGACTTTTGACTTTTAAGTCAAAATCATAGCAATTTATAAACACGGTAGGCAAAGAAATTTATTTTCGACTCCTTTGATTAGATATGTCAGGAGAAAGAAAATAAAGAGGTAAATACGATTCACTAATTACTAAATTGCAATGTGCAAATGCCGTTTCTATCTAAACTTTCAAGAACGTAAAATGAACAAATATATAGTATACATAACTTACTGAGACACCAATCATCAATTTCTTTATCCAAGTTTCCTTTATCAAGTGAAATTTCGACACAAAGGACCGTTAAGTGATTGCATAGGCAATACGACCTCTGCTGAATTTCGCAGGCCAAGTCTCTTTCGTGGGCTCCTTGCTAAAGTGTCAAACGGATCTCTTCAATGCATTACCGCCGCAGGGGCCATTGTGGCAACATGAAGTCTCCATGGATCGTTGGTCCGCTTCAATTTGCGGTTCGTGGGCAAGTAGAAACGGTAAGGTATTGCGGAGCAAGGAGGAATTCGTGGGGTGAGACTAGGTGGGTAAGAGCGGCCATGAGGACGAGGTGGCGTGGATAAAAGGAGCGGGTGGGGCGGAACAAGGAAAGGCGAAGCGACGAAAAGTACAGCTTCGCAGGAGGAGGCGGAGCTGGCTGCATGGAGCGGGCGGGGACGAAGGCCGAGTCAGCGCGGGGCGGAAATTGGCGAAGCGGAGCGGGGACGGGTGCGGTGGGCACGGCGCCGCAACGGCGGCCGACCGCGGACGTCATTGGTGAACGCCGGTGAGCGGCAGTGGGCGGCAGCGCGCGGCCGCCGACATGACAACGGCATTACGTTGCAGCATCGCCGGAGCGAAGGGTTCAGAAGGGCAGGGGGCGGTGGCCAGCACATTGCACCCTGGGTGCAGAGCCGGCCGCCCAGCGTACGGGGATGGACGCCGCACCTATGCGAACGCGGCTGCAAAGCAGACACCGGCCCGACGCACCCCGCTCCGCTACGCCCCGCCGGATGGGAGAAGCGACGCGGTGTGGATGAGGTCATTCCCAGGAATGAGAACCGAGCCATCTACGCTCACTCGGAGAACAGCTGGTGTCAGAGAGGCCTGCCCGTCATTTCACATCACCGGCTCTCCAAATTTGAATTGGACAATAAAATACGATTTTGAAATGGCAACTGTCTTTGTGTATATTACAGGTTAGGTTCTAAGCTTGTAAGTTGTTTCTACATTTGTAAGTCGGTGAAGTGGGAGGGAGTTGGACAGTAAATACACGATATCAACCAAGCCTACTGATCGTAATTGCTTCCTTGTCTTTTACGAAATGTCCAGTGTGTTTATAATACATGCTTTGGAAATCAGGAAGACAGTTGGCACTAGAAACATATCAAACACGGCTACATTTTGACGTCCTCGTAAAAGACGGCAGAGTCACTTTTTCGTGATTTTTTCGTGAAGTACAACGTATGTAAATGAACATACAGAGCACTGCAATGGAGTACTAAATTTCGTTAAAGTTTTACTTTTTATTTAATAACGATATTCACTTAAAATAAATGATACTGAAACAAATACGTATGAAGCATTAAGAATTATACAATTTTTAAAACTCGAAAATACAAAAACCCAATACTTAATTAAATTAACAGAAGGAAACTCGCCGTGTGTATTTTCGGTTTACTTGTGACCTAGTAGGGCAAACAACCGTATATAAGCGAGCTAAAAGTATTTCGTCGTTCGCGAACGCCCAATAAATAATGTGGAGACCCATTGGCTGTACAAGTGATAAATTAAACACCGTGCGTCGTTTCACTGAAAGGGAGCGGCAGCGAGACCCCCGGCAAGGCTGCAGCAGCAGCGCTTCGTCCGCTCGTTCCGTGGCGCCGCCCACTGCGCGGGGGGCAGGGAGCGACGAGTGGCGAGTGGCGAGCGCGCAGTCGGAAGCGACGCGCCCGATCGCCCGACACAGAAAGAGAGGCTTTCCATTTGGCCAACACATGTAGCGCCAGCCGTGCCCTAATGCACTTAGCCCGGCGCACGCGCCAGCGCCCGCCGCCGAAAAAGCGGCGAGCGGGGACGAGCCAGCGGGTTTGGCGTGGGTTCCGCGCGGCGGACTGTAGAGAGAGTGGTGGGGGAGGGCAGAGAGAGAGTGGTGATGGTGATGCAGAAACAGAAGGAGGAAGAAGAGGAAAAGGTGTGGTGGTAGTGGTAATAGTAGTTGTCGGAATTATGTTATGAGTAGTAATATCGGTAATAGTGATAGTGGTACTTACGTTGTTAACGGTTGGGCATACCCGCACAGAGAGGGAGGAAAGCAGTGACGAAGAGTAAGAGAACGCTACCAAGTTGCAAAGGAAGCTGATGGATACTGATATCGACGATATTGTTTCTGTTGACGCTAGCAGGAGATTAAACATAAATTTTTGTGGGTGTCCGTCTTATGGCCTGACCCTACAATTACTGACTTACCTGCCCGAAAAGCAGGTGGTGGGAAACGGAGAAAGGATGGGGTGAAGGGAGGGAGTCAATAAAGAAATGGAGAGAGGGAAAAGGGTAGCAGGGTGCAAAGGGAATCCACATAAAGAGGAGAGAAGGGAAAGGAAAAGGAGAGATGAGCGTCGGAGGGATCGGAGAGGACAGGGGAGGGTGCCGGGTCGTTTCAAGGTACCGTTAATTCGTTGCAGTTAGTTGGTACAATCTGCATTCTGCAGGCACATTAAATGAACGTAACTCACGCAGAGATATAATGAGAGATGTGTAAATCAAGAGCCGGAGAGGAAAGGGGTTAGCGAAGACACGACATGGTAATGCGCCAAAACGACAAGGGACAAGGTAATGAAATAATAATCAGAGCCGTTCCAGAGACAACGAGAAACAACATCTAAATTTCAATGTTAATAACTTCCCTTTGTTATTTTTTTCGTCATTCAATTCTGTATAGTAAGAGAGTGGGGAAAGATTATACGTCACATAGAGATTTTCCTGTGTTTTTCTACGAAAATTAATCAAATTTAAATAAGATATATATCTCGGCGTAGCGCTGCAAACAGTGCTACATACATACTCTATGGCAAAAAGAACCACAAGCAACGCAGAGAAACTACATTAATACATTGGAATATACACATAAATTGACAGAAAACTAAACAGATTCTCGCAATGTGAGGTGTGTCAATGGTATCGTTAGATACCCAGGATGAAAAATGCAAGACTGCAATGAAATAATTTCGATTTTCACTGAAAAATGCAAATATTTGATTACGCTAATCAGCAATTTCTCACAGATGATGTTACGACTATATTCTCATACTCAAAGTGTCCCTGCTTACGATACAGCTGACGTCATACGTCGAGGAAGAAAGAAGCTTCAGTATTCAGGTATGCAGTTTCAGAACAGCCAATTTTTGAAGCTCCGGGGCCCCACATTTGACAGCACCCATCTTGCTGCTAAACTCCAGTAGTTCGATATAGCGTATCGTACTGTAAATGCATTCAATATTTTCGGAATAGAATAGAAAATAAAGTAATTGCCACTTTATTTGATGTTAAAACCTAAATGTTGCGATATTTCAGAATGCTGCTTCTGTGCAAAAGTGGCGCGTGGAGCCCGCTGTCCCCGGACCTCAACACAAATTCGACTGTGCGTGGACCGAGTCCACCCCCCCTCACCACCACCACCGCGCGCGTCGACGGCCTGAGCCACATTGTCTCCGTGTCGCCGGCTCGCGTGCCGCTCCCTAGCGTGTCCCGCTGCTCTGGATGACGCAGGGCGATGCGACGCCGCGCCCGCATGGGCACGCACACGCGGCGGCGGAGGTGGCGGCCGTGAGGGACGTCGGGGGTGGAGGGGGTGGCCCGGCGCCGGTGGTGGTAACGGTAATGGCACGAATGCTTGGCTTATGCTGTCACTGGTGAATTGATTGGTTTCCGGTCACGCCAACTTCTATGGTCATTAGTCCCGTCGATATAGTAAATGTTTTATCCCGTGAGGTGGCGGTGATTCCTCCGGTGGGGATCGTGAGGTCCGGCGCCAACCTACACGTCAGCTTTTGTGTGTGTGTGTGTGTGTGTGTGTGTGTGTGTGTGTGTGTGTGTGTGTGTGTGTGTGTGGTAATATCCTTTTCCAGGTGTCTCTCATCAGCAGGACACTGTCCCAGGCACACAAGCTCGTAAGTTCCCAGCTGGTCTCCCGAATATGTGGTAGTGTAATTTATAAGTGTAAGTGTGTGTATATAAGAGGAGAGGATACGACAAGGAATTGCAAGGAAAGATCGCGCGCGGTCCGTGGCCCGTTTGTTACGGTACTGCTCCAGGATGCGCTTGGAATTGATCGAAAAAAAAACAAGGAAAAAACTAGATCAGAGCGGCCGATCGCTAGAATTCTCTCCAGACAACTGCTGAATTCGACCTAGCTATACAGCTAGTGTCGAAAATCCGCCACCGTCGGGACTCGAACACTAGCACTTCCCCAGGCAGCATTGCTGCAGAGGTAGAAGCAATACTGACTCTGAGCTAAACTCAGCCGGTCTTAGTGAGCTGAATGGCAATTTATTATATGTCAAATAACAAACTGGGGGACGTTTGGAGGAGGAAATACATTCAATATAAAGCACAAACAAAGTATCATTTTCTGCTTTTGCCAAAGGGATCCAATGAAACTGAATGAACGGTCTGAAATTTAAACAACAGATAAGCAACAGCAAGCACTTGGTAATTAAACATATGATTTCCAAGTTTATAATATCGTCTGGAAAAACACTGTAAAAGAGTACAAGAGGATTTCCTGTAAAGCCCTGATCATATTCACAATTGTTACATGATTTATTCACCATCCTTTACAATTATGGACATAACTATTCCAATAAAATTCCCCCTTCAATTGGACAAACCAATTTTGACAAAAAAATCTTATTTATTCATCCTCTTCTGTATCGGAAGGAGGAGAAAGGGAATATGCGGCGGAATTGGTGGATCAGTACAACACCATGATTTCATTTCGAAAGGAATGCGCAATAAAACATCACAAGGAGTTGGTACAAACTTCAAGGACGACTTAAGGGAGGTTCCATAGTTTAGTTTGAATAAGAACATTCGACAGTTATATCTCTACCTAGAAATTTTACATCAGTAAAAGTAATTATACGAATTATATTTTTTTTTATTTTCTCAGCGCTCGATTTCAAATTCTTTTCTTTGGAACGCTATTTTCGGAATAACAGTTATTACCCCATTAAAGCTCCCACACGAGGAGCATAAGTGAGTGGGCGGGTGATCCCAAAGCATCATCTCTCCTTTAATAGCCTCGATTTCTCTTGTAGTTTCACCTAGTTCGAACCTAGTGTACACTCTCCCACTAAACCTGTCAATTAAACCGCGGGTTAAACGTCGGCTTCACACGAACTAAGAAGCCAGTAACTAGGAAAATGAGAGAAAATTACATGTCGCTTCCGGAATGAGAAAGTTCCGGCGCCTGCGCGTGCGCAAGCCACAGAGCCGTGCGGCCGTCACGGACATCGTCTCCTTTCGTCTCGTCCCCAATTGTCTGCGTGTACCGCGCCGCTTGCCCTTGAATCTAAATGCTCAGTTGCCACCTGAAGACTGGAATTCTCAAAAAATTTTGTCGCCAAATTACACTTGCTGTGCTGTATGATATGTATGTATTTGGCATTTTGGGTCGATTTTCAGGCCGGCCATCTAACGGTGTCCCCCTAGCTCCAAATTTGTGGAGTTAGTTTAATTCCCACGCCTAGGGGTAAGAGACATGTGCACGTATTCCCTTCACCGTTACTAGCAAACTCCGCCTGCCTGAGATTTTCTTCGTCACGCAGCTACAGAAAATGAGATGATTTTAAAGCCAAGCTCTAACTCTATTTTTGCACCGACCGGAAATCAAAGAGTGGGAAGCTAGTACTCTATCCATGCGCCATCCTAGGGTGGCAGTATGACAATATCGTTTAATTAAATATTTCAAGGATTCTTACACATATAGTGATGAAATTATCATATCCTTCAATATAATAGATTGTAACTTATTTCGTTACTTGTACACGAACCTCTAAACATGTGAAATTAAATCGTATTTCCTCAATAATTAGGAAATACAACCAATAGCACCCAAGATTTTAGCGTTCAAGTCTTAAACTCGTTCCAGTTTGACACAAGTTTAAATATGAACATTGCAGTGAACATATATTTTTTGGAATTATTCTTTTGGTGATCGACGAATGGATGCATAGACGGACGGACGGACAGACGGACGGACGGACGGACGGACGGACGGACGGACGGACGGAAAGTGAATGAATTTGATAATTTGAATTAACGAAAATCAAATAAACCAGACCCCAACGCGTCAAAGCAAGAAACAGGTTGCTTGAAAATGGAGTTGTATTACTCTTCATTGTATTTTCTTTTTCTGAAATATTTTGTTTCTCCCTTTATGAGATGGATCTTCCCTTGCTCCTATTCAGACTTCTGCCGTGCATGAAACCCGGGTCGTGCTGAAGTCACGGGTGCTCACACTTGGCGTTCGCATACTCCAGCTCGCGCCATGTCCTTTGAGAATCGGATCAGAATTTTGCTTCAGGGTGCGATCGCTCACAATTCGAAATAAATAGGTACTTCTCTACTTAAATATTTCCTGTTTTCACCAAACAAAGTTTTTTTCGACACTATCACTTCGGCAATTACTACGCCAAAAACAGAGAATACCAGCAAAAGTCGAACGATTTCATAGAGACGATGCCACTCACTAAAATAGGTTAACCCTACAGAGATTCAAATTTATAACTTTACATGAAAGATCCATAACCAACGAGGTTTATTCTTTTAACAGTACTGAAACACGTAACATTTTTTCAGTAATAAAAACAATTATTTGCCCTAAAGTTAAAAAAATTGGAATAACATTTACATTACAGCAATTAAATGCAATTTATTTTTATGTAATTTCATTGAATACATTACGCACTGTCTCTAAGTATCTGTTCTAGTGTTTACTTATTTAATTATTTTTTTACCTAAAAATCAGTTAAAAACTGCGCATGACATATGTGGGGAAAGCGTGCATATAGGTACAAGTGAAAAATTGATTTAAAACTTTCTACGCCATTTCTATTACCTTGTAAAATGTCTTATAAATTAAAAGGGATAGAAAATCTCATATATTCTTGAGGAGAAATGCAAGTATTTAAACACAAATGCAGTTTTTTACAAGCAGTCTTTACTTAGACGAAGGTGAACCTCTGATCGTAAAGAACCATCATCTTAAAGTATATATTATAAATTTTCAATGCGATAACATAGATTATTTTTAGTGATATTTTACACTCTCAAATTACAACATTAACAGGTTTTTCATTTCCTTCATCGTGTCCTTACACGTCAGTAAAGCTCTGGAGCTTTCAGAGATTCCAGCGGTCTCCCTCCCGATGTTAAAAATCCCGTATCTTTCGCCCACGACAACCGTAAGAGGCGAGCAGTTATCACGGGTTGCATTCCATTTTCGCCCCAGATCATCCGCGCGTTCCGAGCTACATGCTGCTAGGATGAAGGCATGTCAAGATTTTTTGATCCGGGGGCAGGAGTCACGGACTTCAAATACCACACGGCGAATTAGGGCATGTAAACAATATTTCTACGCTCTTATCCTAAACATTCAGTCTGCTCATGCAAGTAGCCAGTTATGTGCACAAGTCACGAAAGTAAACAATTAAATTGATAAAAAAGGGGCGCAAAAGTAAAGTTAAAATAATAAATAACGTTTTCGCCAGTTATAGCTTAGAATTACCAACCTAATAAAGTCTTTTATTTGTATCAAAAATTCAACTATTCTGTAGGGTATTAGTGAGACCCGGAAGCAGAATTATTTTTTGACTACTTTGATTTTGTTGCATTTATTATAAAAAATGTGTAGAGATTAAAAACTCGATTTCTGATAATCAGCTACAAAGAAATATTTTCAAAAAACGATAGTCTACAGATAATTTTGCAAGAATGCAATAATTTTTAACTTTCGTGATAAGAAATGACTTTTTCATATTAATTTTCTGTACGATGCTTCAGTTTTCTTTGATTTATTTTTCCTTCATAAAGCAGAGGAGTCATGACGCATTCCGGGTCCGCTTCCCTTCTGTTTATATTAATAATTTCTTAAGAGCAGAAATTAAAAGAAAACTATGCAGCCTACTGAAAATGTTTATGCTTCTGTTAGGTACAACGTAATTAGAGGAAAATGCAAAATTGGAAATCATTGAAAATGTTTCGATTTTGAGTGAAAAATGCAAATATTTAATTCGGTTATTCCGCCTATCCTCAAACTGCGCGTAGCAACTGAATTCTCATTCTCGGTGTTTTATTGCTTACGATACAATTGACGTCAAAGCTCCAAGGAAGAGTCCACCGAACATTAAATATTTCCTATTCAGCTGCATTATGGAACAACGTCTTTGATATTCTTGATATGCAACGAACTCTCGAACTGTGTATGTATACTATATTATGTTATTGCAGTATTCGTAAAGATGTTTTTGTTAAAAGATTTAATTTATTGGAGTATTATAACAGATAATTTAATTTGTTGTTCTTGAGCAGTGTGTGTACTACTTATTGGAAATCATTTTGTACGATTTTCGTTCAACTTTTTTGTTGCTGCAGATCACCAGAATTCGTCTTATTTGCGAGGTGGAGAATTCATCAATATCCAACATGAAACGAATTGCCATGGTGCCACACATTCCGTTTTGATGGCAATCATCACAACTGCAGACGAGAACTAATAGCGTATTTTCTTCAAGATTGCTGTGAAAGTACTGGCGACGTAATGCCGCCACGGGTCCTTTCCGTTCTGACCCTCTTTCGTAACGTGTGTTGATCGGAACCGGATTGTCTCTTCGATCCGAATTCGAAATAATCTGCTTTGCCTACCATTAGGAAATGTTTCATCAGCATGTGATAGATTTTTTCAAGACTATCGCGACTTTAGTAACATTTTTCATGTCACGAGTGCCTCATCGCACAGAAATTAGTATCTTCTCTCTTATCCATCGTTATACATACAATGAAGGAACTAGGTAATTTAACAACAGGGTAAATGGTTGTTTCTAATAAATCGCATAGATTTCATATTAAAAGCAAGGTAAAATACAGAACACTTTTATCCATATTCCTTGATAATATTCACTCATCTTTTGTAAAGTACGAATAGGGATACTTAAGTAATTCTAAAAATTAATTTTAGTCACCATGCACAGAAATCAAATGAAAGTGTGCAGGCATGTCTTACAAAACTCTATAAAAAGGACTCAAGTCTATAATTGAAATGCTCGTAATATAAGAAGCTGTTTTCCGTGTAAACGTCAGCTTGTAAAATTCTACTTTATAGGAACCTATAGTCACTAAACAGCTCTCTAATCTTTGATATCTCTAGAAACTGAACACTTTTTAATACCACGCGAGTATATTGATGTGAGGAGAGGAAATCGTTTCAGAAAATCGTTTTAAATGAACCTCTAAAATCTTGCTTTTGGAATTAATATGTTGCTTTGTAGATTTCCAAAGGTTTGGGACCTGATTAATTATTGTCAACTATTTTTCCTAACAGCAGGAATGTTTGTTCATCGACCTCGGCAATTTTCGACAAGGCAGTTGATTCTAGGCGGCGGGACGTATCCCTAAGTGGCTGATTTTCAGCCCGTCCTCTGGGCCTCCGAAAAAGAGGACGGCGATGAGCGAGAATGCGAGATTGAAATATCATCTCCGCAATCGATGGCCATAAAAAAGCTGTCAGACAAGGAGGATCCGAAGGATTTTCAGGCGGATCCCCGAAGAGGCTGCGCAATTATTGGCTCGCCTGGGGGAGAGGAGGCGGAGGAGGAGGAGGAGGAAACGATATGGTCAACAGCCGGCAGCGTGTGCCTTGGCACCCGGCGAAAAAAAATTGACAGCAGACTGAGTGGGTTTGGAAGATGACGTCGCGGTGAACGTTTCCCTCCCAGCTGTAACAACTCGCAAGGCATGCGATCAAAGATACGTTCGTGACAGCGCCAATCAAAGAAGAGGAGAAAAGGAAGCTCTTCGAGTTCGAAATTCAATTTCACTTTGTTGCAACCACAGCACCATAGAAAACCAAAGCAAGAATTGGAGTTAAATCCATTTTTAGTTTTATAGAGAAAATACGTATGTAATTGAGACAGCAATGAATTAAATTAATTTGTATGCCACTAACACACAATTGCCTGTGAATATACTACAGGTATAAATAAAGGAAACATACTATTTTAAAAGAATATAGTTAGAAAAATAAGAAAGGCAGTTTTTCGCATTTTAATTGCAATTAAATACAAAAACAATAATATTATTTTTAATCTCCCATGATCGCTTTCTCATTAAAGAATAATCACCGAACTCTTTAGAATTGCCAATGTCAACAGGTTTGGACTAGTTCTTACATAGGTGACGCTACTTTAGTCGTTAGCACAAATGCATGGAAATACATCTATGTTCATTGGAGATGTAACTTAATTTTGTACATACTCGTACACAAGACAAAATACGTTGCGGAGGATGTACAATTATGACATCCAATTCCCGTTGCATAGATGAAAATGAAGCACCCTTCTCGTATATTATTCTTCCTAAGACGATTCGGAGACTTTCTCTTCAGTTCTGACAATGTTCACGGAAACTTAAAATAATGAAAACGCGATACGCCGCGACGCAAAGCATCAAACCTGGCTCCAGAGGAGATCGTTCGTTGAGAATTGTAAAATTATAAATGTGATACATTGTGACAGAAGAAACTTTTTGTTTTACTGCTTTCAGTCACGGCAGATCGTGAGATTGCGGTATAAAATGATGTGGAACGTTTTATCGCACGTGAAAGTATTCGGATTTTAGGGAGAGGGGGGTCGACCCCTTGGATTATAATATGGAAAGGCAGAAAATATGGAAATACCGCTTTGTAAAAGGTGAAGGACCCAAAGTGGCTTTCGAACTCTGGCATTACGGCAAACATCGGGAGGGCGGATGGCGGGCGATGTTGCTATTTCCGGCGATGCGAGAGGTCCATTATTTTCGACCGCTGCGGAGAAACGCGTGGGTGGCGGCAGAGAAAGAAAGGCGACGCGCGCCGAGGCGCTGGAACAGGCGGAGGCGGCCAGCGGAGAGCCAGAAGAGGCGCCAGAGCGAGAAGCTACACTCGACGAAAAAAGGCAGGAGAAACGGGTATGCCTGGCCACGTTTCACTTCAATTCGGTGGAAATACAATATGTACGTCGGTGTTTCTTAACCTTGAGTTGGCAGTTGACTGATGGTGTGCGAAGAGGGAATGTGTTTTAGAAATTTCTTTTCACATAACATTAAGGATGAAATATTAACTCAGTAGTAACACAACTTAATAGTAATGTAACATATCAAAAATTGAGAAAATTACTATATATATATATATATATATATATATATATATATATATATATATATATATATCCGAAAAAAGAGAAGGGTGAGGCCTTTGCTTGTTTCGATGTATTAAAATTTTGTTTACTTTTAAAACAGTTATCATTCTTGGCATTTTTGTAGGAATGTGAACATTTTACGAACGTTTTATGATCTGAAAATTGGAGTTCTGTGTTTTTATGGCCATAAATGCCTTTTAAAGTGCCACCTCATTAAAATCAAAGTCATGAATTTTACTACACTCAACATGGCAAGTTCATAATGTCATATATTATAGGAAAATTATGGCGCTATATTCCAATACATAATTATCTTAGAAAGATCAAAAATATGTGTACTGGCCGAAATGTTTAATAAATATGCTGGACAAAAGTAACAATCATCATGCAGCAATGAAATTAGCTTTACGAGTAGTCATCCGTATAGGTACTAAAAGCGAAATTGATACTGCTACTTTCCACTTGTTAGTTTAACAAAATGCTGTCTTTCTATGTTCCTTATTTCCGAGGCGTAATGGACACTGGCGGAGACCAGGAAACGAGAGAGCGAAGATACGAGCGGTAGCTACAGAGAAAGCAAAAAGTAATGGCGGAGATACGTCGGCAAGGCCAGCAAACAAGAAGACAATGGCAGACAAAAAGACAAAAATGCAGCTGGCGAGTATCTGGAAGAGTATCAGGGGAAGGCTGGTGATGGGGCTAGAGACGAAATAAACGGAAATGGATGCGCGCAGACTCAAGGAAAGAAGGATGGGTTGGAGGAGACGGCACGGCGACAACGTAACGAAATACGAAACGGAGTCTGTGCAAGAAGGCAGCTGTGTCGATTACACTCTGGTGGAGGGCATCAAGAACTCGATAGAGGGGTGGTAGAATAGCGGGAGGAAAAAGAGGACAATAAAGGCCCATTCACAATGCAAACACAAGCATAAGCATGACACATAGACGTAAACATTAGCATACGTGATAGACTGAAGTATTCGTAATGTCGAACATAAGCGTAAGCAAAATAAGAGTTTCTATTGGCTGTGAGACATTCTCGTTTACTATTGGTTGGATGTGAGAATCGATTTCGAGATATCGACTGTTTCCATGACGGAGGTAGCTTTTGCCATAGATTGCGTTAGTTCGTCTATCGACTTATTTCGATACTGGATTTTGAGTTAATGTACTGTGATTGGTTTATTTCTTATTTTTGACATAAGCATAAGCACAGAAGCATGAAGCCTTCAAGCTTTTAAGTTATGCTTACGCGTACGCGTGCGCCATGCTTATGGTTGCATTGTGAATGGGTCTTATGATATGTTATGTACACTGGTGTGCAAGTGTTGGCAGCATTGATAATACGTGCGGAATATGAAACTACCGTTGAGGATACGTAAAATGTCACGAGTGAGATGATATGTAAAATGTCACAAAAGGAGGTGAGATGTGTGTAAGGAGACATAAATGGGAAAGAGGGCGAAAAGGTATAGTACTGAGACATCATCCGGACGGACATAGTGCGGATAGTGAAGACAACTAGTAAAAAGTAATTACTAAGGGAAAAACTGAGAGAAAATGGTGGATAGAAATCCGCCATAGAACCCACGAAAGAGGATCACGCCAGGAAATATGCGATGAAAATGGGAGTAAAGGAGAAGCGGTAAATGCTTTCACAGAAAGAATGAAAATGGCCGAACAGAAGAGATGTTAGCCGAGGACGCCAGGGACGGCAGCAGCTGGGGCGAAGGAGTTTCCATAGGCGATAGCGGCAGGACAGGCCCAGTGGGCGTGGCGGGTCATCGCCTGCGGCCGTCGACGCCGTGGGCCGCCTCCGCACCGTCGCCAAGCCCCCCCCCCCCAATGCTCCCGACGCCCTCGACGCCCCCGACGCCGCCAACGCTGCCGGCGCCGCCAGCGTCGCTACGTTGATGCAATCGGACTCTCCGGGCTTTCCATTCTCGGGGCCCCGGGGGCGTCGCGGCCATAAACTCGCGAAAAGACCGTAACCTGGGCGGCGCCGGCGGCAGAGGCGGCCAGGTGACACCGCGGTAGCGCTCCGCCCCCGCCCCGCCCGCACCATCTCCTGCCACATCTTTCGCTCGTCGCCTACTGTCCGCTGGGCGGCCAGGTGCTCTATCAGTTTCCGCGGGCCGTGCTTATTTATGGTCTGCCCGAATCTCATCCAGCAAGGGAAATGCGTTTTACGACGACCAACACAGCATACAGCGTTCAAGCACCATAAAACGAAGACAATTTTCAAGCTTCAGAAATCGTATTAAAACACAATGGAAGAAATCATATTAGAACAATGGATATTTTACAGAAATTAAAGACATTATCAAGCCAACATTTTTGTTTGTTTTTTTTTTGTCTTGGATGAAGTCCGTTATAAGCTGTTCACATGACACTAAGCAAGTGGGTAAATTGACACTTTAATACTCAGAAGTGAAGAAGAAATACATACATCAGAGACAGCAAAGAACTGATTTCAACGAAAACAGTGCAAACGATCAACAGAATACTTTTCAACTTCGCATTGACTCTGAGTCTCGCACTTTGGTGAGGAGACCGAAAGGTGCAGTACAGATTCCATAAGCATGGCTTCTGAAATGGGAGCCACCTAATAACCATGTTTGTAGAAAACAGTTAATTTCGAAGGGGTAACTGTTCTTTACAGTGCTCGGAAAATTCATTTTTGAAATAATTTATTTTGACCAAACAATTGAGTCTTATACAACTACAGTGAATCGTAGAATGTAGTGAAACACACAAGTTGTTTGAAACTTTAAAACTAAACATTTTTAGTATTCAACATTTTGGCAAGAAAATATGAATTCTTTAGTTTTGGGTGTCCAATGACTAAAGTGATTTGAATTTTGACAACTTTCATTATAGTTTTATTTTTAATGACATTTAAGGATCTGGCCCTAATTGTTGTGATATCGTATACATAAAACTATGTTATAAGATTTTACTAATTTTCATTAGATTTCTTTAAGTCATATGTTTTATTAGAATACTTCAAATGTCGCTCAATAGTCGAACAGCGTTTGCCGCTACACGCTTCTAGTTATCGTTAAAAAGGCTGTCCACAACAATACCGTATTTAAAAAATCTTCAAATAAATTGCAATTTTTTTCAGAAACTATTAAATTTCTAAACTCAATCTAACTTATATTGTTTTATGACATTGAATTGCAGCAAAAAATAGTTTTGTACTTCAGACTATTACCCGTGTTCTATGAATGCATATCGGCTAAAGTGAATGTGTCACGACGACGAATACACATGGGGGTATGTAAAAAATATGGACTGCGTAATCGTATTTGAGCATTCGTAACAGGTATACGTGTAAGTTTAGAAATGCTAAGTAATGTGCGGGAGTTATGATACCAAATCGTACATGCAAACTCATTCACGTGCACATTTACATTTGTATTCAGGTCAGAAATCGGCCACCGAAATTCAATGACGGTTGACAATTCCCTTTCAAATATTGAAAGGACATTGAGAGTGACAAAGCTGCGGAAACTGCAAATAAATAAGTCCTCAGTAATACTGCTGTATACAGTTCTAGGTTCGCATCACACGAGTTAGCGACAGCTTTCAACACTGAAATTCCACAATATACTGCCACAAGCACAACTCTCCAGCTCCATCGCTTTTACATGTTCCTCATTCGCCTATCGACGTCGATTGCCGGCCGTCGGGGACACAATGTATCAAAACCCATCGGAAACAAGCACGTGAATAACTGATCCACCTTTTGATTTACATGTTACCATCTGTCGTGCGAGTGGCGCAGGAATAAAAGCACGCCAGAGGAACCTCGGGTATATCTCATACATAGCGAAGGACCTATCTACCGCACTCCGCCCAGCTCGGATGATCTAAAACGAAGCACCCTAAACATTGGCATGCATGGAGATTAGGCAATGAATTTTCTTGCGCAGATTACGCCTGAAATTGTGAAATCAAGCTTTCGAATACCTTAAATTTCCAATAGAGATTCAAAATGACAATCGAGAAGAAACGCATCTGAATATATTAAATTGCAAAGTAAAACAAGTTCAATCATTTTAAAGACGTTTAAAGAGAGTAGTGCCACTATTATCAAATCATCACCATCAACACTATCCATAAGGAGATTTTTTAACTATAAAAAATTTCGAAAATGAGTTTGAAAACTTGCATTGGTACATAAGTTAATAATTTTTTAGATCACTGAAGAAATAATGAAAACAACTGAAATTAGAATACTTGAAAAAACTTGCATTAAACATAATTTTTCTATAGTTCCTCCCCCAAAACTTAAATCGAACAATAAAGAAGAGTTGTTCATTATCATATCTGGAAGAATAGGATATTCTCCAAGGTTCGTCAACGTTTGCCGATGGGGAAAATATACTAAAGATTTACGGAATGTATTATTTATAATTTACCAAGGGGTTTAGAACAGATAGTATCAGAAAGCTAGAGCTATCGCAAGTGCCAATAATTGCAAGCGACTGTTCTTTAGCGTAGCTTAAGAAACCATCATCACTAAAATATCAAGTTCGCCAACTTGATATTTTGGTAATGACAACGCCGAACATATTGATGATCGTATTTTCTTAATTTATATGTATTTAATAATTGTGGCAACCGTATATTGTGAACATAAGGTCGAAACATTCTTGCGTCCTCATACAACAAATGAAGTAAATTCAGTACTCACACTCCGTGCAAGTGGCTCCCACTCAGCAAGTCCTCAGAAGTACTTACCTAAAAACAAAAAAGCAACAAATTAGATCAATCTTGTATATTAATATAAAGGAGTACGATTAACTCATTTAATTTAAAAATGTAATTGAAAGTATTCACATGTGTGTATGTTTTATTGTGCAGCTACGCTACCAAGTTTTTCAGAAGTTTTTATTGTATTGCTTTAATTTCTTACGTATTACTAGTTTACTTATCGATTACTAATTTTGATTTATTTTCAGGGACCTTGTTCTTCCTTTTCATGCTCGTGGACTTTAAGCTCCTACTTAAATATTTTCAAGAGGTTTCAAGATATTTATCATTTCCTGTCTTTCATTAACAGATTTTTACGTTACACTTTTATGTCTGATGTAATACTATCCTGTTTCGACCTGTGACATTTTTTTTGGTCTAATACATTTACTATACACTTTCTTGTCTTGAAACATACTTGAAGAAAAATCACGACACTTATTTTTTAAATAAAATGTTCTGATGCGTAGCATTATGTTACAGCCAACATTTTCAGTTATATTGTAAAATCAAATGAGTTAATTCTTGTTTGTGTGACTTAATATGGACTCATTAATATAACATCGAATACACACACATTTTAGCCAAAAGATATGAACTCACAAACACACTAAATATCAGTCCTGCAATTAAATAAAGTCGTGAATGTGAAAGACAAATAACGTGTTAAGATTAACGTTGACTACAGTACCAGTGGACCACTGCTTCAGACTAAAATAGTTAAAAACCGTAAGTGCTCTTGGAATACTCTACACACATCACTGTTCAGAAAACAATAGCCAACTACGACATTCTACACCGAATTTTTAATATAGATTCTCTTTGTCTTCTTAAAATATAGGAGAATGTTACGTTTTTATTTATAATTCTCTTGATACATTTCCGCACACTTAGTACCACGTAACCACACACAAGATCATAACATTTGAAACGACCACAGGTAATTGCGGGAGTTCTGTAAGCCTGCAGACAATCATTTGCGGCACAGCAGAGGAAACCAGCAACGGAGAACCTCACGCCGCATTGGCGAATCGGGGAAACGATCCAGCGCTCCCACGCATCGAGGTAACTAAGGGATCGAAGAACTTTCTAATTACCGCAATCGTTACGATCAAAGCTTTCGCGCGATATGACTCCGGAAAGCAAGAAAGCAGCGGCGTCTGCAAAAAGTTTGTTTTCCTTACTTTGAATCGCGTTTGCAGCACTCCGCGCAAATTTGAAATCATCTTTCTCCGACCGTCTCGTTCCTTTTCACGGCAGTTTTCTGCATCGCTCGCTGTAGTGTTGGCCACTCAGGCGTTCCTCAATGGATCACGTAAATATTGCGGGGCAAGAATCAATAAGGCTCTCCAGACTGAGATGGAAATACATAGGAGGCAACCGTTAGCTTCGAAAATGCCGCTTGTCACTGTTTTCTACATTTTCATTTCCTAGAAGCACGAAGTACATGATAGAATCCCTTCCGCGACACCAATATTTCATTGCGAAAGGATATAAATTTATATTATAATCGCGCTGTTAATTAAAAGACCCCAAGGAAAATATATGGACTTCAATTCGCCAGCCAAATTCCACGCAATAACGCGGGCCAAATTCCGATCACAAATCAGAATACGATGAAGGCACATTTTGACATCATTTTACCCCTTCTGCCAATAGTCATCATTCACCTCGAACGCAACATCATCCTCATTACAATTTCCATTCATCCAACAGATACTCGCGATTTACGTAGATACAGAGCTGGAACTCCCCACCAATAAGGTTGTCGGTCTGAAATTGTGATGCAGAAAGAGTGTTTGCACTAGAAAAGTATCCAAAGAAAAAATGTAGCCTCAGAGTAACGATACAAGGTTACGGAAATGAGACCCTAAGAAGTTGGACATGTAAAAGATACAGGAGAAGAAAAAATGAAAAAAAAAAGGAAGGTAAAGAAAAGAATAAAAAACGTACGAACAATCCAATGAAGTCGGATAATAAAGAAAAAATCATGGTTCGACTAATGCATGTGTTTCAAGTGACGGCGTTTTGTCCAACGAGATGGGGCGCGCGAGGCACTACGCACGCACACAGCGCGGGCTTCTCCCGCGGGCTTCTCCCGCGGCCAGCCGCAGCGAGCGCAGTGCAGTCGCTCCACAACTAATCTCCAGGCGAATTCCTCCGCCCCGCGCAGCCCTCGCCGCCGCGCCGGCGCCAGCCTCTCGTCCCGACCGCCGCCGCCGCCTCTTGACGGCGCGTAACGGCGACGTGTCGACGGCGCGGCGGCGCGACAGCCGGCCCCCGGGGAGCGCGCGGCGGCGCTGGCAAGTGGGTGGGTGGGTGGGTGCCGCCCTCGCGAATCGCCGAGTCCGCCCCGGCGCCAACTCTCGAGAGGCCGGCGGCGACCCGCGCGCACCGAGCATGCCTGAACAGCGCCCGCGGTCCGCCGGGATTCCGACCTACGGCTCCCACCGCGCCCGCCCGAGCCGGTCACACCCCCTCCTCGCGCCCCTGCCCTGCCTCGCCTGACGCGCCGCCCCGTCGCGCTCCTTCGACATGTCACTCTCTCGCTGCGACGCCCTTTCGCAGACGTAACTAGACGTGCCCGCGCGAAGCAGATGTACTATCTGCCTCCACCCAATTATATATGTCCGTATGAAAGTCAATCCTAACGAACGAACGTACGGAAAATCTCACAAAAAGTGAGGGGGGACAGATATCAATCAATAATAAATAAACAGTACATTTCCTACACACTTTTTGTACATAAATTATCGCTTCTCTTCCACCTTCCATTTTATCAAAAAAAATTTTTGAACAGAGTCCTCCGCAAGTTTTACTCTATACATGCTTCGCCGAACTCATTCACAGACTCTCTTGCCGTCACTTCTATTGTCCACATGTTCTTACCAATCACTCCTCTTCTCTCTATCCCAACGGGGAATGTAAATAGTCAATTTTATGCAAAACACTAAACTTGACCCATATCCCTACAATATCACTACAATTAACATTGCATGATATTTTAATGTATTTAGTTTACATTTGAATATCAATAGCGTAAGATGCCGAAGGGAAATTCTTACCATAAAAACTTAAATGGTCTATCGTGTGCTTTATATATTTATAAGTTTTCCGGAGCAGAAACTGTTGTACAAAGTTCCCAAAATACAAGACTTGAAAGAAAAGTTACACACGTTCCCTTTGCTTCACTGCATATCGATTTTCCCAACCGCTCCTCCGTCAGAGAACGTTTGTCCACCGGCAGCGAGTCGTGCGCACCGAGCATGCCTGAACAGCATTAGCGGCCCGCTGGGATTCCGATCTAGTGCTCCAACCTGGATCACCCCATTCCGCCATACCCCATCCACTCTCCCCCAAACTACCTCACCCCACCTCACCTCACCTCACCTCACCTCACCTCACCTCACCTCACCGTACGCCCAGCTGACTCGCAGGCGGTACTTCGAACCATCGCCTGTCGGTTCTTCCTTCGAACGCAAAAGGAACTGGATGCAGAATCTGAATCCACTTCTCTCTCCCTCAAAACTGTTCACTCTAAGATATTCGCGCAACGTGCAGCTGCAAAGGAAAGAGACTACAGGCCATTGATCTCCACTATATTATGTCTTAACATCAAGACGGACACAATAAGCTTTAAGTGAACCGCTATGAAAAAAATCACTACTAATGTACTTAAATTTGGATTGACGATAGTAACTTCTCCGTAACATCGTCCGCCGCTGGGCAACCTCTCTTCATTCCCCGCGATTCAACTCTCCGTCATTCAACGTGATTTCGCCTAGGGTACAGTACCGGTCCAGAAGGTCAGTATTGCGTCACACGCCCAGGGTGCAAATGGCATGGCATCTTACTGGCGTGGCCCGTTACTTTGTCACGCCCGCAGACCTGGCGCACAAGGCCACTTTATACGGTAGAGTTAAATTCGGCAGATTCTCACATGAAACAATACAGAAACTTCAAGATCCCAAACTAAAAGTATACGAAGTCGAAAGTCGTGTTTACACGGCATGCTCATTTTTTGAACGAATTGTCACAACACGCCGGCAGGTGCTCTGCCGGAACACAAATAAATTGTGCTGTCCGAGTACATTCATTGGCGGTTTTTGTGTGCGTACGTTCTCGGCGAGTGTGATTTTAAAGCATTAATAAAACATGAAGAGGAAAATAGAAAGGTCATTATCGTGTCGCTACAAGCATGGTTGTGACTGTGACGGATTCAATGGGTGCGCAGAAAAAACGCTCGCTCCGAATGGATGAAGTCTTGGCTGCAGAAGCGAGACTTCGTAACCTCATATTTGCACGTGTCAGTAAAATAAACTCACCAGAATAACCGCTACCTCGAATCCGCCACGCCAACACACTAAATCTCACGAATCGCGCCTAACCTAACTACACTTGAAATGGGTGGGCAATTTATCCTGTAAACAAATAGGTTTGTGAACGATTCTGCCGCTAGTAGGGCTTGAGCCAAACTAGGTTTTCTGTACGAAAAAATCGAACAAGCTCCAAGTTTTCATGCAGAAATCATGAAGACTGATATGTACGCTTTCTCTAAGTCCAATCTGAACGAAAACTCTACCGTATAAAAAGGCTTTCAGCGAGTCCAGAATGAGAAACTGTTCCCTCTTCGCTGCGAGAAACAGGCCCCGCCAAGTGTTTTCTGTACAGTACATTTATAGCAATACTTTTAAGCAAACACTAACTTCAATTACATTTATGCAATATTCCTTCCTACAATAACACTAGAATAAATCTCAAAGGTCACTACTCTCAAGAATTGCTTCTAGGAAAGGACATGCAACGACATAAATGAGCCGAAAGAGGGCATTACATTCATCAAAGATTATGATTTTACAATCTTGAGTGTTCAATGTGATTCGAAACGTCTGCTATTTAAGGATAATGTGTTTTAAGCGGCCGAAAGAACGCAATCTCTGTGACAGCAAAAGATCTGCACGAGGATTTTGGGTCGATTGGCACAGATGGCTGCTTCTGCTAGAGAAGTGGTAGAATAAAGCAAACTACAATGTACTTATATGTTTTCGTACCGACACAATCGTCTAAATCATCATTCATATTCTACTAATTGCATCATAAAGCCATGAATCAGTAATCTACATTTGGTCATCAATATCAATTTAAATATTAGGCACTAGAATTACTGCTAGAAAGAAAGAAAGAAAGACATCGAGAAAAAGAAGAAGACTCTGTGTTCTGGCTTCCACAACATCAGCTAGCATGCTGTGCCATCCTGCGACCTTGGCACGGCTTCACGTCGGTTAGACGCGACCATCTCCGGAAACTTTTGACCGCATGGCGCAGTCTTCCGCGTGGCCACGCCTTACGCGAAACGTTCAGGATTGCTAGTTGAAACACTACTCTCAATTAGCATATATCTTCAATGTTTTCATAAATGCGTTTACTTGTCGATAAAAATGGATCATATCGCGGTAGCAGTATTTAAAAATTTTTTTTATAGAATTAATCGTGCCTGGGACGGTAAATGTCATTGCGTATTAACCAGAGCGTGTGAAACACATTCCGCAGAGCGATCCTTTTATAGTCATAAATGCCATGCCATAATAGCCAATCGTTGTATCTGAGTTAACCATACGTCTCCGAAATGCCAATTAATTTAAATAGAAGTTCGTTCTCTCTCACTCTATATATATATATATATATATATATATATATATATATATATATATATTACAATAATATAATTATGATTATAATTATATAAGGCCAAGATTATTTAATGAGTATTACTAAAAAAACATTTAAGAGGAAAACGCGAATGACATTGTTCAGAGTCCCAGAGCCTTAAACAGAAAATCTGAAGTTCAATAGCTGGGGGGGGACCCCAAGAGTTCTTTTTTGGAACTGGAATTGTGCTTTGACCTCATGGTTTTCAAGACATTAGCTATACATATCGGAAGACAGCATGGAATGCTGCGTGTCTTAGAGCAAGCTTAGGTATCTGCAAGCACTCAAAGTCATTCATCAGATATACGTGTCATAGTAGACTTAAGAAGGTTGAATGACAATAATAATAATAATATTTATTATTATTATCATCATCGTAATTAATTCATTACGTTAATTAACATAACCCGCAAAATGCTTTTAAAATATGATTTACTGCTACTTCCCACAGTGTGCTCGAATAGCCCTCACCATAACACTTCTTAAAAGTGTGTATCACCTTAGTGCAAGAAGCAACACAGTTCGAAAAAAGAGAACACAGTCAGTTCCGAAACGTCTGGAGTTGGCTCACTGACGTAACACAGCCAGGAAATTTGGCAAGGATTTCATTTTAGTTCGTTCTTTATTAATGACAAATGCAGCAAAAAACTGTATGCGACACTCTACAAAGGACCATACTGAGGTACACAATATTCCAATTCAGTAACATGACCTCTGTGAAACCAGAAAAAATACGATAGGCTCACTTACAATCTGTTCTCATTACAGTAGAACGTCGATAATCCGGATTAATTGGGATCGGAACCCTTCCATATCACCAAATTGCCCGGATTTTCGAAATGAGCCAATAACAGTGGCAATAGACTTCACTGTAAAAAAAAAACTTGCTAAAAAAGTCGTTCATAATTCACTCTGGTGGTTAAAGATGTGGAGCGGACAACTGAAAGTATCACACAATTTAAATTATCTTTCATGTTTCTTACTAGTAAAGTATCCTGCATTGCCCGAGGGCATTCTTAGCAATAGTTTTAATAAAATTATTAAGCCGTGTTGACACTCTTAAAGACGTAAAAGCATGCAATACTCACTTCACGCGATTTTTCCGCCGAAATCGAATTCGGGTTACCGACGGTTCAGATTTTTGACGTCCGAATTATTGAGGCTCTTCTATATTTCAACTAACTTGTACAGCGGGTTGCTTCTCTATCCAGGCGCGTAGCTAGTCGACCAGCTCCGATCTCGGGGTTCGTGCGGCGCTCGGGGTGCAGTAGAACCGCAAAAGCTCTCGCAGCGCTCACCCGATAGGTCGCACCCACTGCGTTATGCCACTTTATTACGCCGTAAAGGGGCTCGCGCACGAACGCCTCGGCCGCCGCACAAAGGAAAGGCGAGACCTTCCGCAATTGGACACGCGGCGCGAAATTGAAAGTAATAACGGATTACGCCGAGCATTACGGCGAGCCGCATAGTCCGGATGCGTAACGAGTAGTGAAAGAAACACTCTCCTTCCGGAGTGCGGCGGCGGTCTCCGCCACCGTTGCGCCCTCCCGCCCCCTGCCCCTCCTGCCCTCCCGCGTGTTAAAGGGAAGAAGCCTGGCGAGGGGCGCGGCCGACCGGCGAGAAGTCCCGGAGGCCGCTTACGGCAGAGCGGCGAGTCAGGGGCTACAATTTCACGCCGATCGCGAACCCCTCCGTTAACCTCAAAAAGCGGCCTTTCCCCTCGGAGGCGGAGGAGGTGATGCAGGCGGGGGCAGGGGCGCGTGGCGGGAGAAAGCCGAGTGGTCAGCGCCTAAGGCGGGGGCTGGCGGGTGGTGAGGGCGGAACTGGGGAGGACTGCGGTACTTGGACGGTGGGTGGGGCAGAAAGTGCGATGGGCGAAAGGGCAGCGACAACACTGAAGGGTCAAGAGTAACGAAGAAAGAAAGATCGCAGTGTAAAAATAAGCAAGCGAGGGTACATAACAACAGAAACATGAAAGGGGGTGAGAGAATATATCGCAGTTTACCGAGTGTTGTGACATGATGAAACTAGTCTCTTTACATGCTTAACTTGCGTGTAAAATGTGTTAAATAGTGTTAAATATAACGTTGCGCTAGTGTCACTATTTTACAATGAAATTGTCTTTATACGTATCATTTAATGCGGTAATACACATGCGATGATTCCCGATGATTCATAGTAACGACTAGATACAATAATGCAAATTAGCTATACTCCAAGCTTTGTAAACACGTGGGAAACAAATTTTATGTATCTCAATTTTGCATGAAATGAATGGGATAAAAATAGCATAATTGAAGACGAAGAGGAAGGTATTTAAAGATAGAACGTGTTAAATGGTCTCATTTTAATCACATAAGGAAGAAAGCAGAAAAAATGCTAACGGTAAAGCATGAGCATGATAAGAATTTATGCGGATAAAAATCAGTTCAGAACACGAAAGATTATTAGTTGTCTCAGGCATAAAATTACCAACATTCGCTATTTAAGTGAAGCCAAGAAAAGAGTCTTGATAAAATGAAAAAAACTTCAGGTCAGCCGAATGTCACCAGAAGGCAATGGAATTCTGGGAGACTATTACCACGTTATCCATACTGCTAAAAAATGTTCGAACATTGAAGACCGAATTGGTGGGTTATTTTCCCTTTCTCATGAGTAAGTATTGCATCCAATTTATTATATTTATATCTCAAGTTAATTGCTGCAAATACTGACAGTTGTTTAATGTTGTAAGCAGATGCTTACTCCGTTGCCCCTCCCAGCGACGCCACAGATTCCGTTCAACGAAAGTTAGTCTCGGGAACTGCACAAGCGATGGCAACTGCTGAAACAGGAGTAATTGGCAACGTTCCGAGCGAGGGAAAGCTAAGGCCGCAAGCAAATGACGCGCGGGGGGAAGCAGGAATGACTAACATTTCCGGACGCAGTGGCAGAGATCACAGACGTAGTGCACACATTGAGTTTTTTTTTCATCACAGCAACCTTACTATACAAATAAGAATTTAATTCGTACTTCCATCTATTTACGATTTTGCCCGTGATGTTTGAGTTATACTTTCAACCCCAATTCCAAACGTAACACTCGCATAAGGACAGATCATACTGCATTTATTTTTTGCTTTTTTAGCTAAATGGAACACATATAAATGCAATATTATCTACAAATAGTATGCAAAAATACGCATACAATTAAGCTCGTGTTGCATAAAAATAAGCAACAAAATTATTACCTCCTCGTTTTAATTGCGTCGTGTTGTGTTATAACCCTAAGCGACTGGATTTGTTTGGGTAGACAACACTTAACCGGCCACGCCACGTCTCCGAGCCAGACGGCAACAAGCGAGCGGGCGAGCGGGTGGCTGGAGTACGGAGGGTGTGAGCGCCTGCGGTGCTCGTCGGCAGCGAAAGCGGATTGGGAGCGGGCGGGATCTTTCGGAAGGCGGGGGCGCCGGCTGACCGCCGCTCGGGTGAGCGACGTGGTGAGAGGCGAGTAGCTTCTCGATTGATCTTATCCCGGCATTACACAGTAGGGAGTTGTGCAGATCTCGAAGGACACAACTCTTAGAAATCCACGCGGATTTAGAGTTTAGGGTTCAAACTTTTCAAGTTTGAAGGGTTTTAGATGTAGCAGGTTCGTAGGACTCGGTCAAGAGAGAGTAGTGTTAATTATTTGTTTGTCGACGCTGCGGAAAATTTATTTCCATCATTAGAGATGTCGGAAGATCAAAGTACGTACTGATTGAGAATATAGCGCGTTTTTCACGACTGCGGAGTGTTGAGATAATAAGCACAGGTAAGGAGAAGACTCCGAAAGAAGTAACAGGGAAAACGGAAATCATTACACGTCTATTTTCTCCGTCTCACAGTTATGATATGCCTGTGCTTGAGATCCCGTAATGAAGGAAAAACGGACGCTACCTCATCGGCATATGACGATGATATCACGTTTTCATTTCAAGTGTTAAAAGTTTATAGTCGAAAATATATGCCTTTACCGGTGTTTTCCACTTTTTGGGAATGTGACTTTACAACAACTATACTTTGATGCGAAAGATGAATTAAAATTATTATTTTACTCCAAAATACCTACAAAACTTGTTGAGATCTGTCTTACACCAATCCATTAAGTTTGTCCCAATACGTGATTCATTGACCGAAAGGTTTCGAAATACGAAACGATTGCCGGACTCGGTCGGACAGATGATGAATCATCGCCCAAGGAGTTGTGAGTTCCAGTCCTGTTTGAGGCAACAGTGCACTCACTCACCATGTGATTGTGGAGTGACTGGCTTTGTCACACCACCATCTGAGAATCATCCCATTCCAAATAGTTCATCTGCCTCAGGGCCGCCATGGCAGTGCTCCGAGGAAAAACAGTCGGCCACTCTTTGCTCCCAGAGCGGTCGGCTCGTGGAGGGAGGGAAGTCGATACGGAAAGGCATACGATTGCACACTGCAAATTGTCGAACGGAAAACTGCAATGTTCCTTAATAGAGAAAATTATTGGACAAAAAGTGCATAAAATAAAAGTGAAACGCATTCGTGAACTACTAAATTTATTCACAAGTAATTTTTTTATTAATATATATATATATATATATTAATAATAATAATAATAATATATAATTATATATTAATATTAATATATAATTTTTAATAATTCATTTATTTATTGACAAGTAATTTAAAAACTATAAAAGGAACTTTTGATATTTTTCTTTTTTTAGTATCCACTGTTTGACGGATACCCTTCTGTAAACGGTATCGCCATTTGGTACATAATTCTGTAGCTGAGGCGCATTATAGATTCTGTTGGTAGAACTTCTTCCTAAATATAATGGACAGCAAACAATTTTACATACGCCACAACAAGCCTCAGCGGAACAGGTTAAATTATTCATTTTCATATCGCAGACATTATGTTGGTAATGTTTCTATTGTAAAACGGAAAGAAAAATAACTTGTTATTAGGTCCATGGTCCCGTAAACTTTTAAAACAAGAATTATTGTTTTCCTTTCCTCTTCAGAAATTTGATTCGATCGGTGGAGTGCTTCATTATACACTGTTGCTGCAAATGAAATTTTTTAATGATATTGAGTTCTGTGCGGCATACTAAAGATATCGCATACCAATCACAATCTTGAAAGAGATACAGTTCTGTCCATACAAAATTAAAATTATTGAGAATCAACGGTTTATTCTGTAATAGCTCGCATCGACATTTCTCCTCGAGTAGGACACTGTTACTACTCATCACTGTTCGCTCCAGCGCTGGCTCCGACACAGCGCGAACTGCAGCACTTCACTTGCTCTGTGTTCACGGCAAGGTTCCTTGGGCGGCCCTGATCTAGATGGTAGGATCATCATGACGATTATCATAACTCTACATTCTGCCTTACAATGGAAGGCAATGCCTGGAGCCAGGAAGTTTGGCAGAACGTCTTATCATTAATGCGACTTCAAAACCTTTAACAACAGGAATCACATAATTGCGCTTCTAGAATTCTTTTAGAAGACTTTTATGTTATTTACTTTTATATGATCTTGACGTTTCTCATTATTTTCCATTTTCTCTCGGCACCTATCTCGATAAAGGTGAAAACACAGGCAACTACAAGCCCGGACAACTCGTGGCGACCGTGGCAGTTTGCCTTTCTCTGTAACTTGAGGCGCGAATTCAGTTGGGAACTGTCGAACTATCTCTCGTCAAGAAGTGTTAAAAACAGTTGTGGTGAAGCGAGACGATAACAGTCAAGAATGTTAAATTATTTTCATTGCTTATTTTTAATTTTTTTCTGTCAGAATACCACCACGCTTTAATATGCCCTTTGAACCTACTGGAAATTATTTTGGCTGCATATTTTTAAATTATTCGGTGCTCTTTGATATGCCTTTGTTACACATTTTAACCAGAATAAATGCCTTTTTGAATTCTATGAGAGTAAAAATAAACTCATTTTTTCTGTCTCTTTTAGTCCAAGTAAATGTCTAAACCTCCGGGCTCAAGCAACGGCAAACTACTGCTGTGCACACCTGCCCAAGAAAGGGTAGGACATCAAGACGTAAGGCTGCATTCATGCTGTCCTGCATTCAGAAATTATTTGGCACTCGTCACCTACTTACTTTTTTTCTATAGGAATCAAACCACCGAAAGCAAACTCAAAAATAACACAAAGAACCGTACAAAAACCGAAATACGGCCTTCGCGCGCCCAGCCATGGAAGTGTACGCGCCGTGCGTCGGGGGCCGTCCCGTGGCTTGCGCGGAGCCGATGCGCGCCCGCGACCCGCGAGAACCGGTCCCTGAGAAGAGGCGACGTCCGTGACCTGATCCGCACTCGAGAAAATGCGCGCCGCGTGGTGCTGCGGGCGCGTTTCGTCCGCGGAGAGACGGGCGGGAGAGGGGGGCACTTGACGTTGGCCGGCGAGCGGCTCGGGTCTGTCGACCCACTCCCTCCGCCGGGCACTCCCAGGGCCACACGCGCTCCCTCGTCCGTCTAGTCTACTTCGCATTTGCTGGACCTAACATTTAAACGGACAGAAAGTAACGCACTGCGCCTTCCAACTCGTTTTAATTAATCTTACTACTCAAGTCATCAGTCACTTAAATGTAGTTCACGTTTTATATAGGGAGGTGGCGGTGTTCCTTCTCCGCTGAAACGTTATATCCTGCACCGACATACCCGCCGGCTTGCTGTTTGTTCATCTCTTTCCTCACCTGGGCGCCGCCCCGCCTGGCTGTGTGTGTAAAAGGTGGCAAAGGGACAAGGATGGGGAAGGAAATTTCGCGCGTGGTCCGTGGGCCATTTTTATGGTACTGCTCCAGCAGTCATCTGATATTTATCGAAAAAAAAACACGTAAAACTATCGAGGAGAGCAGGCGGCTCCTACAATTCTCCTCCAGGCAGAGCGGCTGAGTTGACTTAGGACATCAACAGATGTCATTACAGTGCCTCTGACCGGAAGGTCCTAGGGTTCGAGTCCCGACGATAGCAGGATTTTCTACTCTAACTACAAAGCTAGGTCGAATTCACACTGTCTAGAGTTGAATTCAAATGACACGCTTCTCTAATCGCTTATCTTCCGTAGTTTCTGCGATAAAACCCACGCCAAGGTCAAAGTAGTACCCTAGCAAACGGGCCACGGACAGTGAATCAACCAATGAGTGAATGAAAACATGAGTGAGTTATATAGTATATTATAAGAGTAAGGAAGGAAGCATACGGGTCAATCCATTTTAAGTGGTCCGGCACTGGTCGCTCGACCATCTCGAAAAAAATTCTATTTATACATAAATTTCCTTGTATGTTGGCTGTTCAACAACATCTTTGATTCATTTTTATTTTATCTGGTTTTCAAATGGTGGCTTTTTTTACGCCGTGCACCATTTTACGTGTTTGTAGACATTTAATATTTTCTAAATTACTCACCTCTGGATTGTTCTAGCATTCTAAAATAAAAGGCTTTGGATTCAATATACTCTGGCCTACAAATCTAAGTTTTGTTTATCTACCCTCTATGTTTTATTTGAGAAGTATTTGCAACCAAATCTATGGAACGCGAATTAACCAGGTTAAATATTTAGAGAGTAATATCTCAAAGAAGGAATGGAATCTCAGCCTTAATTTTTTATGTGCTTTTACACATAACAGTGTAGTTATTTTTGGTAAAATATTATTGGTAAGTAACGTACTCCTTGAAAATTACACCCTCTTAAAAATTGGAATTTTGGATTTTTCCCACTTTTCTACTGTAACCTCTGTTGGGGGACCAGATAAAAATCTGAAAATGTGGTAGGGACCAGATAAAAATCTGAAAACTAGATCTCTATGAAACCAAATTTCAGTAAAAATTTAAACTTTTAGATTTAACTCAAAGTTTTTTAATTGTAAACTTTTGCAAAAAAAAGGCTACATTTCCACATTGAGGATACGTTGTGACACGAAGTAATCATATTATTTTGAATTTATTTTAAATTAAAATATATTTTGATTTACAATAATTAATTATACTTTATTAATAATAAACATAAAAGTTGCCCAATATAATCTGAATACTACTTTCCATTAAAAAGAAACTTACATCTTGACATTTGTAATTGAAAATATTTCTGTAATTTGTGTCATCCAAAGTTCTTATAATTCTAGATAGGTTTCAGATTGTGAATGCTCTTCTTCCCACTTACTATACACATACTGAAGTTAAGTGAACACGTTTGTACGGCGTTGGAATCATGTTCGTAAAATGTGGAACTGTGGAAGATGTGGATATCTGAAATGAAGATTAGCACTGTTGTCCAGACTCCTTCGTATAGTAACGACTAGAAAAACAACATATAATAATAATAGAATTACTATTATTTTTAAAACTGTCATGTACCGTCGCTGAGAAAAGGTGCACGGAGAGGTGCCAGAAGATTTGCACGCAAGAGGAGTAAAACGAGAAGAGTACGCGTAAGTATTCAAATGAGCTTTCCTCTTAATGCATAAAGCAACTCTTCACACCACTTCTCCTACTTTCGACAGAGAAGAACTCGCAATGACTAAGTAGGTTGGGTAACTTACTTGCGCACTGTGTCAGATAACACGGGGCTGTAGCACCACTGCCGGTTTTACTGCTGCCGCCTTAATGCTAATTTTTCAGTGTACGCTCGGCACTCTTCCGCAACGGCCACGAAAAGATGCCGCACTGAGGTTTTCCAGCTAAGTGTTTTATGCAAGAGTTGGAACTAGCATACGTTGTTGTAATTATTATTACTGAGTATAAGCAGTAGTATTGCATTTTATTGCACCCTTTGCAGTAGTATGGTGATGATAATAAAGCTTACTTAAATAGGAATTGGGATATACGAATTATTCCATAAGCAGAATATTACATTAAACCAAAACGAAATTAAGATTTTCCTGGCGTAATATAAAGTTCATTTT